>VXBS01001988.1:0-47938 GCA_013400255.1 Sitta europaea
CAAACATCACCCTAGGACAGCAAGCCATAAGTTCTGCAAGGCTAAACCACACCAAGCTTAGATCCACCTCTCTGCACTGCGGTTGCATCTTCAGGGGCTGTATGGTGATGAATCCTGTGGCTGGGTAGGACCCCTGCAATGCACACACCTAAAGCATGTGGTTCCTGGATCCTGAGGCCTAAGGACACTTCAGTATGCCCTCATGGGACATATGAATAAGGAAGCAAAATCATTGCTCAGCCACAGACACTGAGGAGCTGGAAATTGCAACACAGGTGACCTTCCAGTCTCCAAAATGGAAAAAATGATGAAATAGAGGGTTTAACATGTAATACAGCTAATTGGGAAAAATGTAATCCTGAAGACCTTTCCTTACATAAAGCAATTTTTAAGTATAGTGCAAATAATCAGCATGTATTTATTTCCCTTTCCTTTGGCCAGCCCTAGTAACTTTCCTTCAGGCTTTCCAGTGTTTCAACTATTGCTTTTCTTTGCTTTTGATGTTTATAGCACAATCTGAATAGAGTTAAATACTATAAATATATATATAACTGTCAGGTACAAGTTACAGTCTTCCCCAAAATCCTCATATCCAGACCCACTTAGCAGCAAATTTCAGAAGATGATCATCCGTAATTTTCTCTTGACATAGGCAAATGTGCTCTGCAAACAGCAGGATTATCTGCTATGCTCCTTTCTCATCCCTACCCCCCAGGGCTGAAAACTTCTCTTCTCTTAGTTTTCAAACTTTTTAAGGCAACTTACTTCTCTATGACCACAACTGGTCGAAAGGCAATCACACGAGCTGCTCCAATGGCAAAGGTTCAAGAAGAATGGAACAAAGAATAGGCTGAGCACAGAAATATCATGCATGACCACAGGGGTATCCAAACCCCCACCCCAACCACATCCACAAAAAGCAAGTAACTTTTCACTACCTCAGATTTTTATCAGGTCCTTTAGAGAGGAACCATATGATTGGGCTTTAAATTTTCTGCTTGCTCACATCATCTCAGTATTATTTAATTTTTTTTCCTCCTTTAGCAACATGAAGAATATACCATATCTGTTCAGAAGAAAAACTTTTTGATAAGGACTGGCTTGTTGGAAATACATGTATTTTTGTTAATGAACCTCAGAAATTAAATTAAAACCTAATTTCCCTTAGATAAAAAATTCTGTGAGAAAAAAAAGGAACTGAAACATGCTCTATTTTTTTCTTTTATCATTATTGAAGTAGTTTAGGCTTTTTCTTTATTATTTTTTAGCATTTTTTTACATGATCAAATCCCCTCTTTGTCTCTCAATCTCTTAAACTGCAATTTAAGTTGCCATTGTGATGAAGAAGAAAAATTAAAATTAATAATACTTTTTTCATAAGGTAAGGTGGTCCTAGATAAAAACACACCTGAGTAAAGAGACAACTGCTAACCACCTAATACATTCCTTGTGACCATGCTGGGAAGAGGTTTATTGCATGTAAGTAGTATCACACTGGTGGAAAAATCTAGACCCATCTTTCTCATTGCTGCAGTATAGCACACGCAACAAGAGAGGAAGAAGAAATAATCAAGCTCTATACTCCTACATAGACCTTGTCCTTCCTCTTGAGACTCCTGACATAGTCAGGACAGAGTGCAAGCTACTACTGATGTAACAATAATTTTCCTGTCACAGATACCATTCTGCTTTGGGCCTGATTCATCATCAACAATTCACCTCACATAGGACTCCAAAAGGCATTCCTCATGTGAAAACAACTTGTAAACTAATAATAAGAGGAAGAGATATTTAATAATTGATAATGAAAAGGAGTAAAATCAGTGACCTTGACAGGAAACATTCTATGTCTTATTAGCAATTGCCAGAGCCAGTCATCCATCCCCCTTAAATCCGTTTCCTGAATGTATTGCATCTCTTGAATTTATACTGCTCTGGCATGAAACTATGAACACCACATTTCTGCAGTTCACTCTCTAGCAGTCTAAATCCAGCAAATTTTACTCCTACCAACAACAGCTTCTTTGTCTATTTTTCCTACATATAGATATATACGCTTCTCTAACTTTTCAAAAAACTATAGCTGTAGAAATATTTGTGGGTTCAATAATTTTATTGATCTTGGTAGTCTCAGATTGCACAGTGCCTTAGCACAACTGGAGTTTATGGACTACTGGCATGAGGTATATATTTTAGAGTTCTTGTTAGAAGCTAGAGAAAAAACGAGGGCCATATTATTCCTTCTACAGGTTTTATGGTAGAAAAAAGTGCATTGTAGACAATGATTACACAGTACGTAGTGCAAAAATCATTGCCAGGCACCAAAAAGTCACCTCCTATACAGTGTTGTTAGCAGCACAACAAACATTCTACACCAGGCTTTTTACAAGCAATATTAATCTTTCCTGCTGGAGTTACCCACTACTAATACACTGTCATAGTAAGGTTGTAGGTTTAAGTCATTCAGAAGTCCTCACATTTTTAATATACTATTTTTCAAGTATATTCTGACCAAACCAAATGCAAGCACATTTCATTTCTGCATCTACCAGAGCCTTTTGGAAGACATGCAAGATGAACCACATTTACCATGTATGTTCATGTGAATACATAGTGTCACAAATGCTAATGTTTATGCAAATACATGTATTTCTCTATTTATATATGCACACAGAAACGTGCCGTAGATATGAAGACAGATGCATAAAACTTTTCATCTGTAGCTTTGTAGACGCATTTGAAGCCATTGCTGAATGAACGGTTGACCCATTTAATCTCTGTCTAAAGAAATGCCTTGCTATGTTATTTTTGGTTTCAGTTGCATTTGAAAGCACGGACTCCAAAATTAGAACTGGAGAGGTTTTGGGCTTAATAAAAAGGCTACCATTTACTTGTCTCCAGAACAAGAGCTGCCTGTACCCCAAAATAAACCTTTCTAACTATTTATCTTAATGTGTCTGGGTATTTTAAGGGCTAAGCAGCAACAGTAGTCACAGCAACAGCAGCAGGAGAAAAAGTCAAGTATTTTGATGATTCCATTCCTTATACCACACAGCTAATTATTTTGGAAGAGGTTTTTTTTCTTTTCATCTTTTCATTCTGCACAAATACAGATTGATTTTTCTCTTCTGCCATTTCCTGCAGCAAAGTGAAATGCACACATAAAATAACCATAAAAAAGTCTAACAACTTTTTTCAAAGTGTTTTCTTACACTTCCTTCTGGAAGAAAAATCACAGAGATTTGTTGTCGGGGTGTGGGGGATGTCGAAAGAGGAGAAACAATAAGATATTTGTACACCTGCCTTGATTCAGAAGAGTTTTAAATTAATAAAATTTCTTATGGTCAATGAGAATAGACTAAAAGTAGTTTTAATGGTAAGAAACAATGAGTGAGACTTGAATGAAAACTAGGAAAATATATTTCTTTGCATATGTGTTGGAACTCATTAGTGGGTTTTTTTTAGTGACCTTTCTGTAATTACTTTATATAGGCATTTGGGGATTTTTGCTGCAGTGCCATCTTTATTGTCCAAGTCCAAAACTCAACCACTCATACTAAGTCTTCAGTGGCAGATGCTTTATCTTCACTAGCTACTTTGAGAGATGTTACATAAAGCACAAATAAGATAATTAGTGGAAGCATCTTTCTGGGATGTAAAAGAAGTCACATGCATATTCAGGCTTTGAATTCAGGAGGGGTCTGGGTTCCTTTCAGATGTAGTCGAAGAGTCTAGTTGAGTAGTGAACTGCAAGTTATGATATGAAATGGATAAAATTAAAACATAAATTATCCTGTCAAGACAGTCTGTAACTACTGGAAATTAGTCAAAGAAACCTGCACTGGTTCTGAATGATACAGACTGATGGCTATTCTCCACTAACTCAACACAATCTAAAACAACAGAGCTATTTACATGAAAGTACATAAATTACATAGCTCTAGGAATATTGACATTTTTCTTCCAATTAGTCACTTGGAAGGTTGTACAGAAGCATTAAAACTCTTTTTGTTTGTATTTTGGCAGGGCACTCCTGGAGAAAATCCCATGTACCTGCTTCACCTTTGCTTCCCAGAAGGACAGATTGCCCTGTTATCTTTCCTCAAAAGCCTTTACAACAGCTTCTTTGCCACCTGTCTGAGAAGGCCAGTACAGGGCACAGCTCTGCAGCACTCATACACTGATCTCCACCCAGAGCACCAGTGACTGCAGCCTCTCAGATCATTTTGAGGCATTTACAGTTTCTTCCCTCTTTTCCCGTGGGCAAAAGTCACTATAATCTTGGACCAGATGGCTCCTCTTGGCACCATGAATAACATTCAGATGAACACAAAGTGAGCTGAAACAGGTCTTCAGGGGCTAAACATCTGACAAACCAAAGCATGCATCTACTGATTGTCTTTGTCAGCTCTCAGTAGACAATGCTTTAACATTTACAGGTAACTGAATGCTGCCATTTCCAATATATTTACAGTAAGAACCTCTCTCATCATTAAATCTACAGACTTCTATAAATGTTAAAATGGTGCTGACATTTAAAGCATGACAGCTCCAATATATGCAACCAATATAGATGTCTGCATAGTAGAAAATTAGGTTCCACACTGCTGACAATTATTCTGATATCTTGCAATTATGTTGTCCCTGAAAATAAGCTTTTTGATTTGTTTTAGTATAATGGAGTCAGTTCTCATGAACTGTAAGATAAACAAGAATCATGTTTGCATTCCTTTGTGAAAAGATATCACCTGATGGACTTTTCAAGTGACCAGTGGGGATGGAGAGGTGGTAACTTCTCTGTCCAATCTCTGATCACTGTCCAGAAACTTATATATACGAAGTCAACAATAAAAGAGAGAGTTCTTTTCTTCTTTTCTACCTGAACACCTGTTGTGTGCATTACTGTCTTCCCTCTCTGCGTCACAGTAACAAAATTAGAATTTTCATTGCTAAGTAACATATATATGTGCACATAGAAAACTGAAGAATCAATTTTAAAGTCACTTTGCTGCAATTTCTGAGCAACAAAGAGTTTTGAAAACTAGTAGCTGTCTCAGGAGGTGTAGGTGGAGCAAAGATGGACCATACTGGAGAAAACCCTACAGGGCTGGGAAGACAGCAGGTAAGTTTAGGCATCATTGGGCTTTCTTCCTTCAAGGAGAAAAATTCTGGCAGCATTTTCAGGGTTCATCAGTTGGGTTTGGGGGTTGCTTTCTCAACGATGTGGACTTGTGCAAAGACCAGTCTAGTTAACGTGCTAACACACAGTCCCTACTGTCCCTGCCCTCTCTACAAGCCCATTTCAGCCCAGCCAGGGCCATCAGTTGCTGTCTCAAGAGCACTGACATCCAGCTCCCCACAGTCCTGCCCTGACACTGAACTGGCCAATGCCCTGGCATTGTCTTATATCTGTTATCATCATGAACCTGCCAGACTCTGGTATGAACCCAGCTTCCCAGCATCCCTAAGTACACCCTGCTCACGCCTCCCAGGAATGATGGGACCACTTCCTGACCTGCAAATTCCCCTTCCAGTCTCTTAAGAACACGCTATGACTTCCCCCAACAGTGCAATGCAATGTTAGCTTTGCTTTGTGAGCTTTGGGGTTTTCTCTCCCTTAGAGAGAAGCAGTCTACCAATGCTTCACCTGGATCTTGGAGACTGAAACCACCTGAAAGCTCTGAGGTGCTCATTTTACAGTCAGAGCATGAAGCCTTTGTTTTCACAGGCTTATCACGGCTGTATACTCAGAAATATCTGTATTGTTATACCCAGAAACAGGACTGAGCAAGAAGGCTTAAAAACTCACCACATGCTGACAGAACAGAAACTTTGGAGTGCATATTTCTAGTCTATCGCAAACACAAAATCAAGATCATTAGCACAACCCTCTGTTGTAGAGGTCATGGGTAGACCCCCAGCAGAAAGAATTGCAGCAGCTTAAGACCTTTATTGCCCAAGAGCTGATTCACACCACTTTGCTTGCTTTCCCTTTTGTGTTGCACCCACCACACCACCACCAAAGGAAATAAATGTTTCAGCAGTCACACAGCCACGACTCTGGGTTTAAGTGTATGCTAAGGCAATACAAGCTGAGCACCTCTGAGAGCTTACAGCTTCTAGAAAAGGCTCACTTCTGCTCCCAGCTCTGCTGCCTCCAGTACCTTTCCCTGGCTGTTCAGTCCATCGTTCTGTTTCCAGCTCTGATGCTCATCGAACTGCACTCCAAACTCACCCAGCCCATTGATCCAGGAGAAAATACAATGGATCAAGGGTACCTCAGTTAGTTTTCCACAGAATTTGTAAAATTAATTTGGCTATGTTACCAGGAAAGTATCACAGCCAAAGCAAAGCACAGTGAAAATGTGACTATTCTCTTTTTGCAGATGCAAACTTCAGGATAAGCTACTATACATTGTACAATTACAAATAAAGGTGCCAGACCTACCACTGCTATGACTAAGGTGCAAGTTCATATTATATACTTCTAAGGGCTTCCAACATAGGAGATGGAAAATAGGGAGCTTGGTGCAATTAAAATACCCCAACTAACTTCACAGGATTTTAGTGTACTCTGACCTTTCAGTCATGCTAGGATGAAGCTAGTGTGTTTTATTCCACCTTTGCTACAAGCTCAGTGCCAGTCCCAAGTCAGCAGTGCTGTTGAAAAACAAGGATTTGTACCTGCATTCCTGAGCCCACACCTGTGGTGTATTGAGTCATGAGAGACAATAGTTCTTACTCTGCAGAAAGGAGTCCTCAAGACAAGGGAATGACAATGAACTGAGTAAACAAAAGAATGAAATATGAGATGGACAGAAAATAGCAGAAGTCAGAAGGGAGAGCAAACATTTAGAGCTATTTGGCAGCCTATTTTTGAAATTCTTTGTTTTGCTTACACTGTGAGGACTTAAGTTACACGATAGTAATGTTAATTAGCAATCAGATTTCCTAAGAAGTTATCTTGAATTGCTTGGGTACATATGAGTTAGGACAAATTGTAAGGTAATTGTAGACTTATGCCACACTGCACCTTTACTAAACTGGCCATGACCACTTTATCTTTCCACAATATTTTCTTCACATGTATCATGTCATAAATTATTCCATTGTGTTTTTGTTTCAGATATGATGCCATGCCACAATTCTTCAGCAACAATAGAACACCACACTGCAATTCAGACTGCCTTTTAGCTGCAAGGTGACCTGAACTCATTAAATAGATATTCTTCTAAAAAAATTACTCACTTTTGGTGTGAAACAAAACAAGAAAAGAAAACTGAAAGGATGCATGCAAAAAAGTGTACTATTTTTCTGATCTTTTCTTTTCCCTGACTGCCTACTGTATGGGATATGCTACATGGTATATCTTACTCTCTTCGTATCCTTACGTAGGGATGATTGATAATTATATAACTTATCAAGAAGTGTATCTTAAATTAAGCTCTGAAGTCCAAATGCAGGTGTCATACTGTGGCTTCTATGTGAAAGTGGAAAACTCTTGGTCCTTCACTATCCATTTCAAAAGCAGTTGTTGGGGACTCAACCTGCTTTTAAATTAGTTTAAAGTAAGAGTCCCAAATGTGATTTAATTTTTTAACAACCCCTTGCTCCCCTTATCATAAAGATTGGTGCTAGTTGAACATTCTAGGTGCTGTGTGCAGTACCCTGAATAAACACATGGCTGCTTGAAGTAAAGAATATTAGACTACTAACTGAGGTGTCAGAATTTTTTCCCAGGTGTCTGTACTCTGCACAGATACATTTCTACATTCAAATCTAAAAACAAGAACTCTTCACATAATAACTATTCATGCCCTCACCTCTATGTGCAGCCGCAGGAGGAGGGTAAGAAATTTATAGAGGTAGTCACTCTGTTGAACAAGAAATGTATTTTTCCTATTAAGCTCTGTTAATTTTAAAGAGTTAGAGAAGATCTTGCCTTCTATTGATGGTATAGAGGTCAAGGATTTATTATCAGTAGTCACATTTTGAGAATTGGGGGGCTTTAATTTTGATATTATCTCTGCCTGTACCTGCAGCATCCCTTCTCTGTCAGTGACATAGACCCTCATACTGTTGCTTCAAGTTTATGTGGAGGAGATTTTGTCCACATGGAAGCATCCATGCACCATTAAGGCCATAATACATGTCTACTGTGGAAATTACATCAGAGGCTCACATATAAGATGTTACTTTATAAAGGCTTCAAGCACTATTGCTACCCTTGTCAATCAAAGCAAGATAGTAACTAGAATATGCTAGTACCACATGGCTGGAGTTCTGACGTAGGCCTCTAAGCAAATGATAATACAAATAAATAATAGTGGACAGGAGGCTTCTGAAAAAGAAGATTCACCCTTTAAGGGACAAGAAACCTGAAGAAAACAGGAGGTCAAGTCCTGGACAGATATTTAAAATTCCATTAGTATTTCGATGGTTGGGGATATGATTGATTTTTTATTCTATTTGTCCTCTTTCCATTAGCTTTTTATCAAAATGAAATCTAATCACAGTCAGTTACCAGAGCTCGGCTGACAGATGGTAACTTGTTAAGGCATAGTTGTGTGATTGTGTTCATCATTTGCCCCAGTCTGTACCAAAGCCAGTAGCTGTCATCTGGTCTCAAAAGCTTTATTAAGGTAACTCAATTTGTCTCAGCAATCACTCTGGCCACTTCTTTACCCCCACGGTGAGACATCATCTTATTTCAGGTTAAGTTAGTAACTGACCAACTAAATGGCATTTCTTAAGCCATTTAAGTTTTGTCTTGAAGGATGAAATAATTCTGTTTCAGATGCCTCTGCTTAGAAATAGTTTTGTTACACTGACACTAAGCAAATCACTACATTTTTCTGTGTATATAAAATTTAAGCACACTTGAAGAACTGTCCAGTTATAGTAGTTCAAAATTGCATTGTCCTTCAATCAAGCCACAGTAACAGGCTGAGTGCATGCTCCTGTAAAATAAAATACAACAGCTTAAATATCCCTTTGCTAGTTAACCTATAGATAAAACTGTTTCATTAAAATGTAAACCACCATGTATTACCTTGAAGTCAGACTGACCTAAGACTGTTTGTGGTCAGTTGACACTTCTCAGCTGATAGGGATAATTGGTTAAACCCTTCACTCTTTCGAAGTGGCTTCATACGCTAAGTGCATTAACCATTTCCATATTTTAACCACTTGAAGGTTGAAAGGCATTTCAATTTGAAAATTTCTCATGGCTCTAATAAGCTTGATTCTTTTTCAGTTGGTCTAAAAGCACTAGAATGAACCTTTTGGAAGAGATGCACAAATGGATGTGCCTTTGATGTGTTTAGAGCTACAGAAGTTTGATGTTTTCAATTAAAACAAGTGCTATTTACTTCTATACTTATGGATAATAGAACACTTTTGACTTTTACAAAGTGTGTGTTATTAAAGCACTTTGCTAATGTACAAAGGCACTTTCATAAAACAAGGAAGAAAAGAAGCAGTCCTCTTTCAAAATGTCTCTGGAAAATGAGATGAAAGTAGAAAAAAACTTGCAAGAAAAGAGTTCTTTAACAATAAGAGAGCTATCTTCAACTCTTCCTGTGTATGATTTCAGTCATCATCTTTATGCCTAGAAGCACTTTTATAAACATTTGTAACAATTTAAACATATTCTATCACTCAAAACTTTTTACACAAGGGTTCTTCACCCTAACCTTTTTGATGAGGCCAGAAAACACTCATCTTGTGGTTTCCAAGGTATTCCTGAAATAGTACAATGGAGAACTAATATGCTATTGTTATTGTTCAGGAACAACTATTACTGATTTATGACTTAATATCATTATTGAAATTGTATATGGACCTCTTATTTCTGTGTACCTCAGTTTATTTTCCACAAACATTTCCTGTATTATGCTCTGGAATTGCAGTTTTCAGGAGTTTAGGTCCTGATTCAGCCAGGCACAGTCTCTTCTAAAGACATTTTCCTCTTCTACACTTTTGTCCTCTTTTGAATTTAGAACTCACAATGACAAAAATCCATCAATCAGAAATTTGCACAGTCAGATCTGCAACAAATTACTATCTGGAACGAAATGTCTAAAAATGCTATTATTATAGTATAGTTTAGTTAGCCAAAGTGAAGGAAAACTTGTGTGTTTTTTTCCAAACCTTTTCCCACTAGGCCAAGAAAGGTTTTTGTATTTCTTTTATTCAAAATGCTATTTTATACAGGGGAAAAATTATTTCCAACAAAATACCTCTCAAATTATGATTGACTCTGAAATGAAAAAAAAAATAAAAGGTATAATTTTTCAGGTCATGTAGCAATGTTTTCAGTAATAAAGCATTTCTAATGGAGAACTCATAAGCAGAGATGTTGTTTTTCTCTAAAGATATTTGTGCCAGATGCTTAAAATCTCTTGCATTTCAGTTTCAGAGTAAGGCAAAAGAATATGCATCTTACCCACTATCTCTTAAATATATGTATTGCTTCTCATCTCTGAGAAAGAAGTTTTAGCCTGAAAACGATGATTACACTGCATTACTTCACTACTTCACTAGTACCTTCAAAACCAAAAATGGCCTATCTTCATTTTCTTTTAAAAAATAGCATCTTATGTCTTCTTCACCATTTGTCCTAAACTGTTTTTAAAGGATTTCTCACTTTTCACTGGGTTATGTATTATTGTTTCATGATAGATTTTTCATTTTTTCTTGTTGGTGTAAGTAGTCAAATAAATAGAACAAAAAACTAGAACAGAGTTTAGTACAGAGCACATCGAGAAGCAGTTACAGAGAAGTTTTTCTTGTTTGTCTTGCAGGAGAACTAAACAGCAAAGCTTAGCTATTAGCAGCTGGATTTCTGAGGCCAGAGTGAAAAAACACCTCTTTGGTAAAGGATGCATTTTTATGCTTCTAAGTGTGCAAGCTTTATTTTATTTTTTTTTTTTAAGACTAAAATGTCAACTCATAAAAGCATCAGGTGCAACTAGAGATGCTATTATAGTTTTTGTGTTATTAGCATCCAAGAGTGCTGGGGGTGAGAAAAAGGTGCAAGAGCAGCAGGGGACTGTTGCTATAAACAGGATTTCACAGAGTAATGTGTCTTTCAGAGATATCTCCACTTAAATTACTTCTAAAGATAGAATTATTTCTCCATTCAAATAATCAGAAATAAAACATCAGACAGTAAACACTCCCCTAGTGACTAACCGTGTTGTTTGGGTCTTTCCCCCACTCCTCACTACCCCCACCCTCCACTACTTTGCAGAAAGAAAAGATACTAGAAGTTCCTTCTGTGAGTTGCCAAGGTGCTCCCAGCCCATTGTGCAGAATCATTGTCAGGTTAAATTAGGGAGTACAGACTCCATGAGTGTAAAAAAATCAATACTTGATGGAAGATTGCTCCCCGGAAAATCTGTTTTGATTCCAGGATTAATTCGCGACCAAAGGCTTCTGCAAAATGACATGCCATTAGTCAGAAAATGAACACATTCTACCCTTGAAATTGGATGGAAATATGTCAGGTGATTGACCTATTCATTCTCTTCGCTCTCTGGGCAGAGAGAGTAGGTGTGGTAGCTGTGAATTAGGCCCCCAAACCAGGTCCATTTTCCAAGGAAAAAAAAAAAAAGGAGAAAAAATAGTCCAATGTGAATTGCAAGTATTCTCTAGGCCATTGTTGTAAAGCTATTGCAAATGCATTCCGTCAGGGTAAATGCATTTGTCTGGAAGGCCTGACTCTCTTGTGTTTTCTAAATCTCAGAATAAACCATAACAAAAATCTTAAAATAAAGCAGGGATTTTTTTCTTCTGAAAAAAAAGGCTTGCAATATTAATGACAGTGTAAATTGTTTGCCATATAGAAAGTAACATCCCATCCCCCTTCCTTTGCCTAGCAGTTTCTTCCACAAAAACTTTCAAGAGGCAAACCCAGTGCTTGAGCCACGCTGGCTGATCTGTGTTCAGGCCTCTTGAACAGTCCCAGTGGCAATCACAGCATTCAGCCAGGGGCCATGGAAGCAGCCCCTGCACTGGCTTCCTGGTGTTGTGCAGCCTGCGTGCTTCCTTATCTCGTAAGGTGCCAAGCTGTAGGACAAAAGGGCATTTTAATCTTTTTATTTAAACATTCTGAGCCTGCTTATACTGTTGAAACATGCTGAATATGCGGAACAGAAAGGTCATGACAGGAGATATTTGTATTTATTTATCTTGTGTGGAATTGCCAATATGAATCTAACCTCTTGATAGACAGGGTGTTTCTAGTACAGAAAGAAGTTATGGGTGGCATTGTAGCATGCTACTACATTGTGGATGCATGTTTCCAGACATCTGCTTATACTCCATTTTCTTAGTTACTATGCTCTTCTTTCCTCTAAAGCCATTTTTGCTTTCCCACTCATTTCCAACTCTCAGTTGCCTCATCCGTATTGCCTGAACATTTTACTGATTTTGTATTTCAGACACTTTGGGCATCTAGCCTCAATTCTAAGAACATCTGATATAGGCTGATAATCAACTAATCTTCATGAACTACTACGTGAATAAAAGGTTGCAGGAATGAGGGGCTTTCCCAAACATCTTCAAGTTCTTTTGAACTATTCTTCAGTGGACAAAACATAATTTGAGCCCTATGAGGTAAAGTTTTCATTTTTTCTTATGAGAAGGGGACCCTGACAGGTTGTACATGAAATAAAAGGGAATGAAAGACTTGCATATGCAGTTTTGAGTCTGCCTGTATTCATCTCCTGTGTTCATGTGTTAGTAGAACAGTTCCTCCTATTTTCAACTGTTGTTAGCCAAGTTTCAGAGCTAATGGATGTAGAACTTGAGATAAATCGACAAATTATTCTAAGGCTGTTGGTAGAGCTTGTCCTTCAAACTAAGAATAAAAATTGCTCCTGAGAGCATGGAAAAATACATTCAAATTATGCGTTTAAATTGGCCTTGACTTATTATTTTGTTAATACAGCAAATTCTGTAAATAAAGTCCTGTAGGTCTCCTAGACCTACAACATTTAAGTACATACTCTAAAGAACTCTGAACTACCTCATTTTCCCATGCACCCTAAATATTGGTAATGGCTTGTGGTCCATCTTTTGATCATTCGTGCATATGGCCACAGCTATATACTCATATGTGTGGTCATCAAACCAAATTTTGTGATGTACTGTCATGCTTTAGGAATGGTACTCTCCAATTTAGTGCTCAGTCCCCAATTTAGTCGACAATTTAGTGCTGAGACTCTTCAGACCATGCATCTCTCACTCACTTCACCTCCTTCCCTTGCTGACAGCTGGAGAGGAGAACTGGAGACACACAAGGTGAAAAACGATGGACTGAGATAAGAGCAGCTCACTGGAAACAGCAGCACCCCACCACTGCCTCTAACAAGATACCCCACCCAGAAAGAACCACTCTCCCTGGGAGATTCCCTTCCTCCCACACTGAAAATGGTGTGGTGTTACAGAATAACCTTTGTGTCCTAGCCAGGCCTATTCTGGCTACTGTAAAAATTAACCCTGTCCTGGACAGAACCAAGATATGTACAAATCCAAAGAAATGCTCATGTGCTTCCACCGTGAACACCTTTGCTTCTTGTTCTCATCTTGATCTGTCATCTTTTCCACAACACAGGAACAGCCTTCTCTTAGGTCAGTCCCTGTCCATGTTAGAGATGTGGTAACCATCTTCATTCAGTCCAAAATACAAACTCATCCCCACCAAGGCACTATGAGTAGCCCTTTTATCCTCTTCCACCCATGTGTCTGCCTTGTGTCTGATCATGAAATCTTGATTTCTCTGTACAAGTACAGGTGAATATGTGCCACAACTGATCTTTAAATAACAGGAAATTTAGGGTGAAAGAAATAAACTTTTCTAATGAATATGGCTAAAAAAAGAGGTAAAGTAGGATTAAGCCTGTCTACGTATCATCTTATTAAAATATTATTAAAGCTACAGACATTTCTTCCAAAGGACTGAAAATAGACTTGATGCCAAAGATCAGCAGAAAAGCAAAAATCCTGTAAAGCCAGAAAATTGACTGTATGTTGCAATCAATTTTCTTTGTGAAGTTCTGAATTCTTTCTTAGAAAAATCCCTAAATATTAGTGACTTTACAAGAAAATCTAGAGGAAGGTGAACTCTTGGTATGGCTTCAAATCACAGTTTGCACATATAGTTCATAACAGTTAATGACATTTTTCTTCTCTTCAATTTCACATAAAAAGATAAAAAGGAAAGCTGCAAGAATTCATCTATAACATGATGACTGTGGTCAATATCTTACTATTTGCTCTGTCAATGCCATCAAAATATTGTTTAATAATTTAGAAGCAACCTTGTAATTTTCTTCCCCAGTAGCAACAAATTAGGCACTTACTAAATAATTGACAAAAATACTTAATTCTAGGGATGCTTTGAGGAACATACAATTAGCTGACAGTTTCTAAAACTTCTGCTTGCATTAGTAATTATATTTTTTAATTATTTTCATGTCAATTCTTACCAGTGTAGGAAATAGCATAGTTTGTTAGTTCAACCTTTTCATTCTTAGCAACTAACAACATTCTCTGACAAAAATAGAGGGGATCGTGCAGAGGGTTAATGATATGGGGGTAGAATTCACACAGGTGGGGCCATGCACTTTCATGCTTCAGAATGTATGAATACATGCCTATTTCTATGAAGATATCACAAAAATTAGAATTTGAAGAAGAAATTACAACAGTTTAAAATAACTACAAGTATAGTTTTCCAAGCAGCCTGAAAAAGCTTTAAATAATGCAGCAAATGATACTTTTAAAAATCTTTATAAGAAAAGCATGTCCATCGTTTCATAGAGCTGCCTTCTTCAGACAAAGTGTAGTGGGTTTAGCGCTGGCCAAATCACCAGGCACCCACTAGAATTATCTACTCATTTCCTGCTGTGAGATATGGATTAGGAAGAGGGCAAAGGCGGCTCAGACTTTAAAGGGTATAAAGCAAACTTTATTAACAAAATTAAAATAAATAAAAATAAGAAATCAGAATAAACCTTCAGAACATTTCTCATCCCCTCACACCCTCTTTTCTTTTTCACTGACAGCATAAAGAGACAAAACCTGGAACTTTCAGTCAGTTTACCACCTCTAACACAATCTTTCTTCCGTCCACTTAGGGAGAGGAGTCTCTCTTGCCATGCCATGGAGACTTCTCCACAAGAAACAGTTCTCTTGTGGCTTCAATGTCACAGCAAATCAGTCACCTGGGAAAGGAAAATCTGTTTGCAATATTAAAGTTCCTCCCATGCTTTCAGCCTTCTCACAGCTGCTTTCATGGGCCATGTCAACTTTTGGGGTGCTGTTTTAAGGATGAGCTGCTCTAGTTTGTATAGCTCTGGGAACAGAGGTTTTTCTTCTTCTATCCCTGGGGCAAAGTTTTTCATCTCTCTCTATTCAAGCTTCTCATTGGATTACAACTTTTCAGCATCCACACACTCCAGCACAAAAATGCCTTTTTCTCGTGGGCTGCAGGTAAATGCTGCTTCCCCCCTCCCTCCCCATGCACTTCATGAATTACAGGGAAAAAATGAAGTTTGATATATCAAAAATATATCTTCACTATAGTCTCACAGAATAATTTCAGCCCAAGACTAAGGCATCTCCTCAATCCCCTCCCATCTAGAATATGACTTTTTTACTGATCTCAGTGTCCCATGTTGTTTCTCTTACATGTCCTTCCCCTTTCCTTTTCCTGATTTGAGAGAATTAGTGTTTGTAGGTTAATTTGTTTGCAAGCTTTATCAATTGAAGCAGTATTTATAGAGTTCTGCAGTGCTGAAAGGTTTATCTCATCCAGGCTCTGCATCGGGGAAATTGAACACCATGCCTCTCACTGCTGTTCCTGTGATCTCCAATGACATTGTGTGAACCGTGCTAGCCACTGGCTACACTCAGCACTTTTCTTCATGCAAAGCACCAAAAAAACAAGAAAAGCTGATGCTGCAGCCGCTTGTTTTGTCCTTCAGTCCGCAGTGTGGCTGGCTAAAAGCAGCTAAACAAAGACCTTTGCAAGTCATGGCAGGGCAGCCACAGCCACCTGCCATTGTCCTGGTTGCACCAATTTTGGCTGCACAGTCCTGGCATCCTGGTCCGGGATGGTGGCAGCCACGTGGCCACTCCTGGCTCCAGCTGCTCTTGGCCTTGGGGCCGCCAACCAGTGCTGAACACAGAGCTGTGCACGGTTACTCTCAGCACTGATACAGCCTCCAGCTGCCATGGCCCAGTGGCGCCACCGGGAAAAGGACCAGCGGATTCTGCTGGAAGGGGCCCGGCCCCACTGGGAAGGGGTCCCAGCCTCCTGCCAGGATGGGGACTGGCAGGCTCCCCAGTGGGGGGCTTGGCAGCCCACTCACCACCCCTCAGGGGGCAGAAAATCTTGGCCAGGCAGCACGGGGCTGGCTCTGCCCATTTACTTCTTCAAAGGCTGGAAGAAAAGAGAGGTTTTTTCCCAGGCTTTGTTCACTTTTAAAATATGCTTTTCCACACAGGAGTGTTCAACTCTTTTAAGTGGTTTAACTGTGTGTCAGTCTTCGAAACAAGGCAGCTGATGGGCTCTTCAAAACTAGCCAGTTGATTGGCTCCGGCAGGTCCCCATAAGGATCCCATCCAACTGAAAACTAGACTTCATTAAACCACAACACAAAGAGCTGAAATAGTGGTATTAATATGCATTAAAAACACCTGTAACATGGAAATATAAGTTCCACATTCTCAAAAAAATGAAGGAGGAATTCTATTATGAAGAAATATCTGATAATTAAGCGAGAGTGGTTCATGTGTGATTCTTCTTACAGGAACGAAAAACATAACATTTAGATGAATACAGCTGGGTCTTGCTGACAATACTGAAGGTTTACCACCTCCCTTCATTTTGGGTAACTGTTCATTCTGAGCAAACAGCAAGGGAAATTGTATACCATTATCTAATTGCACCAATGGTAGCTGTTTCAGTGAAAAGAGTTGTGTAAATGAGTTAGGCAGATTTGCTCAGAAGTAGAAGGCTCATCAGTTACACTGGACAAAAAAAAAATGTTTGATATTTTGCTCTTACTTTTTCAAAATAAGGAAGAGAACTGGAGTAGAGACCATGAACATTTTAACCAAGTTCTCTGTAATTGAATTGATGATTCCCACTAAGTCTATATTTCTTCCTCCAGAGAAAGAGATGTTGCTGAAGTATTTATTATATGGGCTGCAAGGACTGCCAAGAAGAGCAGCTCCAGCGCTGGCACAATCTGCAATGAAACACTCTCATGTAGCACAGGGCAGGTTCCCAAACTGGGATACTCAGGTGAAGATAAGAGAGCCACCAGGAGTCCACAGCTTGCATGACCGCAACAGAAATTACCTGAATGGGGCCAGGACCAATGGCAGCCAAGCTTCCACACAGCTTAGCAAGGGAGCCCTGCTATCCACCCAGCAGAAAGCCATAGTCTCTCTAAGCTCAGCATCCACTACAGCTGACCCAGCTTCCCAGACAGACCTTGTGAGAACATGCTGTCACCCATGTGTCACCCAGCTGCTCTCACAGCAGTACTGGCCAGCAGCAGTGAGCACCTCTGTGGGACAGGAAGAGGGACTCCTTCAGTTATGCAAGAGAGGAGATCAGTAAGTTGAAGAGTATCTGGGAATTACAGAGAGACCAAGCACTGAAATCGCACCCTACCTTCCCTGAGACAAGCTTGACAGTAGACAAGATGCATAACACAGAGGATTCCCTGTCCTCTTTCCCCCTAGCTGAACACAGTGATGGAAGGTATAGGGGCAATGTCAACAAGCTCCTGCCCAGCACAACAGGTCCCTCTCCTCTGACTGCCCCACCATCCCAGGTGCCCTGGCATAACAGGCAAGAGGCTCTGCAAGTGCAACCAAACTTAACTTAATAATGAGGACAATGATTCGCCTGTCATGGAGGTGTCAGTGAGGTTAAACTAGACTATGTCCTGCATCAAGCTTGCTTTTGTAAAGAAAAACAGCTGGGTCATAGTCTTAGTAGACGGCCTTCTGAAGGGAAGGGAATGCCCAACATGCAGAGCAGACCTCTTAGGGGAGTCTGTTGCCTCCCCAGGGACCCAGGGTTAAAGATGCAGAGAAAGTTCCCCACTTTGATGTGGCACTCAGGTTATTATTCATTATTGACTTTTCAGGTAGGCAGCAATGAAATTGCAACAAGAAGCCCAAGGAAAATCAAGAGATGTTTCAGGGCCTTGGGACATCTGGTTAAGGGATTAGGACCACAAGTAACATTCTCAGTTTCAGGGTATGATGAGGGAAGGAATAGGATGATTCAGTGTCGGAACCCAGGATGTCTCTCTGACAGTCCTGAATGATCCCAGCTCCAGCCAAGGGGCTCCAAAGCCCTGGCAGTGGGGTCGGAGACCTTGGCATGCAGTCAGGGACTCCTGCGGCTTTGAGTTTGACCTGTGGAAGAAATTACCACCTTTGAATGAAGAACTAAACAAAAGTTTAGATAGCATAATAGTAGTAGTTGTAGAGTGAAAAGGGAAATTTCAGGGATTTTTACCATGGGGCTTAGGGGTAAAAATGGAGGGACTTTGACATTGTCCTGTCTTCCTTCCTTCTCCTTCCTAACCTCCATCTTCTTGGTGATGTTGCCACTTGGGGATTAGATTAGAGTAGAATGTAACTGTCTAACACAGGTGACAGGCATTGGATCATAACTGTAAATAACTAACATGTAATTTGTATTATAAAAAACAGTGCCTGACCCTGGGGCAGGCAGTGTGCCTCGGGCTGCCCTGCTGAAAAGACCTCGGCAGGCCAGACAGAAAATGTTTTAGATAAGAAACAATACAGCAACATTGAGAGCATCAGCTGAAGACTTCTGACTCATTCTTCAACAGCTGGGTTGGGAGACAGCGACTTTTATACATCTTGGGGTCATCTCGACCAAAAGCAAACCCCAAGAATTCAGCATATCAATACCTGGCTCTGTGCCTGGTGTCAGCAACAGAATCCTGGGGGTTTAGATCATAGGTCAGTCTACACAACACCAAGGCCTGCTGATGACAGATGGATCTCAATGTGGGTATCAAAGTATGTTTGTGGAGGAGTTAGCAGAGCTTGTTGAAAGAGCTTTTAACTGGATCTGAAGGGGGAAAGGGATAAATCCAGGCTCACTAGAGATAAGTCTAACACACCAAAGTTTGAGGGACGGTATGCTAGCAAGGTACTTCAGTCTTCTGTATCACTGGAGGTAGGGTGTGGTGATTCATGGATTCATGTAATAACAAAGTCACAAGGGTCATTGAGGTATTAGAAACCTCAGAAACAATCTGAATTGTCACAGGAATTAAGAGTTTCTCCTACAAAAAAGGCAGTGAGTTCAATAGCCCAACTGGACTGTATCTGCTACAATGCATGGAGCATGGGCAAAATCCAGGAGCTGTAAGTGCAGCAGGAAAATTATGGGCAGGGATGCAGTTGATTCACCTTCCCTGGAGTTATTTAAAAGACATGGGTGTGTGGTGCTTAAAGATAGGGCTTAGGGCTTGGCAGTGCTGGGTTAATAGCTGTGAAACAAGAGGCTAGAAATTAGAAGTTTCTTTTAGAGATTTTACCAAAAGCCCAAACTATGCTTATTGCCTAAAATCACTTATGCTGGGCCTACAGACAATAGGACGACAACGGCTCTCAGAGTAGACAAGGTGTACGTGCAGAAAAACAACTCAGAGGTATGCAAGAAGGCACGATAAGGGGAAATTATTTACAAAAATGCAGGTGCAGCGTACCAGACTTACAAGGCCTCCAGATAACAGAAGCTCATAAAACCCAGAAAACAGGACAGAGCCAACCTTCTGACTCGGACTGAGACCAAGAGCTCAGAGAACATGTGTGGAGAGCCAGGGTGAAAAGTTCAACCTCGAGGAAGACTACCTGCCTTCATCCCCCAGCGACCACCGTGTGACCCCCAGCAGGTGCCACGCAGGTGCAGAAGGACTCACCGGGCAAATTACATACAAATCAGGGCTGGGAGGAGCTGGGAAATGACTACACATGAAGGGTTACACAATTCATATGCATATGGGGATAAAAGGGGATTATGAGTGCTGCAAAAGTTGTGCATGCCTTTGGAGGAGCTATTCCCCATGTGCCTTCAGTGCTGAATAAAGCATATCAGACTTTACGACTCTCCCGAGCCGTGGATTACTTTTTCCATGTGTCAGCTGGATTCCGTGATCTTAAAGGTTTTGCCCAAACCTAAATGATGCTATGATCGTGTAATTGAACAAATCACTTGGAAATTATTCATTTTCATTCTCATCATTCCATATCTTCTGTTTCATTTTATTTACTACATGTAGAATTTTTTTTTTCTGGTCATTGACCCTGTTTTACTAGAAACTGTTCAAAAGACAAGAAATTAATATCATAGCTAAAGCCTTTCAACCTCTGGCTTCAAGTTCAAACACTGAAAAATATTTGAGACAACATTCTTAATAAAATTTGGCACTCAAGTGTCAAACTAGCCACTTTGGCACTCTGAGGATCTTGACTGGGTACATCAATTTTTTTCCTAATAATTATTTATAAGTAATCTCTGAAAAAACCTGCAGAGACACTAATAGGAAATTCAAAGAATTAGTACTTGCTCAGAGTGGGAAACAATAGAGCAAGAACTCAGTTCCTTCCTGCTCTCAATATCACCGGATTTTTTTTCCAATCTAATGCAATTGATTTTAATACCACAGTGCTGTGGATTACCCCAGCCAGCAGCCAAGCCCCACACTGCAACTCACTCACTTCCCATCATTAGGATAAGGGAGAAAACTGGAAGGGTAAAAACTGAAAAACTCATGGGTTGAGATAAAGACAGTTTAATAGGGAGAACAAAAGCTATGCACACAAACAAACCAAAACAAGGAATTAATTCACTGCAGGCAGGTTTTCAGTCACCTCCAGGAGAGTAGGGCCACATCACATGCCACAGCTACTTTGGAAGACAAATGCAATCACTCCAAACATTCCTCCTTCTTCCTTCTTGCTCTCAGTTTATATACTGAGAATGATGTCATATGGTCTGGAATAACCCTTTGGTCATTTGTGGTCACCTGTTCTGGCTGTGTCTCCTCCCAGCCTCCCATGCACCCCCAACTTCCTTGCCAGTGTGGCAGTAAGAGAAGCAGAAAAGGTGTTGGCTCTGTGTGAGCCCTGCCCAGCAATAACAAAAACATCTCTGTATTATCAACTTTGTGTCTGGGACCAGTCCAAAATACAGTGTCACACTAGCCACTGTGAAGAAAATTAACTCTACCCCAGCCCAAACCAGTACACACAGTAATGAAATTACTTTTCTACTCATGTCACAGAGCTGAGTCCTGCCCTACATACTGTATGAAACCTAGGAAACCTGGGAAGCTCTACTGTTGAGAGCTCAGATATTTGTATTTTTTATGTTCACGGCTTCAGCTGTTCTGACCAACTGTCATAGAAGTGAAGATGTGTTAGATGTTACTATGTTTTTTAAAAAGAAAGAAATTTCCTAGGCTTAAAAACAATAGTATCTAAGTGGTACAAATTACCAGCCTTGCCATTCATAGCTTACTGAGGCAATGAAGTGGAACCAGAGTAAGTTGACATCTGCTACAGTTTGGCTCTAGACAGTTTTCTACAAGGCTAAGTTAACTGGTCAGCAGCACATCTGTTTTTCCTGTGATCTGTGATACCTGTAATTGCCCCCTGCAAAAATATAAAAGCATTATTTTAAGATGACAATTGAGAATTTGTAGCAGATTACTGAAGTCAGCAAAAGCTGACAAGGCATCTCTGAGACACCAATTTCCAAGGCTTTCATATCAAGGCTGGTATCTTGGAAGAATTGAGTGTCCATGTTTCAATAAGACATTGTGGTCTCAGCCCTACAGGTTGGAGAATTAAAATTTGTAGAGAGTCTATAGCTTAACAGGGATAAGACAGAGTACTTCTTAAGTTTGTGTTTTTCCAATAGGCTAATTTAAGTACTGATGTTTGTCCCAGCAAAGTCTGGTTTTAGTAGTGTGCTAATAGCAACTTATCATCATAAAACAGTCTCAGGAAGAAGTCAGAACTATTACTAAGATTTAGAAATCTAAGCAGAGTCAGAAGAAATTTTAATTCATTTGTTTTTAATGTTGTTTTGGGTTTTTTTTAAAAGGAGGCTTTACCTTATTAATTAGGCATATTTTCATGTAATGATTCAAAATCCCTCCTTGATGTAAAAAATCTGTGGCTATAATAGGGAATTCATTTTGATATGGAATGGGGTTTGGGGAGAATGTTTGCTTTTGTTTGTTTGTTTTACCAATATGCATGCTGAGGTGAGGGGGGGTGGAAGGGAAATACAGAAAATAAGAGTTTTAAAGTAGTGAATTTGCAGGGGTTTATGAGGTCCTCTTGGAGAAGAAGTATTACCTTTCACACTTACAGATTTTTTTTTTCCAGATATAGGAAATTATCTCTCTCTTCACAGGCAAAATATATTTCCAGGAATCTCAGTGGCCTGATTTGAACAGGTAAAGTTGAATCTATGAGAAAAATTATACACATTGACAACACAGCTTTGCCCATATACGTCTGTCAGGCATCCACTTTAAGCAAAAAAAAAAAAAAAAAAAAGTTGGACGAAAGCTGAGAATGAATGATTTCAGTATGTCTGTGTTACTAAAGAAAACATCATATAAGTAAAAGATTTGATCTTGCTTGCTGCAAAAAGTACATGTTATATTACACGGGTGTCTGTGACTAATCCACCTCTCTAAGATAAATATATAGGAAATGTTTGTCTTGTTCACTGTAACAACTGAGAACCAAGTTTGAAAATGGAAATTACTACAACCATTCCCTTAAATGTGTTTCTTGTAGGAAAGTAAAATGGGTAGCATATAAGTGTGTCTTTCATGTTGTGAGAATTCTTCCGCTCCCACATCTCTCCCCTGATAGGGGAGGTCTTTTTGCAAAAGTCCTCATTAAGAAAGAAGGCAAACGGGACTCTTGGTTGTTCTCATTTGTCAGGTTGTTTATTGTTTTCTTATCAGCAATCTCAGCACCAGGCTTTACACCAGCCAAGTGTGCAGGAGAACAGACACCAAAAGCCCCTAAACACATGGGGTCAAGGTTCTTTTAAAGCTAATTCACCCAATTATCACTAAGAACTTATTTTTCTACCAATAACTAACTAAATTTCTATTCACGTGGCTCTATACTGTGGCAAATTCCAGCCAATCGTCCTGTGTCCCAAACATTGCAGAATATGGAGTAGATGAAGAAGGAAGAAGCCTAAAAATTACAAGGATCCTCCATCTTGTGTCATCTACTTACCACACTAACAAACCTAAAAATCTAAATTTCTCACCCTGTGATAAATGACATACTATGCTACTATCTAACTTACATTCTTGAGAATTCTGTGTCATCCCAAAGCCTAGAAAGCCCTTTCCATGGGCGAAGGTTAAAAATAATGTTTGTCAGGGGGTTCAGATCCTTCAAAACATGCAAAGAAATATTCTCTGCATTCTGGGTTCCAACACATGTATCTGCATGAAAATTTCTAAGGGAAGTTAGACTGAGGGGATCAAATCATAGTAAATTTTTATGTCAGCTTTAGACTGGTTTTCACAGGATAGGTCCAGTTGAAATGTAAATTTCATCTGTCATACAACTGGTAGATATCAGAAATGTCAGATCATTGTCAGTCTGCGAGACAGTGTATTGGTGAGGAGGCCTTTCTTAGAACACTGGGTAGAATAAGAAGTTAAAGCATATGCTAAGTAAAAATTTTCTGTCAAATAAATTATTTAGGAAGCCAGTAAAACACTTTCAGAAGACTTTCAATTAAAGTGATAGTGAAACGGCTTTTCTAAAAAAGTAGGTTTCTTTTGACTTTTCAGAACAATAGCATAACTTTGGAAGGAGGTAACCTGCACATCTCCAAAGCAAGTTTCTAACTTTAAGAAGCAAAGTATACATTTTGTGGCACTTTTTGAAGTACATAGATGTTGGGGAATAATTTTTGTCTGTAATTTATTATTGCACAGTTTGCTTCTCTTTTTGTCTCCGTCTTCCTGACTAGTAGTACTGTCCTGGGTTGATGCTGAATTGTATCCCCATTTGTCTGTTTAAATCAAAAATAAGTTCTGCACCTTTAAAACTGGATCTGAGCATGAAGGAGAAGTGGTGGAATGCCCGAGGCAGTTGTTTTCAAAACATCAAGATAGGAGTTTTCAGCTTTCTGGACACACAGCGAGTGGGCGAGTGCTGTCTGCAGTGCGGATGGCGGGAGAGAGCTCTCCTTTGCTTTTTGTTAGTTTTTGGCTAGCTGAAGCAGAGAAGTCCTCCGGACTGTGAGGTTTTTTCTTTTACCTTGGGATTGTTCAAACCTGCTCTGGACTAACACCCAGCAGAGCACCAGGAGCTCACCCCTGTGGCCTACCAGGCCTGGCCTGGGCCTGGCATTTCCCAGTGCCAGGGACTGGCACAGACTGAGTGAGCCGAGCCTCACCCACGGCAGAGACTGGCTGGATTTGTCATCTCTGTGGAGCGGTGGGAGGTTTTGTTCTTTGGTATTCATTTGTTGTGCTCTGCCTGTTAAATAAACACATTTTTCCTCTTTCCTCTAAGTTGAAATCTTTCCTGAACCAGTTGGGGGAGGGGCCGTTTGGATTTGCTTTCTGGAGGGACCCATTCAAAGGCTTCTTCCCAAATTTGCCTTAAACCAGGATAAGTACAATAAAACAAAAGGCAGAAAAGGGAAATATAAGGCTCTTCTCGTTATGGTAAGTGTATGAGGCTACTGGCCATGGGGGCCGGGCTGGCCTTGTCCCCCAGCTGCATAGCCAGGTGCAGCTGTTTTCAGGCTGCAATCAATCCTTGAACGGTAGAAAGCAGAGAGGCTTTCTGCTCTCTGGGCTCCTGACCTCCCAGAGTTGAGGTTTGAAGAAATGGTCCAAGAAGGCACTTTTGTTTACTCTTCTCAAAGGGGGTGCAAAAGAGAGCACAAGACCCCGATTTCCAAGCCTTTAACCTGCATCAGTCCAGGGGTGTTCCTATCCCAAGGTTTTGTAGATAACTGAGCTAGTGGTGGTTTCAGCTGTTACAGTGAATTTGGCTGTTGGTCAAATTATATTGACCATATCATCACCCCATTTACCTTGCCACATTCTGTCACCCCCAAAAAATGGAAATAAACAAGATAGAAAAAATTAAGTCTCCAACCTTTTAAGAATATAGCATGTAGCTTGCTAATTGCAGGGAAGTTATTTCAGAACAGAGGCTAGAAGGTCTCAAAAGGTCTTGATAATAAATCCAAGAAAAGATAAAACCAGTGGCAAAGTCTTCAGGCACACTTGTGACAGATAAGAGAGATGTAGCAGAAAGTGAGAGAGACTTTACAAGTATTATGTAAATAGCTAGAGGACCATTAGGACAGACCAAAAGAAAACCCCAGTACTCCCCACCAAAGGCAGCCAAAATATTTTAGATGAAAAAATAGACAAAAAGTTCTGGGATTTGGCCACGAGGAAGACCTGAGTGACCACTAGCAAGAACTAGCTCCTACTGAGTGCTGGGCTCACAATTAAAAAGATGGCAGTAAGATGAAAAACAGGAAAAACATCAAGGATTTAAGTGACTGATTAAAGAGGAAGGGTTGTCTGAACAAGGCTTGCAAAAATATTGTATACTTAAAGGAAGCTAAAAACATTCATTTGTGGGATAGTTTCTGTACCAGAGTTGCCAAGCAGCTGTCTTATTTTCCAGCACTAGGTTTCTATGGCTCAAAGAAAATAGAGCTCGTAGGACAGGAATTGCATAGAAACCACTAGTTAAAGCAGACGTTAGATGACAAGGGAACAAAAAACTTCTGATGATTATTTAAAACTTATGTAGAACATACACTGTTCCATATATTTTACAAATAGGCTTGCATGAAAACAACAGAAAGATTTGTTTGACCACAAAAAGGAGAAAAGGCACACCTAATTTCCAAGCAGATACTGGTAGCATCTGAAGCTATACAGAGCACATCATCTCGTTACAATATAAATCTTTGCCCCCCACCCACTGATGCTCCTTGTTCCAGTAATCATTTGTAGTGAAATTCCAGGGCGAACAACTAATAGAGTCACAGCAGTACACCTGCATTATAACAGGAGGGGACTGCGATTACTGGAGGAGAATTCAAACAATTCAGGATTATGTGATGACCCAGCTGTTCTAGTTCACAGAAAGGCTCAGTGGACTTAAGTAATTTTTTTAAAAATTACCCACTGCTGCCAGCATTCTTCAGTTCTCTGTGTAGAATAATGCACTATTGGCTCATGAAAAAAAGGAAAATTACTGGTACTGGCCCAATTAGAGGGTCTTGCTGTCACTTTTGCCATCCACTGATATCCAGTATGACAAGAATATCAATATGACTTCAATTGGACTATCACACTGTATCTGGGCAGATTAAGCAGTAATAAAAAAAACACTGGATGACATCAGGTAGGGTTTGTTCTGCCTATGCTATGGAATATTGAAAGGGGGAAGCTCTTCAATCAGTACTTGTTCTTTGCAGAACCTGTTGATTGGGAAGGTTGCAAGGGGCATTTTTAAAGATATAAAATGTAGGGGCACAAGTGTCTACACTTACTTTGCTACTCTTAATGCCATGTTATCCATAGTTAAAGTTGGACTACTAGTGCTGTATATAAATGGATGTTTCTACCTCTTCTCATGAATGTAAACACAGACTATCTCAGTAGGCTACAACTAAAATTCCCCTTCTCACCCCTTAAAAAAAAAAAAAAAAAAAAGACTTCATTGGAACAGAAGATGAGCAGACTAATGCATCTGACATGAACGCAGATATTAATAGGAATATTTTCAGTACGCTTCCCTCAATACACAAGATTTGATTAAATTCTTGTGAAAAATAAAAAAAAATATATTGCAGATATTCTTTTGAACTGAAACACTATCACCTGCTAATATGAGGTAAAATTGACATATTTATACTCTTGGCTGATTCTATACTTCAGCTTTATTCCTGAGTTCTTAAGTGAATATTAATGGAATGATCATGACCTAATACTGATCATTATACAGATATACATTAATTCATGTCTAATGTAAGTCTAGTGCAGTCTAAAAATTAAAGTTGGAAGGTAAAAATGGTTTTTTAGGGGCAGAATGCTGAAGTTTAAATTTGTCATGGATAGAGCAAAGTTGTTCGAAAAATGCACCACTAAAGTAATGCGGGCAGAACAACAAGATAGTATTCAGAAGAGACAATACAAGCATACATTTATTTTCCTTTTAAATTTGATATTGAAATGAATAATAAGCATAATAAGCAAATTCTTGTCATGTCTAACTAGATATACAATTGTGCCATGCAAATTTTCATAACACAGTCTTATCCTTGTTATATAAAGTGCTGATGTTTGGAGTAAGGCAAAACTGGATTTCTGACTGCTCGTTTGGTGGCCATGCAAGACCTTGACAGATTCCAGTTCCTTTTGGGGCCACTTTCTATCAAAAAATTGACAAAGGAAATGAAAGCTAACTATCCCACTTGCCAAGCCTCATAATTTCTCCATACATGTAAGACTTTCCAACCCAATGGCTTTATAATTTCTACAGTGTCAAGGATATATCAGAACACCGTCTATACCCTGGCATTGTCTTCTTCCCCAGTAGTCTAACAAGAACTACTGAAAAATCATGAACCATTTCTGTATTGAGCTGGGAACAAAACATATAAAGGTGCCATGGCTTTCCAAATTTTTAGATCTTTCTGTAGGACTGTCAGATGAAAGAAGACTTGAAATCACACCCCTTTAAAAATATTTTTTATTATTATTATAACTACTGAATTCTCAGAGATTTCCTGCCATTCCTACAATTTAACATTGTAGTTCCTTAAGCAACACTGTTGTCAGCAGAGATTTGGACCCAAAGAAAATCAAAAGCAAAAATAATACCAAGGTTTTCTTCAGGTCAGTCATCTCCTAGATGATTAAAGGAAATTGTTATGTGGTAAACAAGCAGAAAATCCACCATTCAAGAAGAGACTATTTGGCAGCTTAGGACTGAACTGGATGTTTATGGTTTTACAGACACTGATAAAAACCATCCTGGAACTGTTCCCTAGCCATTTTCCTACTCTTTCTCCTCTGTTTCTGTTTATGAAGTTATGTGATAGCATTACACATATTAAATGTGCTTTAGTTTGCCATCGACATGATGACAACTGAGAGCTCTTCTCTGATTAGCAAGATGGATTGGGAATACACTCATGTGGCTGCTCTGTGCTGAAAGTCACAATCTCATCTTGCAGGATCTATTTATGAGCTGCTGCTGACTTCATTCTTCCAATCCTTACTTAGGGCTCTGTGTATCTTGCAGATTAGATAATTGCATCTAATTCAACATTTCAATGAATCTTTGCACCTTCTTATTTATCTCTGAGATATGTTAGTGATACCTTCGCCTTTATTGTGGTCTACATGTACATTTCTTCCACCATACAGGATTTAAGTTTTCTTTAGTTTAGTTCTGATTCTCTCTGTGCCTCAAGCTATGTTCAGCTAGTGCTTTTGCCAGATCAAAACGTCATTCCATTAAACCTTCATGCCTTCCATCCCATGAAAATATTGATGAATTTTCCCATAAAACACCCTGGGAGCTGAATACATGCCAGTTCCACTTGCTATTTTTGCTGAACTGAAACTTTGAGCTCTGCATAACTTTCTGCCTCAGGTGGCTCTTAGTGATTTGGATTTTCTTATGTCTTCAAGTTAGAGCACTGACCATCTTCCATAGTATTATTGGGACTGGTTGCTTTTCTTTGCCTGGTGAACTCAAAATGTTTCATGATGATTTAATTCTGGGTTTTTTTCTGTAATAGCTCCCAGACTACTCACAGACTAACCTCCTGCTGGGAACTATCTAGTCCATAAAAATTGCTCTTAGGTCTCAGTTCTGTCACAGACTATTCTCTGGTTTCATCTTCAGTTTGTATTTTTCCTTGTTTGCAGCTATCTGGTACCATACTCTTCAAATTTCCTTGTAACAGTTGTAGAATTTTCATTTGTCTGAATTACATCAAAATAATTAGGCACACAGGGCACTTGAAAGACAAGTAGAAATAGGGCAACCTTCTAAATTATTTCCTCTGTTGCTGGCATCCTAATACAGATGTTTGCAAGCACAGCATGACAGGTTATTTAAAACTTCCTGTGAGTTTTCCAAATCACCAGAGTTTTGGCTTCAGTGAAGCTTTTAGTTACTTTATTCTTTCATTCCACTCTTTTCTTGTTCCATTTTACAAAGACCAGGAGGTGATCAGCAATCATTCAGAGCCTACCGTTCCCACTAGAGTTCTGCTTTATTTGATTGTTCTTGCCAGCTGCTTTGTACACTGTCAGAGGGAACAAAGAAAAATAAACTCTTACTATATGCCATGAAGGAACACACAACTGCTAGCATGAAGGAAGTGGTGACAATAGTTACTGTGAACTCTGAAAAGAAGCAAGTAAGGAATGGCAGCTCTCAGTGGGTGACGGAGAGGGCAGTTGCTCAGCCCTGCCTCTGATACATGCCCTCAAATCACTAAAGCACACAGATCTTGGTGTCTCTTGTTTCATGTACATCAGATCATCTGAAAGACACAAGAATTGTAGTTCATGCTCTCATCAATCCCAAAAGAGCCAGATATTCAGCTGCTACCAGCAGGGTCCTGTGGACTCTAATAGCCATGTCCCCACACCCTCAGACTATTGGTCCAGGAGCCTTAGTTGAGTTCAACTCAGCACACCCACTTCTTGCTTAGGTTGAGTCACGGGACTGCCTGTCTCTACTCTTGAGTCTGACCTTGTTTCCTGAATGAAGCTAGGATGTGTGTTGTAGATAGCCACATTCTAGCCCCGTGTTCTGGATGGACCTGGGCCCCTCAGTGCAGCCTTGTTTACAGCCCTTTTCCAGTCAGACCCTGGACATGGCTGATTTCCTCACTGTGTCAGACACTGTTGGTTGATCCTGTTACAAACCTCCAGCTTTGCTCTTTTTGAGCCCTGTGGGATGGTATCGTGTCAGTGAGATGCTGCCCTGCTCTAGGATCAGCCATTTCTCCTGGCTTTGCTCCTGTCATGGTGTAGCCCTATTCATGTTGTTCCCTAACAGGTACAATCTCTTCTCTCCCTGCAGAGAAGTGCAACCTTACAACAGGAAGGCTCCTGATGAAACAGGCATAAATTGTACAAGTAAGTCAATGCAAGGAGTTTTATCTCTTATTACATGACTTCATTTATCCTGGATCTATGCAAGTGCCATACAATGCAAATTTTCATCTGTGCTTTTTTAATAAAAATATCTAAACTTGCCACATTAAAGTGACCCAGAGACAGACTGGCTGGTCTGTACCTTCCCCCCATTATATTGAAGGGGAATATATCATAAATGTGTTCAGCTCAATTGCTTCCCAGATGATGTGTATTGAGCTGAGATACAACAAAAATCAAATCAGCAGAGGGCTTATTCAAGGAAGTCAGGAAGGCAGAGAAGTTCTGTAACAACTTTCTCAAATCCAGAATTGAATTCTGAATTCCCTAGAGAAGACTGTCAACTCTCACTCCACAAGCACAGAAAGGGAAGAAAGCAAGCTGCTGTCCCTAATGTAACAGCATCTGCAGATGCCATGCTAACAGTTGAGAACAGCTGGGAGGAAAGGCACATAATAGATAACAGTTTGTGAGGAATGATGTTGCAATGTACAGACTTCACCTATAACATGTCTTGTGTAAGGCGTCTGTTGGGATGGGTGTTTGCCCAGCAGAGAGAGGTCACAAGCAGTTAAAAAGCTGTGCAAGAAAGGAAGAAAATGATACTTCTAATTTCAAATACCACATCTGAACATTTAGTTACAGAGCTACCAGAAATAACAGCACACATAATAGTAGTGGAATTCTGCACTTAAACACATAATTTTCTGCTAATAGAGGTCTACAGGGAAATTAAAAGCAGTCAGCCAGATAGACTGCTCCTCTAATTAAAAAATTTTACATGAGGTTTACTTCAAAGCCATGTGAAAGACTTCAATGAATGCCAAAGGAACTAATAAATATTTTCCAGTTTGTTTCTAATGTAGCAATGTGTATGACTGATTACCTACAATATTGTTGCACCAACATAGGGAACTGGAATTTTCAGCTGATGATAAAACCTGTTCATATTTCTCTAAATCATTGGTTTATTTAGTTTCTTTTATCATAAACAACAAAACTTGATCAAAGAATTATATTGGTAAGTTTTTGTTTGTGAGACATTGAAATTTCTATGACTGATTTTGTTTAAGAACAAAATTATCAACAGTCCTGTATTAGGGCAAAAGCAGTGAAAATGTTGTTGTACCTCTGTTTTGATTTGCTTTTTCAATACAGAAAAAAACAGACCAAAAAACACCCAATCACCTAAAACAACCCATGGATTACTTTTGTTGGAGTCTACAGATGTTGAATAACTGTAATCTTTTAACACTGTTAATAGATCAGTCAATCTGTGTTTTACAGTTCTGCTCCTATAGGCACACAAATGGAAGATAAAGCAGAGTAATTGTTGCCCTAACTGAATGCATTTCTGAATTATTCAAGTTGAACTCAGGGTTTCATGCTTTTCCTTGTCACTGTCTATGTGAATGATCTATTGGGTGCTAATAGCAAAGGAGGAAAACTATTGACTTTTAATTGACCTATTTATTTTACATTACTATGAAATAACATTGGCCAATTGGGTGGCTTTGTCTCCTCCACTGCTTGTCTTTATTAAAAGACTCTTCTCCTAATGTTTTGGATATAAACACACCAATTTTAGTATATAAAGCTATTTTTATGGATGTCTACATGGCATTACATCTTTAGCAGTTACTAAAAGCTGCATTTTTTGTTACTGAGGTTTTCTGCACTGTAGTCCACAGAAATAATCTCTGCCTAATAATTTGCCTCTTAAAATGTAACACAACATTATTCCACCTGATGTAACGGCTGAGGACTAGCTGGCTAGCTGCATTCCATGGGAACTTGGTGAGGAGCTCAACATAGGAGGAGGAAAGCACCATGGAGGAGGAGGCTTGGCAAATTAAAACCTGATTTTTAATGTGGTCACACAAATTAAAAATCAAAGTTTTACATTGTTTTGTGAAACCATGGATACAGAGAGAAGAACGTAAGAGTTAGTGCAGGAGACATGGATATTAAAATTCCCATTTATTTTTCACCAGATTTTAAGGCAAGAAACCTCTAATTCTTGTCCCCTTCTTTAAGTTTTAATTTCTTAAGTAGAGTTCAGTAATATTTGTTTTGTTTGCTTGTTTGTTTGCTTGTTTGGTTTGGTTTTTTTCTGCAGGTAAAAATTCACCTTGAGACTGAGATTACTATTAGCCTTGGAATATCTCCCAGATGAAGCTTTAACATGAGACCAAAATCAGGGAACAGAGAGGCCTTCTCTGAATTGGTCTGATCCTGTTAACACATTTTTCTGGGGTATTAAATAAACATAATAATTACGGGTAAAAAGCATCTTAGAATTTCTTCCAGGTTCTGGGTGCAATCATTTTAGTCTATAATTTCTTACTCAGATAAGAAGAAAAGCTCAGCTTGTTTTCCTCACTCTTTAGCAGCAATTGTAGAGAATTCAAGTCAGGAGAGAGCTTAATCCCAAGTCTTACAGCATCACCTGCTGTTCAAAATATATATTAAAACAAAAATTCTGTTAAGCTTAGTAGGGGAAAAAAGCCTGTACTTAAGGTCTGTATCAACAAGAGCCTACATTATTGAGAGGCTGGAGTGCAGAAAGTTTGACACTATTGATAGTCCAGGGTTTTGTTCCATAGGTCAGCCTTCCAGTCATGGCTCGGGTAAGGCTAATGCACTGTGTAAACTACTTCATCCATGAGCTGAAGGAACTATAGTACCTGGACTGCTCTCTGCCTCCTCCATCATGTTATCATGAGGGATGATCACTCTGGAATCTTTCTGTCCATAAAGAAGTATTCAATGGGACAAGCACTAGTCTAAGTAGCAAAGCCTTGAGGTGGATTCTACTTGCTGTGGCTGACTGTCCTCATGATCTAGATAAAAATCTTTGTTTCTTTTTGTGTTAGTTCTCTCCTCTGTGAAATGTAAAGTAGGCAATGCTTGGACTTGGAAGATCTACAGTTCCTAGCTCTGTCATTTACCAGATGCTTAATTCTGGGCACTGGCTAGTTACCCAGTTTCCCTACCTGTAAAATATGACCAACAGCTCCTAGTTTGTTAAGAATAATTCAACTATGTATTGGCCCTTTGCTAACTCTCTGGAAGATAGGAGATGTCAAAAAGACTGAGATGGTTAGGTAGCCAGGTGCTGAAGAAATCTACCTAATTTGATAGAAGAATCTATACAGCTGGATAAATTCCAGTTTTGTCACTGCCGAAGACCTTCCCTACACCCAGGATATGTGAAAGGCCTCAGACTACATTATCTTCAGTGGCAGTCAGGGACAATGAACCCATGAGATGGGTGAGAAAGATCTGACCTAATGTACACTGTTGTATTGTAACTATAGAGATTCTGTGAAAAAATGTTAAAATCAATGTACTTGTAATGCATTAGTGTGTGTACTCGAATGAATTTTCTCTTTTTAAGAGCCATGTAGGATAGATTTAAACAAATAAGAAATGCTACTTTAATGCTTTCAAAGGCATTCTTTGCACCCTGTTATATGAATTGTTGTATTTCATTAGATTTCATTTCTTCATGGCATATTGACAATGAGATCTTCCCATTAGTATCCCCTGTTCAGTGTTTTTAAAGTGAAAATAAGAGTCTTTGCATTGATTGTCGGTGTTACGCCACTTACTAGAGGTTAAACTAAAAAATTAAATATTCTTCCTGGATCCTGCAAGTTAGTATCAAATGACCTAAGTCTGTAGGTGCTATTTGATGTCAGCGCTCTACAGTCAATGCCCATGAACAGCTGTACAGATGAAAGTTATGATGTCATCCATTTCCTTATGATGTCAGCAGCCCTGCTATTAGCTACAGCAAGAGATGTTGGATCTTCCTGTAAGAAAGAAACTATGAAGTCACTGTCTTTAATACTGCATACTTTTATTTTATGATGGTGCTGGAGGTCAGGCAAATGGTGGCAGAACAACATACTGCATTACTGATTTGAGGAGATGAGACCAAGACAACCTAGGCAACCAAACATTAGGCCTCTGTGGGGCATTAGTAAAAAAACTAATCAATGAAGCATTCAAGCATTTTAGTTATATTTGGGATCTTTATTTCTGAAGCAATATTCTGCTTTCATGAACCCTGAAGGTGAAGACTATTATTTAGCCATGGCTAGTTTAGTCAAAGGAGATTTCATTTGAAATGCTTCTCCACATTGCTTTTTCTTAATGCTAGCTTATGAAATCCTACTACTGGGCTATTTGGGGGCAGGGTGGGAGGGGTGTTGACCCCTTAAATTTTCACCTTAATACTGCATTTGCTATCATACAAATACAGTTATGTAAATCTTTTCTTGGGTCTCTTAAGCCCTTCATTGTACACTTGAAATGTCTAAGACCTTAGCACTCTGTCATTGTCCCATGTCCTTTTCGCTTGACTATATTTATGTGGTGAGTCTATTTTCTGCTGTAAGACAGGATTAGGAGGAGAGCAAAGCACGCTCAAACTTGAAAGAGTACAAAGAAAAACTTTATTAACATGACTAAAATAAATAAATAATAATAATCAGAATAAAACCTTCAGAACACTTCTCTTCCTCCCCACATCTTCTTTTCTTTTCCATGGACAATGTACAGAAACACTATCTAGGATTCTCAGTTTTCCACCTCTAGAATAGTCTTTCTTCAATTCACTTAGAGAGAGGAGCATCTCTTGCCATGCCATGGAGACTCCTCCACAAGAAAAAACATTCTGTCATGGCTTTGAATTTCCACAAAAGCAGCTGCCTGGGAATCTGCATTCATGAAGTCCATACCATCTTCGGCAGCTTTTCCCACAGTGGAATTTATGGGCCACGTCAACTTATGGACCATGTCAACTTATTTTAAGAAAGAGCTGTTCAAAACAAAGGTTCTTTTCATCTATCTCTAAGACCATCTTCATCTCAGGGAACAGAAGTTCTCTTCATCTTCCCTCAGGGCCTTCATCATTCGTATTTCTCTCTGTTCAAGCTTCTCATAGGATCACAATTACTTCAACATCTACTAGTTCAGCATGGATGCCGTTGCTCAGGTCTACAATTTGAACTCTCTATCGCCCCATATTTTCAATGAGTTACAGGGATTTTCAGTGTATCATGGTCCATCACCATGGTTAACAAGAGAATTTCAGCCTAATAAGACATCTCCTTGTTTGCCTCTCATCTGGGACCTGTCTCCTTTTACTGACTTCAGTGTGTCTATAGGTATCTTTGCTTGGTCATTTTCTCTCACTTGAGCGAGGATTGAAGGTCTGCGGGTCTCATCTGTGCACTGAAAGAGTCAATATCTTCACCTGGGGCTTGCAGAGCTACCTCTTGGTCTCAGCTGCATGATCTCCTGCGGTTCTGGGACAGTCCCTCAGCCACTTGCGGCTGCATTGGAAGGTTTCTTCTGTGGCCATGCTGGAAGCAGGGGAAAACAGCTAGGATCTCCTCAGCAAGAGCTGTGCTCAGCTGCAAACACGCCATGGGCCAATGCTTCCCCTCCCCGGCCCGGCAGCTGCTGGGGCCTGGCCGGGCCCCGCCTGGCCACAGCATGGGGAGGAAGCCCGGCTCATCCAGCGCTGCAGCAGGGGCAAGGCCCGCCCTGCCAGGAGGGGCTCAGCGGGCTCCTGGGAAGGGGCCCAGCCGCACGAAGGAGCCGCACCAGCCTGCTACCCATGCTCAGACCAGAAAAGAAAGAGAGCAGTTCCCGGGATTTTTTTCTCAAAATGTGTGTTTGCAAAGGCACATCTAATCTTCCATCGGTTTAATAATGTGTCAGTATTGAAAATTAGCCACTGATTGGTTTTTTGTCATGTCTACAGGAAGCTGCCAAGGTCCTAAGGGGGGATTAGTTCCATAACTTGGTCTTTTCCTTCCATACCAAAATATAAATTAATGCAAAACCAGAACACTTTAGTACACTTGTATTACATTTTTAAAACACAGGCCAGTCACAACTTCAGGTATTGAAGGAGTGGGGAAAAAGAGAAAACTTTTTTTAATAATCTTACAGCATATATACTGGGGCTCATGACAAACGCTATATATTGTGACTGTTCTGCTGAGAAAAGGGACCCCTTGAGCAATGTTGATTCAGGCCACTCTCCTCTACATGGCAGGCCAGGAATAGGCCCTTGAGGCCAAGGCCCTGCTCAATGTAAAGCCGCAGAGCTGCAGGTCCCTCTAGGCTACATGGATGAGCCCCATTTAGATCCTCCAGAGGATAGAATTCCTGCCATTTGGTGACCTGCAACCAGAGGCCAGCCATTGCCTTAAATCCATTTTAGTGAATGTAACATGAACCATGAAAAAACACTTCATTTCTTGCAGCTTCAGAGGCTCCCTGGCATTGTGTCCATGTACCTATTACTATTTTCTAAGTCATTAAAACAATCTTTGCTTTCTAAATGACAGCAGAAGGCTTTGATTCTCTCCTTCCACCTGTGCACATAAAAGGACAAAAAATAGGCATGATTCTCTTCCTCTACTGAAAATCATTATCTACAATCACTCGGCAGTCATTCCCCACTCTTTATACAGCACTTGTCTTTATATGATCCAGGACCTGATCCCCAGCAGTACAGAATACAATTTCTTATTCTATACAGATTTCTACTCTTCAAGTACATGTGCAGCACACACATGTGGCTCATTGGTGTTTTCACATCAGGAATCTTCGTACATCCAAATAACACAAGTTTCTCCTTTCGTCCTCATGAATTTCACCTAGTGCGTTGCTGCTTTGAACCTGAATAAGGAAACAGGGGAAATGGAGCCATACACCAGCATACTTAAAACAGATCGGTCCTTTAGCAACTAAAGCAACAAAACTTTATTAGGAACCTGTTAGATATAGAGAGATAGATTCAGGAGATTACAGCTTCATAGGTCAGTAGGAGGGAGTAGCAGAAGGCAGATAACCAGTGGTACTCCTGATACTCACTGCTACGTCAAGAGAGGTGCAAGTGTTTGTACCACATCTGGACAGCTGATGCATTGTTCTGAAGGTATTGCCTGAATGATGAGTGATACCACCCTAGACAATGCACTGTGGGGTGTAGATGGGGACAAATATTCCCCCTAAAATTTCTCTCTAACACACAGGGCTGCCTCATCCTTTGTGGTCCAGCAGGGACCTTTTTGCTGCTCTAACCCTACATGTAAAAAACATGTTGCAGCAAACATTATGCAGTCTCTTACTGATAAGACCAGTCTCTTTCATGCTCAGTTAGAACATTTTTGTTATGCCAAGAGTTCTGAGAGATACACTGTAATCAAAGAGTCTTGCAGGAAACTTCTTTAATAATGACATTGTGTCCTTTTTTCTGCTCTCCTACAATGAAAGAAGTGATGTTTTTCCTTATTAAGAAGCACTAGAGGCACTGAACACCTCAATATGCTGCTGCTGTTTCAGTGGAAGCTTTGTCTCATTGACAGTTGCTGTCACAAGCATCAATAATTTAAAGCCATAGACACCGTGAAGTTGTAAATAATTTAAAAAATGTCCATTTTTATTGCTGCAGCTCAGTCTGGATCCAAACATTTTTATACCTATATTTATACTAAGGAGCAGACACAATAGCCAGCCTGAAGCAGTTCCCTCAAAACAACTCCTATTAATTTTATTTAGTTAACATTTTAATATTACGTACTTTAGAGCAGAGGCTCTAACATACACATTGAAACAGCAGGTTCTAAAGTTCATTCCCCAGAACAATGAGAATGTCACTAACTCATAGAAAACCCTTAAATAAATAATAATTTTACACACACATGACAAAAAACCCACAATAAAAGCAAAAAACCAAAGAGAGAAGCCAAAACAAAAATCCAAGTCTAAAGTTCTCATTGTTTTCCAGAATTTTATAAAAAAATATACGGAGTCAAAGGATGATTGAGATGTGCTGCACCTATTAATTCTTCCTCAAAGGAACATTAAAATAAGCAAAACCTACAAAAACTACCCAAAAAACCCCAACCTACAAATAGCAGCAACAAAAATAATTCTCAAGTTACCTGGGTCTTGAAAGAGGTGTTTTTTCCTCTTCAAAGAATTAAGAAATATTGGTTGCAAAGACACTTTGTAAAGTTTTGCTTAAGGTAAACTTCCTGACAAGAACTCTTTTGAACAAATTCAGATTCCTTTCCTGATATGAATCATTCATAAATTAAATTCTAATTACTTATCAGGGTTAAAAGCAATGGAGCTAGGCAAGCCTCCCAAGTGACATGTGCCTCTGAACCACAGGCATTACAGTATTATTGAGATATAATGAGGGTTACTTCTTATTTGTAAAAGGAAACATCAAGAATAAGTGCAGTTACACTCAAGAGAATATTCCTGTCACCAATGTAATTTGCATGCATTAATATTTTTGCCCATACATGTAAAGTTACTGAGTAAGGCTGTTGAACTCATTACTCAGTTACATTTTTTTCAAATTAAGATGATGGAAAATCTCCTAAAGTAAGCCTCATATAGGGTTTGGAAAAGGGTTTTCTTGCTATTTTTTGTTTATTGTTTTCTTTGTCTTTCACAAAAGGAAGAAAAAGCTGTGAATTTGTCTCAACATTGATACTATTGGTTTAATTAACTATACTAGGCAGTGCCTCTGGTGGGAAGTCTTTGGTGCACCTGTCTTTAGTAGCAACAATTAAGTTACTGTGTCTGCAAAAGAAAAAGTGACTTGTGTGCTGACTAGCTATAAAAAGGGTAAACTAAAACAGTTACAAGGGCACAAGAAATACCTAAATTCATAAAGAAATAAAAAAATCTTCAAGGTTTCTAAAGAAGAAAAAGTGTTCAAGCTTTATTTTCTACAAACTTTTTCCAAGATCTTTTCATTCTACTTGTTCTCCCAGCACCTTATGAAGAAAGCATTCCCTCTTCACCAGTAACATCTCAATCCTAAAGAAGAATCCTAAACCCAACTTAGTAGAATCTAATTAGATGATGGGGATGTTTTTCCTCCTGATATAACTGATTGGTTTTGTTACATTTTTAAGCAATCTGTCCTTGGTTGCTCTTACTGCAATTTAGTCTGTTGTCTGGCCTACTCTAACCAGGCTGTTGTAATTCTTGCAGAAGTCAGTTATGCTTTTAAATACACAAACACACAGTAAGATTCCCGTCATCCAACTTTATTTTTTTTAGGCATTCAGACTTCCCTGAAATAAATGTCCTGTTGTGCCTAGAATTTTTTCTTCAGTTTATGTGAGCAGATGCAGGTTTACCCCTGAGTTAATACTCTTGAGCACCTTTAGAGTCATGGAGGAAGAAGACACAATTTTGAAATAAATTGTTGAAACTGAAAGTCATGGACAAAAAACTCTCCAACTAATTTAAGTTAGGGAATGGTATGTGTTTTTATTGACAGTGCTGGAGCACAGGAGACTCGTGTCTCAAAGACATGTGCTAAATTTACAAAGCTTTGGTCCTCTATTTATTTCCAAAACTTGTACATGCAAAACGCATGCATCATCCTAGCACCACCCATTTCTGTATTGTATTAAAATGAGGTTGACGTGTGTGCAATTTGTCTCTTGATTTGGGTCGGCAGTCTTGAATTGAGTCAGAGGTCTCAGGAAAGTCTTCATCAGGTCTCTGTGGCCCTCTGGCACACTCTAAGGTCTCTTGCTTTGAGATCGATTGCCAGAAAGTCTAGGTGTTGGGCACTGTTTTACTGGTTTAATATGTTCTTATAACGGTTCACTTGCTCTATTTCTTTCTGCAAATAAACTCATAATAGCAAACAGCATAACAATCAACTCTAGCTTAAGCATCTAATAATCATTAACTTATCGTTTGTGTAGCTAATTTTAATAAGAATTGCTTTTAACCTTCAGCTAAAATTTTAGTTTTGAAAAATCATAATTCAGAAACATATATTTGTGTCAAAAATCGTGCCTTTAAATTGTCTTATTTATACACAATATCTATAGGGGGAGAAAAGTATGACTTCTTCAGATATGTAAATATCTATACAGAGTAGACAAAAAGCTGTATGTTGTGAGCCATAGTGTAACCCTGTCATTCTGAAAAACATGGAGATCTTCCATGGGGCAGAATAAGAAACATTCCTTAGATGCAGACAGGGTTCAATATGATTCCTAATGTCACTCACACTTCTAGTTTAGCCAGAGTGAAATTTTGCATAACAAAGTCAAACACACTTCTATGACAGATTGACAGGCAGGACTTCTTCATTCAGTCAATATTAGTTCAAGCAATAAGAAAAATAAAATTCTCTACAAATCTCAGACTTCTGAATGTCATTATGATTTGCCAGCTTTGTGGGTGCATCCAGAACTGACCCCAGATTTCCAAAACTTAAATATTCTTTCCATTGGAAACTATTGGTAGTAGCCTTATGTCTCACCCTTTTACAATTAAAGAGCTAACTTTGAGCACCTTTTTCAGCAACAGCATTTTAAGCATGGTGACAGTGGCAAGGTATACAGTAAGTTTCAGCACCACTTCCTTACCAGACTGCCCATCAACAGACTGAAATAAGAGACCACAAGGCAACCCCCCTTTCAGTCTCCCCTTAATAGCATATAGTGTCTGGCAAACATATCTAGGTTCTCGGATGTCTAGAAAACAGGTGAAACTGTCATAATCTCCCAGTATGTGGTGCTCTTTGTGCTACAGCTGACTAATGGGGGCAGTCAGGAGTAAAGTGCTCCGTGAAGTGTTTCTTGCAATGTGATCAGCAATAAAATTGTTATAGGACATAAGCTGCAAGCTACAGTTATTCTATTTTAAGAAGGTTTTTAAATATTTGAATCTGGAAGGAAATATCCAACTATTGAAACTGGATTTGAAAATCTTCTGAAAACATCCATTATTCCTTCCAAATGCAGCCTATAGCCCTTTATAGTTATAGACATGCTAAATTGTGGGAACCACGAAATCCTTCTGAGTGTCCTGGGAAGATTTATAAAAAACAAGAATTTAGATAGAATGATAATTATTATGTCACAGGGTGCAAAAGTAGAATTTTGGGATTTTAGAATGTGAGATCAGGAGGCAAAGATGGAGGAAATGGGGTGTGTCCCTGAGCTTCTTCTTCGTCCTCTTGTTCTCCATCCTCTGTGGTGGTGTGGCACATTTGGGTTGGTCTAGAACAAAAGTACACTGTACAACATAGTGGATAGATATTGGAGAATTGTTATAAATAAAGTACACGTAATTTTCAGTATTAAAAGATAGTGCCCTCCCAAGGACAGACAGATGATGAGGAGACCAAGACCAAAGAGGAGAACACTGGTCTGCAGAGAAGCTGTGGCAGGGCAGGGAATGAATATGAGATAACAAAGAATAAACAAATTCCTGAAAACAAGAGAACAGATGACTCGATCTCTTCTTCAGATGCAGGGCTGGGGAAAACAGAAAGCCTTCACAAACACAGAGCCCAGGAAAACACAGAGAGAGAAAGCACAAACAGCAAGAAACAAGAAAGAAAAAAAGAAAAAAAATTATATATTTTTTATATTTTAAAAACCTAACACTAAATATTCTATTCCAGGCAGTTGAGTAATTAATAACATTGAGATAAATACATTCATCATTCCTGTACAAGATTGCATGATTATCTCAAAATACACAAATAAATTAATACAATAATAAGTTGATATACAGATCCACATGTCACAGAAATGTCTAGGGTTCTCAGTGTATGTTTGATGGGTGTTTCTTACTCAGAAATACTAAGGCCTGGTTTTATTCTGCAATAATTGGAAATCTTTAATTTAGATCTTTCTATAAATTAAAATGTAAATATTTTAATTTAGAGAAAATAAATAGGAATGAAATGATATAGAAAGTAATAAGCATGAAAATCTTAGACTGTGTTATCTAGTAAAGAAAGCTTCATGGTTCTTACTAAGGATTCCATTTTTACCACCTTAGTTCCTACAACATATATCTGGTATTTTCCAAATGACATCAAAGAATTTTTTACCATTTCTCCTTGCCTTTGAGGAGAAAAGAAGGCACAAAATAGCAAGTTACCAATTGTAACTCATCACATGCCTAAATCTTCTTTAAATTATAATCCTTCTTTCACTGCACATTTACGCACAGGATATCAAGCTCTCTTTTTCTAGGCCCATTTTTAGGTAACTTAATTTAAGGGAAAGCTTTAAAATAACATTGCCAAAATGGTTCCTAAGCATTAATTTTTATGTGTTTTACAAACATCCAAGGCTCCAACACCTCTGTCCTTGATTAACTAGAATTCCCACAGATCCTTCCACTGGAGGAAATTATGTCCTTTCTCTTGATTGTAGGAGCTGAGCACTGGCCAAGAATAGCAGCTGTTCTCCATTTCCAAAGTTGTATGCATAGCAATTGTAGATTAAATAACATTTATGTAAGCAGCCTCTCAATGTATTATCAAGCCCTACTTTATTGTTGATGTGACACTGGCTTAGTGCTACTTCACGTGACTTTGGGTGTCATGTTAGAAGTTCACAGCTATTTTTCCCTGCAGCTGAAGAGAACTTGACTTCTTGGGTAGACAAATGTTTTCCTGCTGATGCTTGAATATTGCATCAATTATACAGTGTGACAAGGTTTTCAATTTAGGTCTCCAGTGAAAAGCTTGAACCTAGACCAGTTAAATCTGCCCTTTGCTGTCTTTAACTACTTAGTAGGCAACAGAGTATGAAAATTGCTTGTACTATGAAAATTTGATACAACTTAGGTTCCTTAGATATTTTACAGAATCAAAGAATGGCTTGGGGAGGGTAAGAGGAAGTGACCTTAAAGACCATCGAGTTTCTGTGTTCCCCACTACAGGCAGGGATATGACTCACTAGCTCAGGTTGCTCAGGTCCCCATACAATCTGGCCTTGAAGACTTCCAGGAATAGGACATCCACAACTTCACTGGGAAACCTGTGCATCACTTAACCATCACAACTCCAACTCTCTCAGCCTACCCTTGTAGAAAAGGTTCTCCATTCCTCTGAGCATCTTTGGGGCCTCCTCTGGACTTGCTGTAACAGTTCTAACATCTTTCTTGTGCCCCAGACCTGGATGTAGCCCTACAGGTGGGGTCCCATGAGGGCAGAGTAGAGGGGAAAAAATCACCTCCCTCAATTTGCTGGCCACCCCTCTTTTGGTAAATCCCAGGATACCATTTGCCTTCTGGGCTGCAAGTGAACTCTCTTGGCTTGTGTCCAGCTTTTCATCCACCAGAACCCCCAATTCCTTCTCAGTGGGGTTGCTCTCAGCAAGCTCTTCTCCCAGTCTGGACTCATGTCTGGGATTGCCCTGACCCAGGGGAAGCACTTTGCACATGGATTTGTTGCACTTAATGAGAATGCTATGGGCCCACTTCTCAAGTTGTCCCATGGATGGCATCCCATACTTCTATTGTGACAACTGCACTGTTCAGCTTCATGGATCTTAAACTTTCTGAGGGTGCACTCAATCTTGCTATTTCATTGATAAAGACATTAAAGAGCAGAGACAGAGGGACAAGACAAGAGCCCTGTCCCAAGACAGAGCCCTGAGGGACAAGACTCATCACTGAGCTCTACCTGAACATAGAGCCATTGACCACAACTGTCTGGCTACATCCATATAGCCAATTCTTATCCACTGAAAAGTCCATCCATCAAATCCATGTCTCTCCAATTCAGAGATAAGGACATCTTGTGGCACCATGTCAAAGGCCTGACAGAAATCTTGATAGATGACATCTGTTGGTCTTCTGTTGTTGACTGTTGCCATCACTCCCGGCATACTGGTAGGCAACTTTCCCTAGCATGCACTGGTGCTTCATCCTGTGGCTTTATTACACTTGCAGCCCAATGCTTTATGCCTAGAATAGGGACACTCTGCTATTTAATATTTTCTGTTACTTCTCTTGGCCTTGGATATTAAGAAGCAAGGGTGAAAGGAAAAATGGATGAAGAGTGGGATCAAGACAGGTAAGTTCAGAGCTGGAGGCATTAGGTCAAGAATTCTGAGAGAAATGTTTTTATATCTGAGAAACATGAGAAACTTCATCTTCATATGTAGAGAATGTGCAGTGAAATCCATTAAATTGTATGCTTGTCTATGTACTAGTCAATTCTTCACTTCCAGAGCTTCAATAAATAACAATACTTACCTAACACGAACATTGCTTTTCAGAAAGTTATTCCAAGTAAGTAGACAAATATTTATCTATTTCATCCATATTCTGACTATGACACCTACAGGCCAGAGGAAAGCTGTGCAAAGGAGTGAAAGTTACTTTTAGGAGAAAAAAAATCATTGCCCAATCCAACAAAAGAAAAAATATTTATGATGAATATATGCCATTAGCTCATATTATTGAGCTAATAACAGTGCCAAATTCACATGCTTCTTTTTATTTCTTTTATTTTGAAGTGGAGCAAACAACTGCTTTCCCAGGATACTCTCCAAGGATATCTTTAATAGCATAGCTGTAGATTAGTGAGAAAGAACTTCACAAAAGGATTGTGTAATTCCTGAAAAGTCTACCTTGTTCCATATAAGAAAGCACAGAACGTTAAATACAGTGCTTTTCACTAATGGCTGTTGAAAAGTTACTGCCTGAAGAGAACGGTGAAAGTTTTTATCTTCAAATTGAAAGAGGTCAGGAAAAAAGGAGTGTTTGCAACAAGGTCAGGATGCTGTAATTTATATTTGCCACTGGGTCCTATGAAAACAATGAATTTAAGTTGCCTTGGGCTGGTGAGGCATGGTGTTCAACCCAGCTGTGATTACAGATTTGGTAGTGACTCTACAAAACAAAAATTTATTTGGGGGAACTTGACTACATGGGGAGGGAGGCAAGGTGTCAATACAGAATAAAGAAATAGAAAAGGCATGGTAACATTTTTATATGCAGAAGGACAGAAAGGTCACTAGTATTTTTTTTCCCTGTGATATCCTTAAACATGTTACATTATTGGGGAAATTACTTGGATAATACATTACATTCAAAAGATCAACTTGAGTTAACACCAGTCACTAATATATGGTTACCAGCTCTCTACAATATACAGTACAGACACACAACAGCCTTAATCAGGCATCAGAGCTGCTGCCCAACACTTGGCTCTTTTTGTTGTGCATGGCTGCTGTCCCTGAAATAAGCCTTCTGATTTGTTTTAGTATAGTGGAATCAGTTCTCATGAATTGTAAGATAAACAAGAATCATGTTTGCATTCCTTTGTAAAAGATATCACCTGATGGACTTCTCAAGTGACCAGTGAAGATGGAGAGGCGGTAACTTCTCTGTCCAATCTCTGATCACTGTTCAGAAACTTAGATATACAAGGTCAACAATAAACTAGAGACTTCTTCCTTTCTTCTTCTCTGCCTGAACACCTGTTGTGTGTGTTGCTGTGTGTTTCTATTCTGTATCACAGTAACATATGGCAATTATCTGGTGTCTGTTTTCAGGGTTTCCAAATCTTCCATTCTTTGCTTTGTCCTCCCCTTCTTCCTTTCATAGAACAATTTCTGATTTTTCTTTAGTATTCCTAAATACTCCCCAGTAGTAAAAACCATATCCTGGGTAAGAAAATAGGAAGTTTATTTCATCTTCTCTGTGAAAAATGTGCAGACTACAGTCAAAACTCTATTTATAATAGTAAGAGACTTCTAACCACGACTGCTGTTAATATTGCCATTACCAAAAGACAGATTTAATTATTGGATACCTTTCACCATCAACTTCATCTACCATCTTCTCTGGTTACTCTGGATTTAATTTGGTTTACCAGAAAACAATTTTCCTCTTCTGGTCTACATCAAGCAATTGGTACCACAGCCTCCTTTTATTCACTGTTAAACTTTAACAAATTGCTATATATATAGCTATAACTAATTCCTGTTTGCATTGTGTCTTTTTGAGACAAATGTCTATGGCCTCAAACTCAAATCTATTTTAGCTTTCCTTCAGCATCTTGTCTTGAGACTTACTGATTCACAGGTGAGGGAAAATAATTCAGTTAGCTTTAAGACAGAAACAAAGGAATTTTGGAGCTAGTATTTTTGTATCCCAGGTTTACTAAGATTATTACTTGCTCTTATTCTCACTGTATTTATATAGGTAGCTGTGTTAATTATATTTTGGGTTGACTTTGCATGAAGAGCATATCTCTGATTATTAGCTAAATTTTGCAAGATTAACAGACCAACGAGTTTTTCATGTCAGTTTCTACATCTGTACGTGGAAGGATTATCACTTCTAGCAAGGTGTCCTTTTGCTGGAAATTTGTCAAAAGCTCTTCCAATATCCTCTGTGGAGATAATCTTTTTGAGGACATATGACCTAGCTTCTGTTCATAAAGCTTCAGCCATTAAACACTGGAAAAGACTATTCCATTATCTGAAATTATGTAAGATTTCTCATGGATTCCAGTATTTTTGTGTGTCTTTTGTATTCCAGGAAGGGATTGGGAAAGAAAGAGGGAGGGGGTGGGATGGAAAGATCAGTACTGCCAAGTGAAACAACACTATAGATGTCAGTGTCCCCTCCTGTAAATGAAAGGCTGAAATTTGTTTTTCAAAGAAGCCACCTTGCTTCAACCAGCCCTCACCCCAAAAGTGAGAGCTGAATCTTGGCTCAGTCGATCTAATACAAATCAGTCTACTCTTCTGAGGTGGAGAGACTGAAAGACTTAGGCAGATATTGCTTCTTATACAGCTCCTGCATCATGCTTATAATCCAAAGTTAGGCACTTAGGACTTCTCTGTGTAAATGTCTCAGGCAATGAGATTTTAAAGGCTTGTGAAGAAGAAAAGGAGTCTTGCTACTAAAAAATAATTAGAAAAGTATCTACTTTAGCTTCTTTCCTAATTTTAAATCCCCAAATTCAACACTACAAATACACTAAGATACACATTTTGCTTGAGAATCTTATCCCCAGAGCCAAAACACAGATCAGTTCAGGCTTTCCTCTTACACTATTATTTGCAATCATAATGTGCTTTCTTTACGCTTAGCAATCACTTGTCTGTGATGCTTAATATTGCTCAGTTTCTTCTTTCACATCTTCATCATACAGACACTCAAATCTGAGATAGAAAAAAGTACCTAAGAAATACCATGGCAGATAAAGACCATCTGGTAGGCATAAACGTAAATGAGATGCAAACCAAAAATCTCAATAAACATTGAATCAATCCAGCATACATGCAAAGTCTCAAAACAACAGAATTATTTTGCAGTGAGCAATGTGTACCAGTGGGGTACTATGCAGAGTGTGATTAATTTTCACAGTCTAATGAATTTTCCCACCAAAAAACCTTGCCAGTCCAAATTTATTTTGCAGTATCTGTCTTAAATTTCATTCATTCATTTACTCTAAAGTACATTTGTTGTGATTTTTATTAATAACACTATACTGGGAAATATGTTTCATAAGCCTAAACATATTCTCATTATTTGAGCTTCAGAATCTCAAAAGTTTCTTGCTTTCTGTTACAGAGTAGGAAAATGCATACAGCAAGAAGACAGCAACATAATTAAGATCAGGCCATTACTTCTGATCCTGCAAAAGAGGAGTAACACATCCATTGCCCCTAAAAATTTGACAGAAAATTCTTTTTTCTTGCAGACATAAAATGCTACTGATTAACCCCCATCTGAACATCGAGGTGTCTTTGGCCCCGAGTGGCCAATTTCNTACCCCTGTACGGAAACAACCGACACGGCTCGTG
>VXBS01001990.1:415-15317 GCA_013400255.1 Sitta europaea
TTTTGTTATAGCTATTTTGAGGCTGTCAGTTCTGAGTCGTTTGTGACAGGACTGGGGGAATCAGGTTTTTTAATTTTTTTGCCAAGGTTTCCAGGATGTTAGTGGGGAAGGCAGGGTTGTTCCCAGTGCTTGGAATCCTTGGGAACAAAACTGCTTTGGATATCCCTGACACAGAGAACGTCCTGAAAACCTCTTGGTATTTAATAGTTTGAATGACTGTGATCAGGTAACCATAGGTGAGGGTTGGAAAGGCCCTTAAAGCTCATCCCATGGTCAGGGACACCTCCCACTACCCCAGGCTGCTCCAAACCCACCCAGCCTGGCCTGGGACGCTTCCAGGGATGGGACAACCACAATGCCTAATTAAAAAACAGAATCTAAATAAAAAATGATGCTACTTTCCCTGATTAAAGTCTTCTGCACAACCCCTGAGCCCCACTGAGAGGTGTGGAACCGAAGCATCACCTCCACCTGGATTTTTCTCCAATTTGTGCTGAAAATCTCTCCCCATTTCACCCAACAGCACTGCCCTGAATGTTTTTGATCTCATTGAAGCAGAGTGGGCAAGGGCAGAGCCCTGGGGCTGTTTAATGGTCACTCACCCATCAGGTGCCAGGGCTGCCTGGATTTTGGGGGTTCCTTGTGCTCACCCAACGTCCCTGCAGCTCTGCCCAGAGCTGCTGGGAAATGGCCAACAATTTCCAGGGATATCTTTGGATTTTACTTCAGCCTGGCTGTCAAACTCTGTGTATTTTTCCAACGTCAAACAGGTTTTAAGATGGAGGCAGGAGATAATGGGATGATAAAAAGGCTCGAGCAATTTAAAGGTAGCTTTTAAAACATTATACAGAGCTCAGGAGAATTGACTTTTCCCCCAAATTTTCAGCAGAACACGTGTTCAGAATGGGTCAGGAGCAGATTTTCATAAAGAAAATATATGTGAGCATGTCCCTGCTGCACATGAACAACACCCACCCCACCATGTGGTGCTGCATTTTTGTTGGTTTTATTTTTTTTTTTTTCTCTCCGTGGCGTATTTTCAACTTTCTTTTCTCTCAGCTTGTAAAACATGATTTTTATTCTTCCTTTAATGGCCTGGGCTAATTACTCCCGGTGACCTTTGACCTTCAAGTGCCTTCATTTATGGTAGCACATTCCTTTCAACAGAAACATATTGGGGTTTTTTTTTACAGGGTGCTGATGCCTGGCCAAAGCTCCAAGGGCAGCAGCACCCATGGAACAGCCTCGGCTGGGAGCCCAAAGCTCTCTCCTAAACACTGTGAAAATTCCACCTGGGCAGGAACACCCAGATTTCTTTCCATATTAAGATTCTGACACTAATTTGGGGGGAGGAATGGTGAAATTTGGGAAATTGGGAAGGCATGGGAGTGGAGCAAAGATTGACAGTGCTGCGACCTTGAAGGTCCAAGGCCAGATTGGAGCGACCTGGAACTGCAGAATGTGTCCCTGACTGTGGCAGGGGGTGGAAAAAATGAGTTTTAAGGTCTCTTCCAGCCCAAACCATTCCGTGGTTCCCTTGGTTTAATGCACCAGATTTCTGAGGAGGGCTGGCTGTGGTGGCTCAGCGACACAACACATTCTAATCTCGTTTAGTGAGGCACCCTTCCATTATTTCCACTCATTTTCACACTACAGGGAAGAGTTTTAGTGCTCATCCCTTCCCCAAACAGAGTTCTGGTCCCAAGGATTTAAAATCCAGGCAGCAAAAAAAACCCAAAACACAACAAACCCAAAATATCCCCCAAAATATCCAGGCACGGCCTGAGGTTAATTCCAAAACTGGAATTCAGCAAGAATATTCTGCTGGAAACATCACAAAGGGGTTGAATCAAACACATGGGAGGAAAATAAAACAAAAAGAAATCCAGAATCCTGAAGGATTGTGTACAAACAAGGAATTAGGGGTGGGCTCATGGCTGGGGAAATTGGTTGGGTCGAAAGTTGTTCTTTTTGTCTTAACCTCCCTCTGATCTTGGACAAATTGCTCAAAATTTGCAAGTGGAAATTGCTGAACCTTCTGGCCTAATTCAGACGATCACAGCAGTCCCATATTAACACAGAATTTAAATCTGCTCAGAAAGAAACTCAAGCTCGTGTCAGAACTCTCCAGCAGAGAGGCAGAGCTGAGCTGGGGCTCCTGTCCCAGATTATTTTATGTAAAAACCTCGTGTGAGGAGGAACATTAAATTCATCAAAGCTGCCCAAACGCTGCAGAAAACCCAGCCAGGCAGTTTCTAAGAAGATGCAGTGCAAAAAAAAAAAAAAAAAAATTCTTTACCCTGAAAGCCCAAAAAATTTGGGATTTTTTTTTTTTTTTTGGAGATGCCCTCGATTAAACTCCGGGGGAAGAAGAGGATGAGAGAAAATGAATGTGCTCGAGGTGTTTTGCAGTAGTTACATCGTTTTCCTGATAAGCCTTTAAGCTTTGGGGTTATTTTTCTTGGGTCTTTTTGGGTTTTGCCTCCCTCCCTCCACCTCCCCTGCACTAACAGAGCCCCTCAGAGCGAGCCCATTTACTCGCCCCGTTGTCAACGCATCTGGACATCTTGTCAAAACAATATAATTTTACTTTGTAACTTTCTGACACTGGTATTTATTGCACCTGTCTCTGCTCATGATTTATGACTTGTCTGGTGAGTATTACTCCACAGCCCCGAGTTTACAATAGCAGATAAGGCCAGCATTTGAAGTCCCGAATGGGCTGCAGATTTTGAGATGGGGATTTGGCTCCCCCTCCTCCTCCAAAAAAAAAAAAAAGGAAATTAAGATGAGCGTTTTCACCCCTTTTTCTGGGTGGTGGAAATCAAGAGCATCGAAATGCTTTGAAAAGAGGAAGGGAAAATAAAGAGAATAATGGTGCTGTGTCTGTTAGGAGTGAAATGATCTTTGCTTTGCAGAGGAGGGGTTGTTTTAATTAATCAAGATCTGATTATCTGGGCAGCATTTTAACACCCAGGGCTGAGGGTGTCAGCATTTTGCAAATGCCAGCATTCAGAAGTATCCTCAGGCCTGACATGCTGAATTATTGTTTGTAACACACTTTTTGGGATAAAATTCACTCCCACTTAACACCAAAGCACTGGGGCCAAATATATAAAATATAAACTTCACCTACCTGAGCAGCCCCACTGGGTTTGTTCACTCACAGGTGAGTGAAGGAGAAGCTGTCATAGATATGAGTTTAAATATTTGATAAAAGTCACAATTTTACCTTGTAAATAAGCCCGTTTCACTTTTCTCCTTTCCTTTTAGAAAACCTAAATTTGAGTCCTAAATAACCTGACAGTATCCCTAAAATATATGGCATTTTTGCAAGGAATTAAATATTCTACTGCTGTTAAAGCAGGATTTTTACATTTGCCATATTTTAAACCAAATCTGGGCTTCCTCCCCAGTCCAGGTGCTTTTCCAGCCTGATTCCATTGCAGGAGGAACACAAAAGCCCTGGCACAGTTTGGTTGTTTCCATGGGAATCATGGAGGAAACCTTCCCATCAATCTCATCCATTTGGGTTCTCCCCTGGCCAAAATTGCTTTAAAACACAGCAAAAATCCCTCACATGTTCTGACATTTGGCCTCTCAGAGAACAGAAGGTTTGCACATAAAGCTGATTGAATTTTAATTTTTTACACGTTAAATTATGCATTTTTATCACCTGAGAGCCCTTTCTGAAATACAGAAATACAGAAATACAGAAAATTTCAACAGAGAAAGTAGAAAAGGGAGAGATTTCCAAAATCTCCTCATTCCAGCTGTTGCACACAGAATTGTGCATTCATTTCTATTTTGAAATATATTTTTGAAATATATAAAATATATATTTGAAAATTCATTTGAATTTTCAGCAATTTCACTCACTCTTCGAGTGCCAACCAAATGATTCCATAATTTCCGAGTCAACACTTTGAGATTTATTTTTTTTCCCACTCACAATCAGCATTTTATTGGACAATTTATTGTGCTCGAGCTGATGTGCAGCTGTCCTTGCAAGTCAGAAGTGGCTGCTTGGGGTTTAAAAGCTGAAATTTGGGGTTTCATGGCTGAATTTTCATTTTTGAGTGATGTGCACGGGGCTACTGCATTTCGAAAGAAAAACTAACATTTGATTATCTTACCCAGCCCCACAGGCAGAACGAAAATGATGTTAAAATAAGAAACCTCCAGAATTGTTTACAGATTTCCATCCAGCTAGAAATACATTTTCAGTCACTTAGAGCAATTAAATTACACATCCTGATAAACAAGGGGGAATTAAGTGAAATTTTATACAAACTTTCAATGGAACTCGGATCTCTTCAAGCCTGTCTTGGTGAAACACCACCCACTAATGGCTCTTTATGTTCTGAAAATTAAAAACCTTCTGTCCTAGAAGCCACAAAGAAGTTGGGTTTCTGTTTAATTATGGCAAGGATGAGATAAAAATACTGAATTTTTGTTGATGGTTGTGATGGGAGACACCACCCCTGACCTCGAGGAAGGGAGAGCAGTTGGAATAAACACATTCCCAACAGGTCAAGGTAACAACCAACAGTTGGGAGGGACAGAAAGCTTCAACCTTCAGTCCTTGGGAGAGGCTGGGCTGTTCCATGGACAAATTATTCCAAAATTCTGCACCCTGTGGGAGTCCTTCAGCCTCCCTTGGAACAAGTGCCAGTGGATTTGATAAAACAATTCTGCTTTGCTCCAGCTCCCCCTGTGTTATCCCTGGGATGGGGAAAGAATTCCTGCCCAGAGTGCTCACAGCATTCAGAATAAATGGAATTTTGCTGTAATATGTGGAGCTTCCCCTTTGCTTTATTTGGTTCTTTTTCTTAGGTCAGGATTAAAAACATAAGAGACAGAATTCTTGTTTGCATTTGGATGTTTATTATTTTTTATCTAAGTTATAGCTCCACTGCAATGAGTGCTTTTATATGCTAAGTTAAGGTAAAAATGGAGTAATGTCTTCGAGGATTTTTTAAGCTTAAACTACTCAATTATGAGATGCCAACTACTTTATTTTAATTTTTAACTTAATAATTAGCTACTCACGTCTTGCACTGCAGATTTTTCTAATTATATAAAGTTATTCAAACTTGTGAAGAAGACTATGCTTCAAACTTTCTATCTTGCTATATATTTATTAATATAATTCACAATCTTAAACTCTAACTCTCCCACTCTGTGATATCACACACTTTTATTCACCTGCACACTCGCAATCTTGGTGTTTTTACTCAGTTTTGGGAGCCCTTTTTTTTTTTTTTTATGGCTTTAGGTGCTTTAGGAAATGCAGCGTGTCTTTGAAGACCATTCCCTGCTGGTGCAGAAATCCTGAAATTCTCTGTACCCAGGGCTCCCAGGGTGATCCCCAGCAGGGCTGGGCTCCCCCAGGGTGGGGTGGAATTAGAGCAGAGCCCCCAGACCCCGGCTGGAGCTCCTGGGCACCCCTGGCTGCTCTGGAACCCCCCAGGAAAAGCCAGGCTCGAGGATCTGCCAGCTCACATCCCAAAACTGGGAATGACAACATCAGGGCAAGTCCAGTTCTGGCTCTGGCCTCTCCAAGAGCTGGCTCTCCCTGCAGTCTGGCTCCATTCACAGCCTCTCCCAGGTAGCAGAAATCACCCAAGCCCTCAGCCCTTCCATTTCTCCTGGAGATAATGAGCACGAGTCGATTCTTTCCATAAAACTGGGGGAAAAATCACATTGCTGCTCGTGCTCTACCAGCTCAACCCTGGCGTTGCCAAGCCCGTGACATCACCACTGGCAACATCCAAGGCTCCAGATTAGAGGGAGCCCAATGACATCACTCTGCCCCTGTCTATCTAACAGATGGTTTCTGTATATTGTGTAATTTTAGATCATTATTCATGCTCTGGGCCGGTATAATTCAGGAAGCGCAAAAATTGCCAAGAAAAATTGACCTGGAGCTAGTTCAAAGGGACTCAATAATTTTATTGATTAGACTCCTTAGCTTTCATTTCACAGCAGAGCCATCATGAATCATCGATACACAACAATATCTGAGTCACTTCTCCTCCAGCTGAATTAAGTGCTCCAAAACAAGGTAAGCTTTGAAGGCCTTCGAGCTGTTGGAAAACAAGATAGCCCAGATGATTTGCTGGCCAGCCCTGAAAAGGGGCCAGGAGCTATTTACTGAGGCAAGTGGTTTGTTTGAACTGGAGTTTTATTTATTTTCATATTTTACTTGTTGACTTCATCTCCGCCTTCGGCTCGAAGGCTCGGCGGGGCCGTGGGCCAGAAGGAGCCTTCTGAGAGGCCACAGCACTGAGATAAAGGCCCAAATCCTGGCAGAGGAAGGGGGGAAAAAAATGAAAGGAAAGGGGGTAAAAAGTGCTGGGAAGGGTTTTTATTCCCGAGGTTTAGGAGGAAGGGTGGAAAGCGCCATGCGGGGAATCCGCGGAGGGCGGCGGGAGGGAAGCTCGGCATGGTTGGGCTCGGATAAAACACAGGTGCCAGAGGTTCCTCAGCACTCAGGGACATCTTTGGGGTGTGCCACGGGGGAAAGGCTCCTTTGTGATCCACCCCTAAATCAGCTTGAATCAGGGATTTGAGAAAATCTTGTAAATTGGGCTTTTTCTTCAGGGAGAACTTCAGGAAAAGCACAGTTTTCTCTGAAGTTGCTCCACCAGCAACTCTCAAAGTTCTTCTGCCCCCTAAAACATGTCCTGAGGGTGTCTCTGGAACTGCTCCTCTGCAGAGAGTCCCTAAATGCCTTTAGGAATGTCCCAAACTGGGAGTGTTAAACAGGACTGAGGCAGAACACGAGGATTTTGGGTGGGAAGAGAGGTCAAGCCTGGATCCCAGGAGGAGGAACCGGGAGCAGCTCAGCCCCTTCCCGGTTATCAGAGCACAGCCAGCTCCTGAACAAACCCCAGCCTGCCAGGAACATCTTGGAACATCCTCCTGAGCAGGAAAATATCCCAGGCTTGGCAGCAATATCCTGCCATGGATGTGCTGATCCCAATTACCTGGGTTTGGGAAAGCACCCTGGGAAGGAACACTCGGAATTCACAGGAACTGTAAGCTGGTCCTGCAGCCTCCAGACCCACCCAGGGGATGCAGTTTTGGGGTCTTCTCATTCAGAAAAAGAGCAAAATCAGATTTTCAGAGCCAGGGCTTTCCCAGCTCCTCTGGGATCTGACTTGCCAGCCTGCACTGAGCGTCCTGCTGGCTGTGGAGGTGCCAGCTGGGGCTTGGAGAAAGTGGAAAAACCAAACAATTGAAATAAAAAACGTGAGTTCAGTTTTTAGGCTTCATTCCCCATCATAAGCAAGGCTTGGGTAATGCTCCCTTCCAAGTGTGAAGACTTTTGGAAAGGGAGAAAAGATACAACAAATGCCAGGTTTGTGATTTGGCTCCCTGGAATTTTCCTTTTCGTTGAACAGGGTTGTAAACAAGGTACCTTGACTGGCCTGTTTTCAGAATAAAATATTCAAAATCCGTGCTGATAGCAAGCTCTTCTATAAACTGAAGGTATTTTTGCCTTAGATTTTTAGGAACACCAGGAAAACCTCTTACCCTAACCAAAAAATCTTTTACCTGCCCAATAACTGCACATTTCATGCCCCTGGTGATCTCATTTTGTCATTTACTTGATGCCCTCTCTTAGCAAAATAGTCTGGCTTGAAATTCTAATTATTTAGGGAAGACATCCTTGTTTAATTAAAACCTTAATGGGGGAAAAAAATCTGGCCATGCCTTTCCAGTCAGGAGGGCTTTTCCAACCTGGAGGATTCCAAAATTCTCCCAGCTTTCCTTATTCCTTCATTTATGCTGGTTTTAAAACACAGAAGCCCATTTGTAGGCAATATTAAGCTTATGAGCTCAAACTTATTCTCCTGCTGATTTTATTTTCCAAATCTTTAGGAGGATTAATCATAACAGCCATAAATTTGTCCTGAGAAAATATCCCCTCTTATCCTGTCTCCAACAGGAGAAATAGTGGAAAGATTAATATTTTTATTAAGAGTTAACATTGGTTACTGTGAAAAATTTTTAGCCTTCTGGTTATCTGGTTTTTTATTCTCTGTTATTTTTGCCAGCTGTTCCCCAATAAGAAAACTCCTCTCCTCCTTCCTGATTTCAGCAGCCAAACAAGAAATCTGTGGTGATCAGGCTGTAAATCTGTTTTCTCTCAAAGCTCCTGCATTAAGTACTTTCCCTCAAGCACTTCCAGGCTGGGTCACATCCCTGTCTGAACATCCCACTTCAGGAAGGGGGGAAAAGCCTGCTGACATTTCCCTTATCAGTTTTGAGAGGATTTTTGCAGTGCTGAGCCCAGTGCAGGGAGGAGGCAGCCTGGATTTGGGGGAGGATGGCCACAGATAAGGAGCTTCCCTCGGCTCTCCTTGCCAAACCTCAGGACATGCTGAGGATTATTGGCTTTATTCAACGTTCTCTCTTCATTTTCCTGCTCTTAGAGGAGAAAATCGTGCTTGAAAAAGCACCAAGGGGTGTCAGAACCCTGGGCACAGAGGATTTCTGTGCTGACAGGGGCTGAGCCTCACAAATTCACTGCACTGACCTGAGCCCATGGGAAAGGCTCCCAGAACTGAGTGAGAGCACTGAGAGTGAGTGTGGAGTGAATGAAAGTGTGTTAGAGCACAGGGGGAGAGAGCTGGAATGTAAGGGAGTAAGTTATAATGTTATATATGTAACAAGACAGAAGGCTTAAGGCATCATCTTCTTCTCCTCCTCTTCCTCCTTCTCCTTCCTCTCCTTCCTCCTTCTTCTCTTCTTCTTTCTCCTTCTCCTTCTCCTGCTGTTTGGGTGATTTTGTGTGATTGGTTGGAAAAATCCTCAGTGCAGAACACGGGTGGTTAGTTATTGGGTTAAAAGATAAAATAAACCAGTTGGCATCTCACAACTGGGTGGTTTAGGCTTAAAAAGACCCCGAAGACAGAACTGTGCCCCATTTCTGCTCTGTCACCTCAGTGTGGGAGCACTGCCAGTCAGAGAGGCTGGAACTGAGATCAGGAACACCAAACACCCGAGGCACAACAACAATTCTGCCCCTCCTGCTTTTACTGCTGACCCTGGGAGCAGAACCAGACAGAGCCAGGGGGATCCCCACCAGCCCCTACATTTGCCATTCCCAGGAATCTGGGGAAGCTCTGGCCAGCTGGAAGAGGGGAGCTGCTGCTGCCCAGCAGTGACCCTTGCCCTGGGGCAGAGATGGATGGGCTGGAGCCAGGAGGGAACACTCTGTCTCCCAAATCCCTGGGTGTAAGTTGGTTTTTCCTGCCAGCCTGTGCTTGATTGAGTCACCACAGGTCAGTGATGGCTGTGCAGAAACATTCCCTGGGGGGACATCAGCCCTTGGAGAGCAGCACAATAAATCCCAGCCTCAAATCAAGCCAGACCTCCCCAGACCCAGCTGGGGGGACAGGAGGGTTTGTGGCACCCACACTGACCCCAAAACTTGGAGGTAAAAAACAAAATGTCCAAAATGTATCCCATTCCTTTTCAAATGTTAGATGGGGAGATAAATTAGAAAAGGAAGGCCTCATAAAATCAGCCCTTGCTCTGCTTAATTAATACCTGACTTATCACTTCTACACACAGCTAGTTCCTGTGTGAAAACAGGCTCAGGAATAAGAGTTCATCAGCACAACAAACTGGTCCTGAGTTAAAATCAATTACACCTGCAATAACCAAGAAATCTACCTCCTAAAAATCAGTAAACAAGATACATAAACTAGCCAAGAATAAAAAAAACAAATAACAAACAAAATAACCTTTTACTAACCAATAAGTGAAGTGCAAGCTTTAATATCTAAAAGATTTAAAAATAAAACCTTTTTCTACCTTAGAAACTTTTAATCATTGCTTTCTATGTATCACAACAATCCCAACAACATCATCTCCTGGGAATTTGGGATTCCCAAAGCATTGGGAATTTTGCTTTATTTTCCCCTGGGATTTCTCCTTATTCCCACAAACTGCTCCTCAGTGCCTGAACATGAAAAAATTCCAGATTCACCTTCACCTTTCCAGGAGGGTCAAGGTGGAGACCACCAACTTTGTACCTGGAATAATCCAGGGAAGTGAAGATGGTCCCCAGCCATCATCCTCACACCTCATTAAAGGATGTGGGTGTAGACTGTCAACATCCAGAACATTTCCTGCAGCATTCCCAGTAAAAATCCTTCTGATTCCCCCCAAAAATTGCAATCACACGGGCAGTGTAGCATCTATTAATTGTGACTGAGGGAAATGCTCCTGTGGAGGGAGTTGTCATTCCTAGCTGGGCAGGAAGAAGGTTTGGGAGATGATTCTCCCTTTAATTCCTCTAATTAACCCCAATATTCACTATCAAGCCTGGTTAGGGAGTAAAAAATAAGACGAAATGTTGTTTTTCTAGAGCTATTTATTTTGCTGGCTAATGGATTAAAATAGTTGCCAGCTGTGCAAAGTTCTCATTATGTTCATTACTCAAAATGCTCCTCACAATGAGCTGATTAATTCCACACACTTGCAAGCCCTTCAGTGAAGGCTGTTGATTAAGCAATTATGTTAATCCACTCGTGTTTGTTTTCTCACTGCTCTGGTGATGGTCGGGCCCAATTTCTTCCCTGAATTATTCCATGTAGGCTCTCAAAGCTTTGCTGTAATTTGGAAAGGCCAAATCCACCCTCCACCAACCATGTCAAGGTGAAAATTGCAGGTTATTTGTCTCTGGTTCAGTTTGGGGTGCTATGAAAAGGGCAGGATTTTTTGTTTCCTTCTGGTTTTGGTAATTCCTGGACAGGAGCAACATCAATTTTCTGTCTGCTTTAACCCTGAGAAATTCAGGCCTGAGAGAATTGCTTCTTTCCATTTAAACTGTGTTTTCTTTTATTGATATTCAGTGGCTGATTTGATCTTTTATTTCCATGATTGGCAACAAAATGAGTTTTAGAAATGTCCAGTGGATGGATATTCAAATTTTGTGCCTCAGAGTCAAAACCCCCTGACATTTGCAGGACAAATGGCAACAGCTCAACATGAAGAATAGATAATTACTCCCCTGATTTTAGATTTAATCACTAGTTTGATGTGAAGCAGCAGCTGATCACACAAGGGAAGGACATTCTCCTGCTTTTAGATGAAATATTTCCATCAGTAGCAAAGCCAGGGAAATCCTGTGGTGGGAAGAAACACAAAATGAATTTCAAGCTCTCTGAGTGTATTTGTGCTTCACCCACAGAATAAATTCCCAAGGGGCCAGAAATGTTTGCAAGAAGCCAAAAATCTCCAGCCCAGCCCTCTGAGCTCCCTGGGCATCCGAGGGAGCAGCAGCATCCTCTGGAATCCTGGTTTTGGGGAGGGGAAGGGAGGGAAGGGAAATTTCAGGAAAGTTTCTGGAAAGGAAAGGAGGAGGAAGGAAAAAGAAAAAAGGGGAAGGGGAAAGGGAAAGGAAAAGAAAAGGAAAGGGAAAGGGAAGGAAAAGGAAAGGAAAGGGGAAAGGAAATGGAAAAGGAAAAAGGAAGAAAGGAAATGGAGGGGAAAAGGGAAAGACAGATGGATCCCAGCTCAACCCCAACAGACCAAACAGGACCCTCCAGCACTGCCCAGCCCGTGCCAAATCTCAGGATAAAACAGGGAGAACAGAGCAGCCAAAGAAGAAAAGGAAGAAGAATAGAACGAGGATTAATTTATATTTAAAATTTATATATATATATATGTATTGGTCTATCCAAAAACCTTACATTCTAACTCTCTCCCCCTGTGCTATAACACATTTTATTTAACTCCACACTCACACTCTCAGTGCCATCACCCAATTTTGGAAGCTTTCCCCATGGCCTCCAGTTAAATGCAGCGTATTTGCGAGGCTCAGTCCCTGCCAGCACAGAAATCCTCTGTGCCCGGGGTTCTGACAAGCACGGGCCATCACTGACCACAGCTTTTATTTTTGGGGGGTCGTTTTTGGGAGCAGCAGCTCATAAAAGCCCCGAGCCAGGCTGGGCTCCTGCAGCCCAGGTCGATATTTTACGTTGCGGTCGCCGCGCCGCGCTGACGGCTCGCCTGCAATGTGGCCTCTGTCTGGTTTATGATGTACATTCCTGGTGAGTGTTGGGCAGATTGATCCCATTCTGGGCTCCAGATTGCAAAACAGATGTGTGTGGGGGGAAAAAAAAAAAATCTGCAGGAAAAAAGGTGCAAAAAAACCCCCAGAGATGCTGAGAAAGAGCCTCGGAGAGGGACCTGTTTAGGATTGTCAGAACGGGCTGAAACCCCACGAAAACATCCTGAAATTCCTCACAAAGGGAGAGCAGCAGTTGCTGAACGAGCCCAAATCCAGGAGTGGAAAATCAGGACGTGTTTAGGATTATCAGGAAGGGCTGACACAAAAAACATCCTGAAATTCCTCACAAAAGGAGAGCAGTGGTTGCTGAACGAGCCCAGATAAAATCAGGACCTGTTTAGGATTGTCATAAAGGGTGGAAACACCACAAAAACATCCCCAAAAATTCCTCTCAAAAGAAGAGCAGCAGTTGCTGAATGAGCCCAAATCCAGGAGTGAAAAATCAGGACCTGTTTAGGATTGTCATAATTGTCATTATATGACATAGGATTGCCACAAAAACATCCCCAAAAATTCCTCTCAAAAGAAGAGCAGCAGTTGCTGAATGAGCCCAAATAAAATCAGGACCTGTTTAGGATTGTCAGGAAGGGCTGACACAAAAAACATCTCTGCAATTCCTCACAAAAGGAGAGCAGCAATTGCTGAATGAGCCCAAATCCTGGAGTGGAAAATCAGGACCTGTTTAGGATTGTCATAATTGTCATTATATGACATAGGATTGCCACAAAAACATCCCCAAAATTCCTCTCAAAGGGAGAGCAGCAGTTGCTGAACGAGCCCAAATCCAGGAGTGAAAAATCAGGCACATAATAATGACAGATAAATAATAAATAAATTAATTTTTAAGGAAGCAGAAAGTTCTCAAAGCCTCGTTGCCTTCGAGTCAAGAGCAGCTGTTTCAGCTAAATAGAGATTGTTTCTCTTGGTAAGGGGTTGCAGAGAGGATTTTAATCTTCTTGATGTCAAACTGCCCAAGCAAGCATCACCTCCTAGGTTTAAATCTAGCTGTAAACACATCCAAATGGATTTTATGTTCATCTATCAAGAAAATAATACTGGCTGGGGGGGTTCTTTAAAAAGGAGCAGGCTTTCCATATGATTGCATAGAAAAGAAGAAATTTTTTTTCTTTCTGTAAATATTCCTGTTGGAAATTAAAAAAAAAAAAATAACTAAAATCCAATAAAGCCTTAAAGGATGGTTGGCAGCCACAGGAAAATCTGTAGCTTTGCTTTGTCCAGCTTCTCCTGGAAATGGCCTTTTCTGGCCTTTTCAACTTATTTTTTTCATTTTTTTTCCAACTTTTTCAAGTGACATCCCAGCTCAGAGGTAAAGAACAGACCAGGCTCACTGCCCTGGCATCCAGATCCTCGATTTCCTTCTTCTTCCCCCCTCTCCATGGGATGAGGAGCCTGGATTTGGGATTGCAGTTTTCACAACTGCTCCAAGGACCTGAAGGCACCGAGCACTTTCCAAGGCACCTGAGCACAGTGTGGACTTTGCCCTCAATATTCACCCCCGTGTTTGCTGAAATCCCAGATTTGAGTTTAATCCCGGATTTTTAGACTTGTTCCCATTCGCTCACATCTTAAACCCAACCACCACTCCCACATTTTTATTTCTTTTTGTGGGGAGGATGAGCTGAATCTCTTAGAAAAGACAAAAAAAGCTCAGAATTCCCATTTTCTCCCTCCCAAAAAAATCCGTGCTAAAATCCTGGAGGCAGCTCTTCCTGTGAGCCCGAGCTGCCACCAAGTTCAAGGAGGAGGAGATTGCCATAATGTAACTGAAGAAATCCTGGAAATCCCAGCAGGCACCCCAAGGTGTTGAAGGGGGGTCAGGGAGCACGGGAGACATGAAAAGGGATTTTTTTTTAAATTTATTTTTTAATTTTTTATTTTTTTTTTTTTGCAGCTGGTTCCTTTCTCCTCTCGGCTGTACAAAGGCAGAGGGGAGGGAGAGGGGCCGGGTTTGGAAAGGGCCACTGCTCTCCAGCCACGTTCAGGAAACCAGGGAGACAAAAAGCACCCAGCAGCAGCAGCCACACGGGCAAAGAGCCTTCCTCTGCTCTTTCCTCAGCATCTCCCCGCTTGTTTTGCCAAGGAAATAATTAAAAGATGTGAATTTAAAAAAAAATAAAAAATAACAAAANCAGGATGCTCCCGCAGATTCCTCCCCTCTCGGGATGCAGGATGCTGCTCATCCCCCTGCACGGGCACACGGAGGAGAGCAAGAGGCTCAAACTCTTTTGGAAAGTTGTGAAATCTTTCTCTTTTTCTTTTTTCTTTTTTTCTTTCCTACACCCACATCTTTCCCCAGGCTCACAAGAGACAAAGCACAGGAAATATTCCAGCGGCATCCAGGGAAAAACATGGACTGGCAGGGTTTCACCAAATTACAAATCCTGAGGAGTTTGAAGGGTTGAACTGCAGAACAGCAAGAACAAGCATTTCTAGATAGATTTCAGGTGATTTTACACCCATATCTTAATCCCTATCACAAATTTGGAAATTTTTATTTCTAGGATTTAATCTCAAGAGTGACCAAGCTTGAAATGCAAATCTTGTACCCTGATTCCGTATTTTACAAATATATCCCTGAGATTCAGCGGTGTCCAAGAGTTTATGACACCCTGTAAGAGGCCAGTTAAAAATAATAATCCACAGCACTGTAATTAATGATAAACGAATTTAATCATCTTCCAGCCCCAAATTCTGATTTGTTTGCAGATTCCTCTGGGTCTGCCAGCCCTGGGGACACTTGGGGTGCTCCTGGAGGGTCTCCTCAGCTCATCCCTGTTTTTTTTTTCC
>VXBS01001990.1:15390-31152 GCA_013400255.1 Sitta europaea
TTTTTTTGTTTTTTTTTTTGTTTTTTTGGTTTTTAACCCTTTTTAAAATTAAATCTCCCCTGCCTGCCCACTGCAAGGGAAATGATTTTCATTTTCACCCCCCCCCCCCTCCTCCTCCTCCTTCCGCTCCCGGCAGCAGGGATTGCTTTACATCCCAGTAGAAGGCACTACTGAAGGAAACCTCTGGCAGAATTACGGATGGAAGTGCAAGGAGATGCTTTTATCAGGAGCCTTCAAGGCTATTATTGTCCAAATAAACACTTGCTTTGCCAGACACGCTCCGCAGCTGCTGCAGGGAGCCCCCCGGCCCCCAGCCCCATCCCANACACCCACATCTTTCCCCAGGCTCACAAGAGACAAAGCACAGGAAATATTCCAGCGGCATCCAGGGAAAAACATGGACTGGCAGGGTTTCACCAAATTACAAATCCTGAGGAGTTTGAAGGGTTGAACTGCAGAACAGCAAGAACAAGCATTTCTAGATAGATTTCAGGTGATTTTACACCCATATCTTAATCCCTATCACAAATTTGGAAATTTTTATTTCTAGGATTTAATCTCAAGAGTGACCAAGCTTGAAATGCAAATCTTGTACCCTGATTCCGTATTTTACAAATATATCCCTGAGATTCAGCGGTGTCCAAGAGTTTATGACACCCTGTAAGAGGCCAGTTAAAAATAATAATCCACAGCACTGTAATTAATGATAAACGAATTTAATCATCTTCCAGCCCCAAATTCTGATTTGTTTGCAGATTCCTCTGGGTCTGCCAGCCCTGGGGACACTTGGGGTGCTCCTGGAGGGTCTCCTCAGCTCATCCCTGTTTTTTTTTTCCCAGGAAATTTGGTTAATCAGTGACTCAATGGAATGGCACCATGGTCCTGCAGATGGAATCCTAAAAATGGCTGGGGTTCTTATTCATTCTGATTCCATTTTTTACAAATATATCCCTGAGATTCAGCGATGTCCAAGACTTTACGACACCCTGTAAGAGGCCAGTTTGCTCTCTTTTTATTAAAAATAATAATTTAGAGCACTGAAATTATTGATAAATGCATCCAGTCAACTGCCAGCCCCAAATTCTGCTGATTTATTTGCAGCTCCATCTCTTAGGGGGTCATAAATAATTTGCCTTTGCTGTTTTCTTTGGCTAATACCAACAGCAGGGTGCTCCTGATGATGATAATTAATTCCTAAATTACTAATTTCCAAGAACATAAGGGAAAATCCTCCAAATGCTTTCACTCCTGTTGTTGTTGCTCAACCTCTCTGCAACAACCAGTATCTATCTATTCAAAATATATCAATATATCCATGGTGTGGTTCAAGCAGGGAACAATTTTCCCCTTCTAAACCTCGTTTCGATGGATATTCTCATTATTGCATCTTTTGTTTGGTTTCTTGACTCTGCTTCATCATCTCGCCTCTTCTCAGCCCATCTTGGCAGCAGAACCATCTCAAAAACCTGGGGTTTGACCTGAAAACCTCAAGTTTGACCCTAAACCCTTGTGTTTGACCCCAAAACATGGAGTTTGACCCAAAAAACTCATGTTTGACCCAAAACCCTTGGGTTTGACCTGAAACCCTGGGATTTGACCTGAAACCCTTGGGTTTGACCCAAAACCCTTGGGTTTGACCCAAAAAAACTCATGTTTGACCCAAAACCCTTGGGTTTCACCCAAAAACCTGGGGTTTAATCCAAAACCCTTGGGTTTGACCTGAAAACCTTGGGTTTGACCCAAAACCTTGGAGTTTGACCCAAAACCCAAGCGTTTGGCCCAAAAACTTGAGGTTTGACCCAAAAACTTGAGGTTTGACCCAAACCCTGGTGTTTGACCCCAAACCCACAGTGAGCCCCAGCAGGTAAGGAGGCTCCGTGTCCCTGCGTGGCCAGGGGCAGAGGAGCAGCCTGGAAATGCCCAATCTGATGGAATGACACCATCCTTATCTTCCTTCCCCCACAGAAGGCACGAGCTGCTGACTTAGAACTCGCTGGAAGAGCAGGAAAATGGGGGAAAAAAGAGATTTTCCAGGGAGTTTTCAGGAGCTGGAGGCGATACCAGCCAGGGGCCCTAACCTGGTTATCAGCTATGCACGAGTGTTGTTTATTTTTGCATGGGAACTAAAGGAGAAACCACCTCTGCTTGTTTTTCTTTACTTAACTTATAGAAATTGTATAGCTTTGGGAAAGGGTTAAATAATTTCCTCCTTGCCTGCGCTCCTCGGGCTCGAGTGGGAGCGTGCAGGAGCTTCCCCACCAACCACAGCCCTGTTTTCCAAAAGGAAATTACAGGGAAATTCATCAGCCAGGCTGGGATTTCCCACCTGTGGAGGACATCAGCTGCTGGAATTGGTGGGAGTGCCCAGCTCCTGCTCCAGACAGGAGCTGCAGCTTTCACTGGGCTTGGTGGGACAAAAGCTCTGCCCTGAGGTCCTGCTGAAATTCCTGTTCAGGAGGGGCCCTTAATATTCCATTAAATATCTCTGCTAATCTATGGGAATGCCAGCCCCTCATCCATGGGGAAAAAAGGGGAGGAATTCCGTGTTCTACTCAGACCTGAGGCCATCCCTTCATCCATAGGGAAAAAAGGGAGGAATTCCGTGTTCTCCTCAAGGCTGAGGCTGTCTCCACATCCATGGGTAAAAAAGGGAGGAATTCTGTGTTCTCCTCAGAGCTAAGGACATCCCATCATCCAAGGGAAAAAAAAGGGAGGAATTCCAGGTTCTCCCCAGGGCTGAGGCCATCTCCATATCCATAGGGAAAAAAGGGGAGGAATTCCAGGTTCTCCTCAAGGCTGAGGCCATCCCCATATCCATAGGGAAAAAACGGAGGAATTCCAGGTTCTCCCTGGGTTGAGGCCTTTGGCTCTTTAAAGGGTGAAGGTTTTCTNATATACATATTATATAACTCACAATTATATTATTATAATAATATGCATTATTATATTTCAGGATCACAGAAAAGCTGGAAATCCCAGTGTTTTAAACATTTTAAATACTGTAAACACTGCAAAAGGAAATACATCTCGGCCAGATATATTCTGGGCTGTATTTTGGCCAGGGAATGGGAACAGGGTCATTTCTGCAGAGGATTTACAGTTCCCTCTGGAGCTCAGGGGGAAAATGTGACTCCTTGAGCCCCGGGATGGCTGAGCTGGGAAAGATCTCCAGGAGGATCCAGCCCCAGCAGCCAGGGGCACCCGGAGTTTGGACACTCCCAGGGATGCTGAGTCCCCTCAGCAGCCTTTTCCAGGGGTGAACCCCTTTCCAGGGAATATTCTCCCTGATTGCCAATCCAAACCTCTCCGGGCACACCTCGAGGCTGAGTCCTCTCACCCTGTCACTCCAGGGTCCCTTCCCAACCCTTCCATGACCCTGACTCCATGACCTGAGCAGGGACGTGGAACTGCTCTCCAAGAAGATCTGAAGAAGATCTGGAAGCAGGGGCAGTGGTGGCTTCAGCAGCCCAACAGCTCCAGCCTGTGACCATTCCATGGCACCTCCTCAGCTCTGGAATTCCCTCATTGGAATTGCCTGATTGCCAAATCCAGGCCTTTGGAATTCCCTCATTGGATTTTTCTGATTGGAATATCCAAGCCTTTTGAATTCCATGATTGGAATTGCCTGATTGCCAAATCCAAGCCTTTGGAATTGGTTGATTGCCAAATGCAAGCCTTTGGAATTGGCTGTTTGGAATATCCAAGCCTTTGGAATTCCATGATTGGAATTGCCTGATTGCCAAATCCAAGCCTTTGGAATTGACTGATTGGAATATCCAAGCTTTTGGAATTCCATGATTGGAATTGGCTGATTAGCAAATCCAAGCCTTTGGAATGCCATGATTGGATTTTTCTGATTGGAATATCCAAGCCTTTGGAATTGCCTGAATGGAATTGCCTGAGTGCCAAATGCAAGCCTTTGGAATTGGCTGTTCGGAATATCCAAGCCTTTGGAATTCCATGATTGGAACTGGCTGATTAGCAAATCGAAGCCTTTGGAATTGGCTGATTAGCAAATCGAAGCCTTTGGAATTCCCTGATTGGATTTTTCTGATTGGAATATCCAAGCCTTTGGCATTCCATGATTGGAGTTGGCTGACTGTCAAATCCCAGCCTTTGGAATTGCCTGATTGGAGCTGCCAAACCCGAGGAGCTCTGACACTGCCCAGCTCCAGAGCCTGGCTTCCCAGGGTTTATCTCTGAAATGAGGGAATTTCTCCGGGGAAAAGCAGAGCCCTCAGTACGCGCTCAGCAAACCGAGCTGTTGGTGCCTGCAGGAGGGAGCACCGGGAGATCGCGTTCCAACTGCAGCATTCCAAGGGGAATAACTGGGGCTGGAAAAGCGCTCTAAAGGTCACCGAGAGCAGCCGGGTCCCACCAAACCACAGCCCAGCTGCCCCCGGAACCTGCCCAGCCCACACCTCCCGACTCCCAGGAACATTATTCCCTAAAAACCCCGTCTCACTCACGGCACAGCCGAGGGGGAATGGGCTGAAAACCACCCGTAAATGAATTTTTTGTCGTTCCCAGTCAGCATTCAGGCACATCCAGGTGGGGACGGGCTGGACCGGGATGCTCCTTGCACACCGCCCTGTGGGAAATAAAACTCTTTTAAAATAAAAGTCGAATGTGATTCCCTCCGGGGAGTGCCCACCCCCCGGCAGTGGGAGCTGGGTTTTTTGGGAAGGATTTTTTTTTTTTCCCCCGTGTTGGAGTTGTCAGCTCTCATTTCTGCCCCCGGCCTTGACGCACAGGTTGTCTCTGGAATTTCTTTGACTGACAGATGTCCAACCCGAGGGGAGCCCCGTGGATCTCCCCAGCTGTGAGATTGTGAATTCCTGGCAGTGCTGCGTGGCAAAAAATTCCATAATAAAACGAAATGAGAAAATTCCTTCCAAAAAAACCTGAAGCGAGCGATCCCCGTGCTTTAACACGAAATATTTCATCCCTTAAAACTTGTTAGTGGAAACTTTTGGGTCTAAACTTGTTTTCATTGCAGTATTAAATATAAATCAATTAGCTCCCTTTTTTTTTCACAGAAATATCTGCTTTTTTATTACTAGAAATGGCAATAATAATAATAATAATGATGATAATAATAATAGTAATGATAGTAATAGAGATTTGCTGCAATATTGTGAGTTTTATTATCTCGGAGTCTCATTCCAAAGTTTGGAAGTGCACTTGGAGTTTCTGAGTCCAGATCAGAGGGGAGCTGGTTATTAAAGAGCATTATTATAAATCACAGTTAATTCAGACATTGAGAACAGGTTATGGATAAGGGATTTCTGAGCTTTAAGTTTTAGAGAAATACAAAATTTCCTATTCTTTTCTTCTGGTTTTTTTTTTTCCTCCTTCTTTCTCATTTTTTATTTTTCCTTCTTTTTTTTTTTTTCCTTTTTTTTCCCCCTTTTTTTTTCCCCTTGTCTTTTCCAGAAGTGAGCAGGATAAAATACTGGCCTGTACCCGAGGCCTGGCTGCTATATTTAACTCAGACAAACACATAACAAATCACTATTCTGCAGAAAGAAGGCACACCTCAGAGGCTGGATTTTTTTTTTTTCCCCATTTTTTTTTTTTTTTTTTCTCTTCAGACCTGGACCTAGAGACCACAACCCTCTAAATAATCCTCCAGAAATAAACCAATGAAATGTTCCCTCTGACAACAGACACAGCATTATACCTGCAGCTGGTAAATGTTTCCACAGTCCAACCACCTTTCCTTCTCGTTTCCAGTAAAAATTTGCTCCCAGGGGGCTGGAGGCAGCAGTTGGATTTTAATTACTTTTCTGCAATAACGTGGAATGGAGAGTTGCAATTTTATTTTATTTTTTTTTTTTTAATGCTGCTGATGGATTCTCTCTTTTTTTTTTTTTTTTCTCTTCTTGGAAGGGAAGGACAGAGGAGGGTTGGCAGAAAAAGCAGATGCCCTGAGGAGAACCATCCCTGGTGTGCCTCAATCCTCATTTTTTCTGTTCCCTGCAGTCCAGAGAGAGGGAATGTTGGGAATTCGGTGGAGATTCCAAGGAATCTCAGTGGTTACAGCCCCTTTCTGCCCTAGACCTCCAACTCCAGAGGCCAGGAAACTTGGGAATGCTTCCCCCAGCCCTGGCAGTGCCTGGTGCAGCAGGAGGTGACCCTGCCCACGGCTGGGGGTGGGATGGGGTGAAATTCATTTCCCACCCCAACCATTCCATGAGGTTGTGACTCCATGATTTGAGCAGGGACACGGAACTGCTCTCCAGGGTCCCTTCCCACCCAAACCATTCCAGGATTCCACGTGGGGAAAGCTGCCCTGAGGTGGTTTTGGGGTGTGACTGGTGGGTGCTGCAGAGAGGAATTCGGTTTTTGAGGGAGAAGTCGTGTATCCCTGCATCCACCTGGATTTCATGGAGGAACTTGCATCTCCATGGATTTCCTGGAGGAAAATGCAGGGGACCCAACCAGCGTTGGTTTTTCCTGGCAGAAGATCCTGTCCCAGCTCTGCTGCCCAAAGCTGCCAGCAGAAATCCTGATTTCCTGGGGAAAAGAAATCCCAGCAGTGTTCTACTGCCCTGGTGTTTGAAGGGGTTTTGAGATTGAAACAACTTCAAAACCCCAAATTTGGGGAATTTCCTTCCATCCCTTTCTCCCTCCTTGAACAGAGGTGGTTTCCTGCAGCTCCAAGTGGTCACTGCTGGAGCTCCTGGTTGTGATTCCAAAGCTCCTTGGGAATTCCACCTTAAATTTCAGCATCTCTGAAAGACATCCAGCACGGAGATTCCTTTCCCCTCCACAGGATTGATTTGGCTCCTGTTGGAAATTAAGAAGCCAGACCCCCTCTGAGTCTCTCAGAAGGAGAGAAGAATGTAGAATTTGAGTGAAAACCTTTAGAGAAGTTAAGATCTATTAACTCACATAAGTAAGTAGAATGAAGTTTAAGTGAGAATATATTTCATGCTTTCCTAAGTGCCTGAACAAGAAACAGAACACCCTAAGCTCTAGTGCTTCACAGACACAACTAAATTACAGCAGAATGTTGTTTAGCATTTCTAAATAAAATATTTATAAACAAGACAGAACTTGCATGTAGATACAAAAAATACATAAAAGGTGTGTAACAACTGAAGCTGCCTTTCACATGTTGAAACATCATTTTAACAGGTGCAAAAAAATTGTTTTAGCATCATTCTTTTAGCTGATTGACCAATTTAGGGTTAAAACCCTCAGTGAAGGCCTGCATTAAGCATCCATTCACCCTTCTGCCTACCCCTGCTGCTGCTGCTGGTTTTTCTACACATCTCCACCCAGAAGAAAAAAGATGGAAGAGTTGCTGCTGCTGCTGGTGCCCTGCTCAGAACTCTCAGCAGAGAAAGATTTGGAAGCTGCTGCTGTCTAGCTCAGGACTTTGTGTCTTGTTTGAGGCAAGCCCAAAACTTTAGCACACTCTGGTACTTTGGGCTCTTGCTGATGTGGTGCTGGGGTTGGTTTCCCTGCTGGCTCTTCCCAGTCAGTGCCAGGACTGGCTGCTCCCTGCCCTGCTGGGTCAGGACAGAGCTTCAGCAAGAGTCCCCAGCAGCAGGGCTGCTCTGCTCAGCACCAGCTGGAAACACAGCTGAGGAGCAGAGCAAGAACCAGGGAGGGTCTTCAGTACAGTTCCAAAGGAATTTATTGCCCTGAGAGGGTCAGGGACTGAAGACAAAGAACACAGGTGTCTCAGTTCAGGAGGGATGTGGAGACATCCAGAGGGATCACCGAGGCTGGAGAGGGGCTGGGACACAAACCCTGAGAGGAACTGAGGGGGCTGGGGGGGCTCAGCTGGAGCAGAGCAGACTCAGGGGTGCCCCCCTCACTCCCTGCAGCTCCTGGAGGGGGCTGTGCCCAGGGGTGGGCTCTGCCTGCAGCAGCACTGACACAGCCAGAGGGCTCAGCCTCAGGAACACGGGCTGCAGAGCAGGAAAAGGGTTTCATGGATATGGAGATAAAGTACTGGGATGTTCTGCCAGGCAGGGGGTGCAGTGCCCATCCCTGGGGGTGTTTAACCCAGCCTGGCTGTGGCTCTGGGGGCCAGGGGCTGGCTGAGGGGCTGGGGCTGGGCTGGACTCCATGGTCCTGGAGGGCTCTGCCAGCCTGGGGATCCTGGGATTCTGTGAGTTTGGGATTCTGTGAGTCTGGGATTCTGAGAGTCTGGGATTGTGTGATTCTGGGATTCTGTGAGTCTGGGATTGTGTGAGTCTGTGACTGTGTAATTGTGACTGTGTGATTCTGGGATTCTGTGATTCTGGGATTGTGTGACAGGAGCACAGTGGGTTTTATCCAGGGGAGGTCTCAGGGTGGATACAAATGCTCGGCCAATGAGGGATTGGCCAAGGGAGGATTGGCAGGGAAGGTTCTGGAACAAGGGGCAGGGTTACAGAGACAGGCAGGGAATGGGCTGGATTGGCAATACGAGCTGGGAGGAGCAAAGAACTTTCTACAAACTTAAGTTAAACCAACCAAAAATGGGGGGAAACTGGGACAGACCATTACCAGGAGGAAATTTAAACTTATGAAACAAAGCACGCCCCAACACTTGCCTTCAGACTGATTCTGTAGTTTATTACATTATTCATGTGATAAACAACTTTATGCCAACCAACTACTGCTCTCATCTCTTGGAGACCCAAACCCAGAAAAGCTTGACAGGCTCCAACCCAGGGCTCAGCCTTTCCCAAGGGCTCCCTGGATTTTGCTGGAATTTCCCCCTTTTCCTGCCTGCCTGCCCTCAGGAGCCTCTCCCTGCACAGAGGGGTCTGTCCTTCATTGCAGAGCATTTCCCTGAAGGAATTTGGGTTTTTATCACCTCATCCCCCTCACTCCTGGCATATTGAGGGCTCTTTTTAGGTATAATTCCTGCTATCAACCTTCCCATCCTCATTTTAGCCCTGCAATGGGATAAAACACATTCAAAAACCCTGCTGGCTTTGGGCAGGAGGATATTTATTTAAGCAAGCTGGGTTCCATATTTTGGTTGAATAATTACAACCTTCTTCTCTCGCCTCCATTTACTGAACCCTATTATTTTCTGCCACCGAAGCCCAAAAAAGTATTTACACAGCTCAGTGCTCCTCAGGCTAAACACGGATGGGATGCTCAATCATGGGAATCAGTGCAAAAATCCTTGATTTTTCCTTTTCTCAATGATTTTTGAGTCAAGACTAAATAGAGCTGGAAGGGCTGAGGGAAGCAGAGAGATGTTTCTTGTCCTTAATGTGCAGAAAGTTTGGATCTCTTCCTTAATCCGGGGGGGAGCACCAGAAGTAGGAACATACTTTGGTTTGCAGTTTGTTTTTCTCGGCTTTCCCTTCCCTAACTCAAACAAACCCAACCTTTCCTTTGATTGCTGCTGCTCCATCCAGGCATGGGATTTCTCTGGAATCTCCCTGCTGCTCCTGGTGGCCTGGATGTTGGTGGTTCCCAGAAACATCAGGAGATGCTGGAGTGAAACCGGGTCCTGGGCTACTCATCTCTAGATCAGGCTACTAAAACGAACAAAGCATCAGGGCTGGAAAGTGAAAATGTAATTATCTGTTCCTCTCTGAAGCTGCTGTTGGATCACGAGCTGCGAAAATGGGGGGGAAATCACACAATTGGATTTGAAAAGGTGGGATGTTAGTTTTGGAAGGGGGATCCCTTGATGTGGCTTGAAGGAAGCAGTGTGTGAACCCAGACAAACCCTGGCTTAATCCAGGTTTTAAAGCAGAATTCAAACCATTTCTCTCTTGCATTTGCTGGGTTTTCCATAGGTTCTGTCTGGCTCCATTTGGGAAATGGAGGGCAATGCTTTATTTGAATTGATGAGCTGTAAACCCTTCTGTTCCCACCCCTCTGCGGATCAGGATGGTGTTTAAATGAGATTATTTGAGCTTTGGATTGCCCTGACTGCCCCTTCTGATTGTGCTGATGTCAGGAATTGTGTGCTGCTGCTGCTAAGGCATTAAAACCCTCCAAAACTGTAGAAGCACCTCCCAGAAATAAAACTTTTCTTTTTAATTTCCTTTTTAAATTTTCCTGAACCCCTTAACCAGGAGGTGCCCTCACTTGGTGCTATGCTCCTCTGGAATTATAAACTCAATATAAACTCAATTATCTGACCCTGGGCTACAAGAAGTCACTGATATCTAATTATTTATCTGTTAATTTTTTTTTTCTTTAATGCAGGTCATTTATCAATGCAAATTTTAGGGGACAACATTAACAAAACCTCCAGAGGAGGCCGTAAAATGGATTCCAAGTCCAAAGCTGGAGCATGAAGCATCAATTAATTATTTCAGGTTAATTTTCTCACTGCCTTTCATTAACACCCAGCCACAAGAGGGGTTTTCCACCCAGTCCATGCAGGATGTGTCAGGAGCTGCCCTGAGATGTGGGCAAGGACAGCAGGAAATTTGCATCCTTGGATTTTTTTTTTCCCTGATTCTTCTTTGTTTTCCTGGTTTTGCACCTGAGGGCAGGGGCTGGAATGGGATGGGCTTTAGGGCTTCTCCCAGCCCAAACCATCCCAGGATTTTATGATCCCGGGTGTCCAGTGCGTGGGTCCAGGTGCAAAACACAAGAATTCAGATTATCAGGGAATCTGAGGGGTGGGGGAACCTCTCCCAGCACCACTGGGGGCTGTAATTTCCTTTTTTAATTGATCCTTTTGTTCCCAATGCCCAAAGGATCAGGAACATTTATGGCATCATTTCCCCAAACTTGAAATAATTATTTCAAGGAAGAGGGAAGGATCCACAATTAGGAGCTGTTTCCCTCTTCCATCACCAGCATTGCATGGAATTCTGGATTGGTTGGGGTTGGAAGGGATTTTTGGGATCATCTCATCCCACCCCATTCCACTGTCCCAGGGTGCTGCAAGCCAGCCTTGGACACTTGCAGGGATGGAGCAGAAGGAATTCTCTGGGAATTCCCTCCCAGCCCCTCCCAGAGCAGGAACAGGATTCTCTGGGAATTCCATCCCCACCTCTCCCAGAACAGGACAGGAATTCTCTGGGAATTCCATCCCAGCCCCTTCCAAGGACAGGAACAGAATTCTCTGGGAGTTCCACCCTGGCCCCACCCAGACCAGGAACGGAATTCTCTGGGAATTCCACCCCGGCCCCACCCAGACCAGGAATGGAATTCTCTGGGAATTCCACCCCGGCCCCACCCAGACCAGGATTGGAATTCTCCGGGAATTCCACCCCGGCCCCATCCAGACCAGGAACGGAATTCTCTGGGAATTCCACCCTGGCCCCACCCAGGGCAGGAACAGAATTCTCTGGGAATTCCATCCCCACCTCTTCCAAAACAGGACAGGAATTCTTTGGGAATTCCATCCCAGCCTCTCCAAGGACAGGAAGAGAATTCTTTGGGAATTCCACCCTGGCCCCACCNATAGAGGAGTGAAGATTCTGGCTGCTCTGTGATCCCGGAGCTGCCCCTGGAATTCTCGCAGGGATGCAGGAGCTGCTGCAGTCCCAGCCCTCAAAATGCCAAAAAGAGCCCAGTCCTGAACAAAATTAGTAAAAAAATTGCCTTTATTGCTTTTTTGGGGGGAGCCCAGTCTCTAAAAGCTGCTTAAACTCAAGTTTAGTCTGAGCAGCTGTGTGGGGTTTGAGTGCTGATAAAATTTCCAGCTTGCCTAAAATTAAGCCCGGGTTTAATCACCTTCCTGCCTGGAGCTGAGACAGGCGAGGTGCAAACAGAAAATACAGATACAGCAGAAAGAAACAGCAGGAAAAGCAAGGATTTTTGTTTTCTGGGTGATTCATTCCCTCCACATCTCCTTCCCTTGGGCCTCAGCATCCCAGATTTCTGCCTCTCCTCATCCCTGCTATGGAGCAGCAACAGGAAAAGTTTTCATTTTCCAAATTTTTTGGGGTTTTTGGGTCAAATTTTGTCACCTGAAAAGCTCCAACTTTGTTCAAAGCCCAGGATCAGGACTCAATCTGAAAATTCAGATAAATTTCAAACCAGCCTTGGAGATGTGTAATCAATCTTTTAAATAAGGAATCATCTATTAATTCTTTTTAACAGATTTTCTTCCAGCTCAAATAACTGATTGGAGTTCCAGAATTACCCTGTTACTTTTTTTTTTTTAGCGTTTCTGCTCTGCCCAGGTGGAAACTCCAGGATTCCAATAAAAAGAGGAATAAAACCTGGGAATTGTCAGTGATTTTTAAGTTGTTTTGTTTTACAGGTAAACCCAGTTAAAACCAGTCCTAAAATTAGACAAAACTCGCTCTGCACACTTAATTCAAGTGTTCATTAATTAATTCAAGTGTTGTTTTCTGACATTGGACAAAAATCAGAAATTCAGGGCAGTTTTCAGTTGGCTGTGGCACTGATGGACAATTAACAGCTCCACTGCTGGAATTTCTTAATTATCTAATTATTAAAGATTTTAATTGCTCACTCCTGCCTGGACTCCAAAGCAGAGCTTCTAAAATCCCCTTTCCTCTGCTCAGGGCAATTTCTGCCACACAAAATAAAATTCAGCCTCAGAGGAACACCCTGGATCTGGGGTTTTTATGGAATTGGGTTTTTGGTGGTAGGTTTTTGGCTATTTTGGGGTTTTTTTGCTTGTTTGTTTTGTTTTGGTTTATGGTTTTGGTTTGGTTTTTATTTTTTTGTTAGTTTTGTTAGGGTTTTTTATTTTTTTATTTCATTTTGGCATGAGGGATTTTTTTTGTTTTGCTTTGCTTTTTTTTTTTTTTTTTTTTTTTTTTTNGCCCCACCCAGACCAGGAATGGAATTCTCTGGGAATTCCACCCCGGCCCCTCCCAGGACAGGGATGGAATTCCCAGCCCCTCCCAGGACATTTTTGGGATTTCCCCCAGAATCCCGCTCTGGCAGAGGCGCTCCATCCCCGTGTCCCACATTCCCATTCCCAGCCGTGCTCCCCCATCCCAAACACACAAATCAATTTGGGGTTTGCCCGGCTCTTAAAAATGTTCTGCATCTGCCGGAGGAGCCGCATTTCCCACCAGCTGGAGAGAAAACATTTTTATGGGAGCTCAAATATTTGCCTTGTCCGAGACAAGATGTAATTACATTCGCTCCGACGCTCTTACACCCGGGAAAGAAACCAGAATTAGGGGGGAAAAAATCATTTTTCAAAGGTGTTTTCGTGTCTATCCCGGGAGGGGGGAGAAGTGCAGGGGGGGGAATTTTCCCTAAATAGAATGATCTGGTTCTTTTGACGAACTAGACCTGAAATTTCGGATGCCGCAGCTCAAATCCTGTAATTACCAAGCGGAGTTTACAAAGTTTTTCACCTCGTTAGCACACCTTGGGATTTAAATTTTTTTTTNTTTTTAGCGTTTCTGCTCTGCCCAGGTGGAAACTCCAGGATTCCAATAAAAAGAGGAATAAAACCTGGGAATTGTCAGTGATTTTTAAGTTGTTTTGTTTTACAGGTAAACCCAGTTAAAACCAGTCCTAAAATTAGACAAAACTCGCTCTGCACACTTAATTCAAGTGTTCATTAATTAATTCAAGTGTTGTTTTCTGACATTGGACAAAAATCAGAAATTCAGGGCAGTTTTCAGTTGGCTGTGGCACTGATGGACAATTAACAGCTCCACTGCTGGAATTTCTTAATTATCTAATTATTAAAGATTTTAATTGCTCACTCCTGCCTGGACTCCAAAGCAGAGCTTCTAAAATCCCCTTTCCTCTGCTCAGGGCAATTTCTGCCACACAAAATAAAATTCAGCCTCAGAGGAACACCCTGGATCTGGGGTTTTTATGGAATTGGGTTTTTGGTGGTAGGTTTTTGGCTATTTTGGGGTTTTTTTGCTTGTTTGTTTTGTTTTGGTTTATGGTTTTGGTTTGGTTTTTATTTTTTTGTTAGTTTTGTTAGGGTTTTTTATTTTTTTATTTCATTTTGGCATGAGGGATTTTTTTTGTTTTGCTTTGCTTTTTTTTTTTTTTTTTTTTTTTTTTTTTTTTTTTTGGGGTTTTTTTTTTTTTTTTTTTTTTTTTTTTTTTGGGGGGGGGGGTTTTTTTTTTTTTTTTTTTTTTTTTGGGGTGAGAGGTTTTTTATTCTTTTCGTTTGTTTGGAGGTCGTTGTTGCCAGACCACGACGAGATGGAAGATTTTGATCTTGACATCACCCACCTGCAGGCTCTTGCTGCTAAAATCAGCCCCAGACTTGGTTTATTTGGTTTTTTCCCTATTTATCTTTTGGCTTTTGGGTTTTTTTTTTGTCCATCTGGCCCTGAAGATGCTTCCCTCACTTGCCTTTGCTTACTAAAATCACTCCCAACTTCCAATTCCCAGTTTGGATTTCTCTGCATCCTGAGGCTTTTGGGAATGAGCCAAATTCCCAGAAAAGCCACCCAAACCTGAGGTCCCCTGAGCTGGCCCAGCCCAGGGCTTTGGGCTCAGAGTCTGCCCAGGATTTATTTTAAACCAGAACTGTCTGAGACAGCCCTGGCAAATCCCAAACCCTGCAGGAATAATTGCAGCTCACAGTGCTTTTCAGGGGATCTGCCTGCTTGCAGATGGGACACTCTAGAATCCAGCAATGAGTCAATGAAATTCCACCTCAGCCTGATATATTTGCTCAGCTTTTTCATTTTTAAGCCCTGCCTGTGGCTCTGTTTTTGGCTGTCCAGAGCTCCCTGTGGCAGGGGTGGCTCCTGGCAGGTCCTGGCCCTGCTTTTCCTGGGGGTTCACATTCCTTGGGATGAGCTCTGGGATTTGTTCTGTGTCCCAGTGCACACATCCAAACCCTTCTGTTCCCACCCCTCTGCGAGCCAGGACGGTGTTTAAATGAGATTATTGGAGTTTTGGGTTATCCTGATCACACCCTGCTGGTTGTGCTGGTATCAAGAATTGTGTGCTGCTGCTGCTGCTGCAACTTGAAAACCCAGAAACTTGGAAAAATCTCCAGCCTGGGGGTTGTGTTGGGAGAGGGAATCTCCTCACCTGGCTGGTCAGGCCATAAAATTTCCCACCCTGGGCTCTGTAGGGAGGCCAAGGAGCTGAGTTTGCCCAACACCCATGGGCTGAGACCTGGCTGAAATGAGAGCAGAGAGGGAGAATCCGTGGGAAAAGTCAATTCTCCCATTTTTTCTCTTCATTTTGGTGTTAATTTATTGGTTTTATGCCATTCTCCAGCAGACTGGAAAGCTTCTTTTGGAGGATTTTTCATTCTCTGCATGTGTGGTGGCCTCACCTGCTCTGGCTTTAATTTCTCTGCTCTGGTTAAAGTGAGAAATCAGAGCTCTGCTACTGATTTCAAGAGCCTTCATGCACCTCACACTGAATTTTAGAGGCTGACATTACTGTGATAGAATCCAGCTTCTCTTTGGCAAATTACAGAAATTCAACCCCTGAAATTTTTGGCTGGGAACTTTTCCTTTCCTCAGTTTCAAATCTTTTGGTGCCTCTTTATTCCCCCTTTAATTTCTCAGCTTTTACAATGCTCTGCACCCCCTAACTCTGCTTTCAGGACATCCCATATCCCACTGAGTGCATCCTCTGTGCATTTTAGACATTTCTAAATCTCTATTGTGCCCTGCCAAAATGTTATTATTTAAAAAAAAAAAAATAAAAACCCTGTCAACAAGAAGGGACAACAAAATATTTGGGTTTTGCAGGATGCTTGTGATGTTCCCCAATTCCAGATTAGAAAATCAGGGAGGTTTCATGATTCTCCTTTAATTAAAATTTCCCTTTCCAGCTCTTTCTTTCTTTTCTTTCTTCCCTGATTAAAATTTCCATTTTCCAGCTTTTTTTTTTTTTTTTTTTTTTATG
>VXBS01001994.1:0-18002 GCA_013400255.1 Sitta europaea
GAAGGACCTCGACAGGCTGGAGACATGGGCAGAGAATAACACAAATTCAGCAAGGAAATATCCAGGGTCCTGCACCTGAGGAGGAATGATCCCATGCACCAGTACAGGCCAGGGGCTGACCTGCTGGGATGCAGCTTGGTGGAGAAGGACCTGGGGGTCCTGGTGGGCAACAAGCTGACCATGAGCCAGCAGTGCGTCCTTGTGAGCCAAGGCCAGTGGTATCCTTGGGTGCATCAGGAAGAGCATCTTCAACAGGCTATGGAAGCTGACCCTACCCCTCTACTGAGCCCAGCTGAGGCCATGTCTGGAGAGCTGTGCCAAGTTCTGTGCTCTTCAGTATGACAGAGACATGGAAGTCCTGGAGCGGGTCCAGTGGAGAGCAACAAGATCAAGGGATTTTCTCTCTTATGAGAGAGTTGAGCCTGTTCAGCCTGGAGGAGATGACTGAGAGTGGATCCCATCAGTGTCAGCCAGCGTCTGCAGGGAGGGTCAGAGGAGGGACCAGGCTCTGCTCGGTGGTGCTGAGCAATAGGACAAGAGACAGCGGGGCAGTGAGTGATGCACAGGAAGTTCCACTGACCATGAGGAAGAAATGCTTTACTGTGTGGGTGAGTATGGGCTGGAACAGATGGCCCAAAAATATTGTGGAGTTGCCCACATTGAAGATTTTCAAGCACCATCTGGACACAGTCCTGTGCCATGTGCTCTGGGATGGCCCTGCCTGAGCAGGGAGTTTGGGCCAGACCACTGTGGCCCCTCCAACCTGACTCCTTCTGTGATTCTGTGATTCTGTGAAGAGGAGGTAACCTACTGTTTGACATGACAGTGGCCTATTGGATCAGCTTTCCACATCTTGGCATGGTAACTTGGAAATTTGTCTGAAAACCTCACTTTGGAAATCACCATCTTTTTCTGTTCTGATCATCTGCCATTTTTACCTGTGTTTACCCCCTCATACTGGTCCCTTTCCATGATGCGCTTGTTCTCTCATTTCCTCATGTCTCTCTACCAGTGTTTCAGCTTTCACATGGATTCTTGCTTCCTTTGCCACATCTTTTCTCATTTTCCCCAAATTTTTTTTAATCCACATTGAAACAAAGTAATTTAGACTGTCTCCAAATATCAGTAGCCATTTTTGTCTGCTGCACATAAGTAAATGCATCCTCTGTAATGTGTAGATGCTTCAAATTGAACTTTCTTACTAACAAATTACATGATAATAGAGATCATAGCTGTATGGTAAATTCTAATAATTCAGATTTCAGACTGTGTTGACCTTTCTCTCATCCACCATTTTAAGATCTGTGTGTCACTTGATCCAATTCCTACCAAAATGTTCTTAGAAGCTGCTTTCGAAGGAATTAGAGCTGCCCATCCACCTTAGCAACCAAAAAAACACTAATCTAATCTAGGCACAAATCTCTGACATGTCCCATGTAGTGAAAAGCATCAATGAGTGTGAAGCAGTTCTTGATGAAACCAACAGAGCTCAGCCTTCATCACAGACTCATCACAACAGATGAGGAATCTCAATTTCTGCCCAGCAAGTGCTCCTCTCAGCAGGAAGGTTTTCAGCATCACTGGAGACATAAAACTCTCCCAAATCTTGCAAAAAAGAACAACAGGATGTAGGAACCAGTCCTGGGAGCGAAATACACTCACGTCTGTACTGTCAGATGCATGGCGACCCTGGGTGATATGGAGAATCAGCACAGGGAAAGGAGTGAGTGATATGGAAGAATTAGCACAGGGAAAGGAGTGAGCCATACTGAGAGGAGAAGCCAGCAACCAAGCTGGGAGCTAATCTGGGTCTGCTCTGTTTCTAGGTCATTTTACTGAGGCAGGCAAATGCTGCCTTTTACTGGAGATAGACTGTGGGATGCTGTTCCAGAACAGTGATAGCTGAGTCTTAAAAATGAGGTTCAGTCAGATCAGATATTTATTCTATTTCCTTAGAAAGGGGAGAAAGCAGCTGGACATATCATTAAAGACAGTGTTCCAGTAGCACAACTAACTTCCTGTTTTTCACGTTTGACAGCTGTGATTGTGTACAGTGTTTCCTATTTTCTGAAGTGTCAGAGGGCCTCAAATTTTCTGAAACTGGATCATGACTTCTGAAACTTGAAGACAAACTGCTGGAGGTTCTGATTAAGTATTGATTCTTGCATTCAACACTGTTTGTAAATGCCTTTTATAGAACATCTATATTATAGATATAGATGTTTCATTTTGCAGCTAGTATATTTGAATGGATTAAGTTGTTGCCCAAAAGTACGTTCCATATTTTGCTAGTCATGCTGCAAATAAATGGAGTTAAATAACTCTTATTTATGACTATTTTCATTTTGGTTGTCTGGATGAACAAGATATTTTTGAAGTGTACACTTTCCACTCCCATTGCCACAACTATACTCTGAGCCCCTTGTACCAGTACAATGAGCAGATTTTTCCTTCCAACTATGCTTGAAAGATAATAAATCCATTACCTTTTTTTCCTCATCTTTCATAAGCTTCTTTTAAATTATATAATTTTTTGCTGCTACCATAGGATCTTCTCAGCTCCCAATTACTCAGCTCCCACTTAACAAGTTGTCAAGTGACTACTCAAGCAGCAAAAGGCATGTGTCTACCGAATTGTAAATTTTTTATTGCTTATATGTAGCTGAAAATTAGCCTAACCAGTCCTATGAAAAAGAAAAATAAAAACTAACTCCTTAATTATTTGGAGTGCTTGGCAATACTAAAGAGAAAGTTTCAAGGCACTATGAAGACAAGAGTGTAATTCCTGATCTTACTTACCTGCTTCAAGAATTCACAGATTATCTGCTCCCTACCTGCCTTGCCTAACACTGTGATGCCTGCATGGTCACCAGATTTTTGTATTCACTCTGTTCTGATAGGAAGTGTGATATTTCAGCTTCTGTGCATGGATACAGTCCTTGAGGAGAGGGACTCTCAGTACAGGGAGGAAATGGAGGAAGACGGGTATGCAGGTTCCAACCTGGGAGTACAGAATCATCCCCACATGACTGCAGGTTCTTTGTATGACAGAACACTTTACTGTTTTCACAGTGGTGTTCTGACCTTCTCCAGAGATCCTAGCAGACCTATTAGTGGAATCCAATAAACCTTGCCTTTCAAGAAAGCATTTTTTCCCCTATTCACTGCTGTGTAATATTTTTATTTAAAAAAAAAAAAAAGGATGTCATTGTGGACTCACAAGCAAGTGATGTTCTCATGTGTTGCTCTTTTTAAAGTAGTACATCAGAAAGGTAAATTTAGTCCTGTCTTTAGCCTAACAATTCAGACTAAAATATTTTGGCCAGTTATATTAATCCAATGACTAATGTACTTAAAAAATATGGAGTTAACATTATTCTCTGATGAATGACTAGTTACTATCTAGACATTTTCTTCTCTTCTTTTTTACTCCCTTTGTCAGACTGGCAACCATTCACGCAAATTTGGCAAATGTTAGAAGCCAATTCTCCCTATGTAGTTGGCCAGCCTATCTTTTGGAGAAAGGCCAATTCACTTCCCACCTGGTGGCTTGGACTCACGCCTGTGTACTGCTTAGCTGAGAATTGAGGGTCATAGGGGGAAAAGGCTAGAAACAGCAGGGGAAGAGGGAGGAAAAGGAGTTTCTGCTGGCTGTCTTGCCTTAACACTTGGCACTATTCTGTATGGAGTCAGCGCTTTTCCATTTCTTGCTTTACATTGACTTGGCTTCAAAAAAGCAAAAAAACATAAATGGAAAGTGGTTTCCAATTAGAAAACCTGATGAAATGGTGGACAAAATGCATTTTTCTGGACAAAACAAAGGTTCCATGCTGCTCATTAGTAGATCAGCAAAAAGATAGAAAAATAATTACACTTAACAAACTGAATTCCATTTTAAAAGCTAAGGACTGTCACTATTAGAAATGATTGCATTCCATAGAGCATATGAGACTTAATATGACTTTAGAGGCCACCAGTGAGTGATCATTTCCCATTAGGCACTCCTCAAAAAGCAGAAAAGAGTATTAGTTTATCTAGACACTACTACAAGTACTGAATACAACACAGCTCTTACCTCAATTACTTCCCTTGTTACAACAATCCTTCATATAGAAGTCATTCAAGTATTTTTAAAAAATTTTTTGAAATAAAGCTCACATATTTTGTCAGAATTTCCTAGGCTACAAATTCATAACTCCTATATAAGGAGTTTTATCTCCTTTGACTCAAAGTAGAGTTCTACTTATCCCCTTTAAGAGTGAAAATGGATGGAAGTTTTGAATATGAGTATATAAAAGTTTGTAAAATGAATAACAGTTTTCACATGGCAGATATTAAGGGTATGGGAGGACACTGGAAGTTATGTACTATAACCCTGGCTTGCATAGTTCAGCTTAAAAAGTACTGTCAGCTCTTTATTCTGATAAGATTCATCTGTGAAAGACCCACACTGACAGTAACAGATAACAATTTTAATGGAACAATATTTATAGCTGATTTAGAATGAACTGCAATAGATCATCACAAAGAAATGCCTAACTGGCTTGTGTTCTTTCTGACAAATATTCCCACAAGCATAATCGTATTAGGGAAAGTTTGCATTAATTTTAAAAGAAAACCATGCTTTATCCTTGAAATGACATAGCTGGCAGCATTATTCCATGATTTTGATTACACTTTCATTTTAACAACAATCTCTGCTCTGAATTAACAATACCCAGATATGATACATCTAGAGAACCAGATGAAAATTTCTCTGTACCATTTTAGAAATGTCTATATAAAATTAAAAGTATATAGAATTGTGTAAAACTTTATATTCAAAATTAGGAGCAATGGCTGAGGAACTGTCTCCCTGGCAGGCACTGGAGTAGGATGTGATATGGGAATCCCAGAATCACTGGTGCAAATCATGAAATAAGGAAAGAGGGAAGCAGTCCAGCATCTTGTCATCTCTCTCCAGTACCTTCTACCACTGTCCATGAAGTTCAGATGACCCCACTTAGAATGAATTTGTCTTGTAATCTTTATTTTTTGTCCGCATCTTTAAGATACCATTCTCTTCTGCAGTGATAATTTAAGATAAGACTAACTGTGATTTTCACTGGATTATCCAGTTTTCTTTGCAACAGGGTTTAAGTAAATCACTCAATGGACTATAGATTTCAGGAGCAGCAATCATTTCACTCCCCATATCTAATTGCTTGGGTGCCAGAAGGTCTGCCAAACTTTTCTGAGGTAGAAGTTCTAGGATAGCGAAACATTACTAAGCCCCTTACTATATCTTGTGCTGAATACCTGCATACTCAAGAAAAAAACCCAAATACGCCTGCAAGAAAGTCTTATGACATAAAGGAAATTAAAACCCCCAAGTTGTGTGCAATACACTTATGCAGGAGGTGAGGGATTAGAACTCCAGGAGAAAAAAAAAAAAAAAAAAAAAGAGAACGGGATTTCAGTGCAGCTTTGTAGACTTGATAGTGGCAAAGCTAATATCTGGGTATTACAGATTCAAAATTCAGTTTCAAACGTATGCAGTTTGATATTGCAAAACTGCCCAGCACACAAAGGATGTTGCTGCCTATATTTTGCCCTAGTAGAAGAGGAGTAAACAGGTTCAAACACTGAAAGAAGCTAAGGCTAAGCATTGATTCTACCAATTTCTATACAGGCATCTTTGTGTGGTTTACCTTGTGAAATGGGCATTAGTCTAGCCCTAGATTGCCAATGAATCCAGGCCAATTAGAGAATAAGCAGCAGAATCCATTAGTCCTGTGACAAACATCATGACAAGAGCAAAGTACACACATTACAAAACTATATTTGCCAAAAATATCTACAACAATCAATTAAAATAGAATAGAAAAAAATTAGATTTTTTTTCAACTTGTCTGTCATAACCACCTAAATTAGAAATAACACTACCTATAAACTGTACTGTGAAATACACTCCATCATACATAATTAAAAATAATTTGATTTACATCACATGAGTAAGAAGTCATGCATTTGCAAAGGCACTCCCATGAATAACTAAAAACACAAAGCTAATTTTATGGGATTAAATTGGGATTAAAGATGATTTTGTGCAATTCCTAGAAAAGTTTACAGAAAACTGCATAATCTGTGACATAGGAAAGTAATTAATATTCTTTCTAGTTTATACCACCATTAACTACATGAGCAGATGAAAGGTTCAAGAGCTTTTATGTGAGATTTTGAACATCACAAATTTAAATTACACATTAAACTGAAGGCATTTTTAATGACCTTTGAAAAGGGTTGCTATTAGCTTCTACCATGAGTCACAAAAGCATCACAAAAATTGATCCAAATTAATTTGCATGTTAAGAGCCCAGCAAAGACTTAAGAGAAAACTTTCATTTATGGAACCAAAAGCATGCAAGTTAAGTTAAAAATTAAATGTTGTAGCATCTCTGCTGGACAAAGTTATATGCTTCAGGAACAGATAGGTGAACTCAGCCACAACGGAGTTCAGCAATATGTTTAAAACCACATAGGAAATTACTGGCAGAATTCAGGACTGAATTTCAAAGTATTGTTCACCAGAGATCTGCTTTGTCACTTGTATCATAGTCCTTAATCAGAATCTCTTCACTCCCAGACTGTTAATAATGAGTTAATAGTAAATTTTTGCTGCTTAATTAATTTAAAAAAAAATCTACAGGAAATAAAAATGTTGTAATAGGAGAATTTTGGAAGAGCACAGCTAAGTAGATAGCTTCCATAGAAAGACTGAGGAGGAATAGAAAATAACTATGGAGGAAAGAATTAGGGAACTGATAGTGATTCAATCTATTTAAATACGCAAATGGAAAAGATCTCTTGATTGTAGAACATCCAGGGGCTACTGAATAATTACAAGTGAACTTGTGTTGACTTCTTCAGAAATCTTCTGAAAATTTCCTTTGGGAAAAAAACTGTATGCAGGAGGTTTCTTTTTCTTTTCAAACGTAAGTACCCATAATCCACATGACACCACTCTGACTTATGAAATAACTGAAGAAAAAACAGATCCCTGTCTTAACAGAAATACTCATTATTGGCATTTCAGCTAGGCTAGTGCAACAGCATAACAGATACCTTTATATGTAAGAATCTGAGACATTAAAAAGCCCTTATTCTTTGAACAACTTATATTTCAATAATTATTCTCTCCATTTTGAGCCCATTTGAATGATCATGAAGAATTTTTTGTCTAGTTTTAGCAAATACTCTATATGTAAAAATTATGCTTGATTCCAAGTTTTGGAGGAACCAGTGCATTTATAATGACCAAATGGTGCATGTATTTACACATGGAACTGCATCTCGTATGCGATGGGATTGCACAGGATATGAATGAGTGGGGAATTTGTTGTGTCATGACTTTTCCTCATCTCAGGAAGAACAGATTTCATTTCTGTGAGCATGAACACTTTTAAATTTAACTTTTCCTCTTCCTTTTTCTTGCCTTCAGCTCCCAGCACCATCTGGAGAAAGGGATGGAAGCCCCTGGCACCTCCTTACTGAAGACAGAGGGTGACTAGAGGCTATGCAAGAAGGGAAAATGCTGCATTAAATTGAAAATGCGTCTTCTTATGCAACAGGGAGATCTTGTTCAAGAGCTGGCACACACAGAATTAACTAAGGAACATTCAAAAAATCACCATTTTTCATTCCCAGTGCAAGGCACGTATTTTGACCTTGTCATTTCCAGCGTAAGCACGTGTCAGTGTCTGTGTATGAAAATTCAGAAACATAACACTCCACTGCACACACTTCTTCCCCTGGGGAGACAGTGAGCAAACAAACACATGCCAGATGGTAGTTGCATTGCTCAGTGCACTACTGGAAGGCACTCCGTATTGCAGAGACAAACACAACACACAATAAAAGCAGAATGTCTCCACAGAACAGTCCTTTTTTGGTGCTGTGTGTTTGTACACCTCTTAGCACAATGGATTCCTGGTCCACAGCAAGGTCCATGCATATTTTCAAACAAAGGATGGTACCATATCCCAGATTTTATATGGTGGAGATAACAGCTGACAGGTGGAGACAAAACACCTTGAATAAGAAAAAAAGCTCTTATCCAGGTCAGACATTTAATTCTATTACAACAGAATAGTAGAAAGAAGACCACAAACATACAAATAAATATCCCAATATATCCTAGAAGTTAAAAATATTATCAGGTTCAGAGGCTGACACCGCCATCCCTGAATCTGTGGAATTTCAAATGAAACATGCAAATCTGGATACCATTCTCTCAATTCAGTCATAAGAATTAATCATCTAATTTTTTAAAGGCAGACTTTGAAACATTTAAATCTGTTGATAATTTCCACTGCAGTAGGAAAAATTTACTTAAGGAATTGTGCTGAATGCCAGTGGCTTTGCCGTCCTCTAAAAATCAGCAGTAGAAAATAGTCAGGTGGTAACATGTCATTTAAATTTATGCTATGCAATTTCAATCAACTTTTGCAGCATTGTTTGAAGGGAGGGAAAAACAGTGTTTTCCTTCTGTTGCTTGTGCTTCTTGAAAGATTTTGCCAAGGTAAAGTGACTCCAAACAGCCACTCAAAATAGCTGAGACTTTGCACTTAAAATAGCTGTAGAGACTGCTGCAGGAGCAGGGAGATGAGAACAAGTCAGTAAGGCTGTGAGGTACATCCCACATTTCAAGTTCCAGGTGGGTACTTAGGTTTCAGCAACCAAGGCAGATCCTGGATCCACAAGGCCATTATTCTCAACAGTACTCAACTTTAAAATGTGCAATTATTTGTTTTCCCTTAGAAAATCCATATAATTTGAGCAAATTATGTCAAAATCGTGAAAATTTTCTTTGTTATGCCAGTTGAACTCCACTTGCTTTTCCACAACAGCAGAAACAAATAGTCAGTAAAGGGATGTATGGACAATAGTGAAAGGGAATTTCTTTACTTCTGGGAATCTGAATTTTCTATCTAAATAGTAATCTTGTTCTAAGCACATAATTTTTATTAGTTAATTGTTGGCCACCCTTGCAGCGGATACAAAAGATTATGTTATTCAGGATTTTACACAGCAATAATTATAAATACATTAAGCTGACAGTGAGGTGAAAGACCAGAAAACCAACAGTTGTACTTTTAATTAGAAATTAAGTGTTTTCATTAAAGGAGGCTCAGCCTTGTACAGCACTAATGAGTGGATGACCTGAGCAAGTTTATAAAAGGACAGGTGCATTCACTTGTCTATCAGATGTCTATCAGGAGTTTCTCTGCACCTGCATATTTTCAGGATGGGATAAAGGACCTTCAAAGCTGAAGTTCAGAGGCCTGGACATAGTGCTTACGTATTAATACTTAAATATTTCCTCCATCTCTATAATGCATGTTTTAATTTAGAAGACATAGACAAAGGATAAAAGTCAGCATATCAAAAACCACATTTTTACTATTATTATAAAATCTATATTATAAAGTTGTATATTATCATAAAGTGCATCATTGGCCCATGAAGTAGGGTTTCACTTTTCTGCACAGTGCAACAATGGTTGCTCTTGGTTTGTATCTTTTAATGTTACTAAATAGGGCATAATGCACAACATACAGAGGGTTTTTGTCATGCTGATGTTTCTCTCGTTTATATTTTTGGGCATCCATGCATTTCTGTTTATCATGGCTTTCTTCCCATCCAAGCTTTGTCAATACTATTTAAAACTCAAAACTTTTCCAATATATATGTTTAACAAAAGCTGTGTGTTACAGTTGAAATTGAAGAACAAGAATCTGAACAATAAACACTGCAGCTCAGGCTGACATATTCACTAACAATGTAGATATTTCATACGCAATTTCATGAATTCTACAACAAATAACTACATAACCTATTTTAAGTGTGTCAGTAAATTACTGGCCATTGAAACTAGTCAAAATATACTATATCAGAAATGGAGAAGGAAAAAAGCCAGATGAGAAAGAATAAACAAGATCTTTACTTTTTATACTCCTATTATTCCTTAAATCTCATTCAGGTAATAAGAAATCAAAAAAGAGTCATAAACTTTATAACAAGAGTCACAAAAGTTTGCTGCAAAAATAAAATGTTTTTTCATATTTACATCTCACATATATTGATCAAATCCTGTTAAATCAAGTTGGTTTTTATTCTCTAGGGTCTTTCTTCTACTCTCTCATCTGTAACTGCACAAAGAGTTCACGGAAGAATAATTGCAATAATACCTCACTGAATTTCCCAAAACTTCTACTCTTCCTTTCCCCAGATAAATAACCCACAGAATTCCTGACACTCTGCATGGTTTATAAAACAACAACAGCAAGCCCAGTCAGCTTTGTTACAAAGGAAAATATCACTAATCTGTGAGATGGATTTTTCCAGTACCAGACAAGCTGATGTCACTATCAGCAAGGTAACTGGGAGTTCAAATTTTAAAAATGCACTAGAATTTACTTCTCAACAATGCACTTCAAAAGAATTTGTTTATAATGAGCTCCATAGTAGTCTGGAGATGAAACATGATGACTTATTAAAAAAGATTGTTTACCTGAACATTACCACAAACAAGTATTTGATGGCAGTGTCAGCTCTGTATTCAGGGATTTACTTTCTTCTCTGACATACAAGGGAAACAGAAGACTATCTACAGGTTTTGAAGCTTTGACAACATGTTGGCTGCTTAGCAGTCTATTGGAAAGTTAGAGACTAAAGCTTATTTTTAGAATTCATGGCTAACAATGTACAGAGAGGATGTCTTTGAAATGGCAGCCACTTCTAACAATATCGGAGAATTGTTTTTCTGCTTATCCATCTGTCTGTTAGAGTCAATGTTGGAATGAGGAAGTCTTATGCAAACACTAGACAGAATTTAATAAAACAATACTTGCTATTTTGTTCTGAAAATTTTCCCTTTTTATTATAATAAGTAGAAATAAATTTCTATGAGCTTTAAGTGAAAATGAGTGTTTGAAAAAATATTTATTGTTGATGTATTCATTCAACCCTTTAACTTAATACAGCAAGATTTTACTAAAAGCTCAGAAAAATATAGTGTGTCTGCTTCATATGAAATCTACACAAATAAAAGGTGTTTTTTTTTTTTATTTTTAGTTCTGCTGCATACAGAGGAAAATCTACTTCCTGGAGATCAACTTTGCCTTGCTGCCAGTATCCCAGCTGAGAAATTCTGGGGCCATGGATAATTTGAGTCATTTGTTCATGAGTATTTGTAGGGCACATCTCCATCCTTACGGTACACTGGCTTTGGCAAATGTCTGGCACAGGAATTTCACTAAAGTGTAGAAGGAAGTATTTTTCCTGTGTACAAGAAATTAGCCATATGTAGCCAGAACCTGCCTCTGCATTACCCAGTCTGTCTTGCTGACTACACTGAAGCAGAACTACCCAAGGAAGGATAAAAACACAAGCCTGTCGAGTAGAAGAGGTCAAACACATGGAAAAGTGGCCCACATCTCCACTGGAAAACATCTAGGGGTCCCCCAGGGAAAGGCTGCCCCCAATGGCTGTGGAAGTGCAGGATCCATTGGCTGCGTTTGCACCCTGCACTCACAGAACCAGAAAAATCAACTCTGGAAAGGCACTCAGCAGTCATCTGGCCTGTGCTATGCCCAGAGGCAGAAGCGCCTGTGCACAGGCTTCTCCCACTGCTCACACACTTTATTACTCTTAGAGGTGATGGTATGTTAATATCAGTGCTTCTTCATTGTTGGAGCTTACTCCTCTGTGCTTGTATGAAGATGTATACAGCAAGGATTGCCACATTCTAGAACTGAGACATTTTTGTGAAACTTAATTACTTTTTAGAAAGATTTAATATATTAAGCAAGGTAGATGAAAATTGAGGTATCTTATGAGTCCCTCAAAGAGAAGATTATTTTCCTCACATTAATTCAGAAACAGTGCTCTTATATCTTTATGTAAATTAGCTGAGTGAAATTGGGTTATAGAAGGATTATCTCTTATGCTGACCAAATATTACCTTTTTTAGTGTGTTCCATGGAATTATTGTATTCAGTGATGTATGCAGAAAAACACCCTTTTTTAAAAGTTAAAAAAACCCATGAAAACTATACTTAATTCTTCTTACTGTCCCTTTTTTATGGGACATAAAATTAAATGTATATGAAATTAAATGCAAAAGTTTCATACAAATATAAAACATCATGAAAGAAGTTCTACAAATTTCCTGAACTATCCATCTTGCTGACTACACTGAAGCAGAACTACTCCAAGGAAGGATAAAAACACAAGACTGTCAGGTAAAAGAGGTCAAACACCTGGAAAAAGTGTTACTTACTGTCACTTAAAGTTTAAGTAACTTGGTTTTATTAATTTATTATTTGTGCTCTGGACAGGAATCTTTCTCCTGTGGCTAATTTATTCCTGAGAAACTGCATATTTGTGGCATGGGGAAAGGATGTCTTGGGGGAATTCAATTTATTAAACGGTAAAAAAAAGAGCAGAAAGGAGGCAAGAAGAGAACTCTGCACCCCATGGGGAAGGTGTCTCAGAGATGAGAAAACATGTTGATATCTAAGGTGATCATGATGGTCAGCTGATGCTTCACAAAATCTAAATCCTGCTCACTCACTATTAAACCAGTTGATTTTGTGATGTCCCACTCTGGTTGCAACCAATTGCAGTCATTGGAGTACTAGCATAAGTACAGTAGTGAATCCCAATCACTCATTTCTGTCCTTCCAGACTGATATAGCAATAGGCATGAAAATTAGTAGCCCTAATTTATTTGTTGAAAAAGCCTCAAAAAATCTCTTAATGTTGAAATATATGGAGATGGTTTCTGTGAAATAATATCATAATCCAAAATGCCCTCTGAAGAATATTTTGAAATAGAATCAACTTCATAGCTGGCATCACTCTAGCAAGCTATTGCTCTTGCATGCTGATAGAGCAGTAAGCTTTTAAACTCATCTTCTCCTTCTGTGAGACTGCCTCTGTAGATGTGATTGAAACCTTTAACTAGGATTTAAAATTTCCTACCCTTATGTTCTTCGATGGATAGATCACCCTTTGATTACTAATGTTTGTGATCAGACAACACTCACCTACTTTTTCATTTGTTATAAAAATTAAGTGAAAGTTTCCCCCTAGCCTCTAGCCCTTTACCCTTTCCCCTCTTTCTTAGGACTTAGTATATTGGAGACAGAATTGGAAGCATCAAATCATGCTGATTAATTACCACCCAGAAATACGTGGAAAAGTAGTGTTCAATATCAATGTTCAATGACAGCTTCATAGCTGAAGCTCCTTATACCAGAATCTGAAAGGACTCAAGGGAGAAATCCAGGCACTATGGAAGATTATGGAAAAGTTTTACTGAGGTCAACACCACCCACAAAGAAAGTAAAGAAAAGGAAAGCAACTTTTTCTCTTGGAGCCTCAGAAAACAATTTGCAGTTTGTGAGGTATTTGGCAGCAATTTGAAAAGCCTTATCAAAAATCAAATTTTACTCAAATTTTCAAAAGGTTTGAAACAGTGCACTAAAACAGAAAATTCATGACTTTTAAACTGTCATGACTGAAGCCTCCTGTTCTTCCAAAAGAGCAACTATATTAGTTCAAATCAAAGCCATCCATAGTCCAGTAACCAACTGGACAACTGGTTTTTCCCAAACCATCTTTTTGTGGTCACTTACAAGTCTATAGACCTCTGCTTCTCATAATTTAAAAAATATTTTTGTCTGCTTGCCACATACAACTACCCCTCTGTAACCTGTTCATCCATATTGTTCCTCTCTAAATCTTTCCCTCTTCTGTGACATTCTTCTAAGTTGGCAAGAACAGAATTGCACACTTTGTTGAAGGTTCAGAAATACCATCAAAATTATACCCCAGAAAAATTAGATTTTCTGGTATCTTCCCTTTTATTTTACAATATTTCTGGGTGTTGCAGGGCAGTTATTGGGTAATGAGTTCATGCTTCTGCAAAACACCTGTAATTTAAAAAAATATTCCTGAATATTAACATTCATTCAGTTTCTGTTGTTTGTTAAGGTGCCATTAAGATATTTTTCTTTAATGAAATATTTTTCATTCATGTTCACAGAATTTCCGCAGTTGCCTAATCTTTCAGTCAGTCAAAAATGAGAACTTATTTACAGATTGTAAGAAAAATAGGTAATAAAGTTTTGCTGAAAAATATTAAGTTTCTTTTCACATCAAACCAGAAGTTTGAAGGTTCTGCATAGCGAGTGGTGTAGCCATTTTGCCTCCAAAATTTCAAAATTTGAACGAAATGTAATTTTTCATAATCCAGCTAAGCAGTGTAATATGCTATATTGACATGCTGTAGGATATTTGCTTAGAGAAGAATTGCTCTGGTTCCTCTACTGGCATGTGATAGAACCTTTTTTCACTGGGCTCCATCTCAAACCAGCTGCCTTTTTCATCTTTGAGGCCTTATCTAGGAAAAAAAAAACACAGCGAAATTGGATGAGATACTTCTTATTGGTTCTCTCCAAATGAGATAAAACCGCACAGCAAACCCACCATCACCATCAACAACAAAACCCAGAGAAATTCATCTGGTCCCAGGAAGGCTGCACCAGCTGTGAAGAGCTCAGCTGTGACAGGCCCAGCGAGGATGGCTTTGCACAGCACCTGTAAGCATTTAGGGAAGCCTCTGCCTGCCAGCTGGAGCTTCACACACCAGCGGTAGCTGGAGCAGACCCTAGAGAATACCATGTGTCACTGTGTAGTGACAATGGGGCTGGCATCACTGAACAATCTCAGAGATCCTTCTTCTGGGAAACATATTGAGAAAACTTAATCTGCATGCATAGAAACACAGAAAATAACAGTGCTTTGTTCAAGAGAGGAAGTCCTTGTGCTGCTTACAGAACACGTTCCCTGAGTGCTTACCTTTAAAATAAGTTATGTCTAAATTTTTAAGATAAACAATGGATCTAAAATAAATAAATATCTATTATCATTTCTTATGTATTAACATCTATACAAAGAGTGAGAAAAACTTGGCTCCACACATATGCAAGTATTAAAATATGATGTCCACTACAACTGTCTGGCTGCAGGCCCTACAAGCTAAACCTCAGTTGCAACTAACAGAACCAAGGGCTTGGTAGCCAAAACACATAACATGTAACTGCAGAAAATTTACACCTTCATGATCTTCATGTAAATCAGAAGCATATACTAATATCAATAAAAATATAACAAATGTAAACATTGGAAACATTAAATGCAGAAGTCTTGAAAGGAAGAGTAGTTTGCTCACTGACTACAGGAGAACATCCAAGTTGGTTAATATTACCACAGGGCTTGTAAATCAGCCTTAGTTCTGCAGCCTTGCAGAACAGCATTTCAACAATATTGTTGAGTTTTCTGATCTGTAGAGCTGCAGAAGTTTAAACAGAGGGAATGCAGAACTGTAATTTTTGTGGCTAACTATCAAGAAATACTTTAGAAATTATCAAGAAATTACTATTAATTTCTGACATACTGACACTGATAGCAAAAAGTAGGCAGCATTATTCATGATGAGAAGGTGCAAACTCAAAAGAAACCCCTTGATGAAATGTCCTAATTTACTGAGACTTGAATAACTGCAAAGCCACTGAAAGAGCATTCATTTATCGCAGAGACCATTTCTAAAGGTCCGTATGAGTTTGTTTCATACCCTTTCCTTTTATACCCTGTGATTTTTTTTTTATTAAGAGAGAAGTATCAACCCTTTGGCTAATGGAAGAAAGCAGTATAGATATGCAAGTGTATAACATCATATTTTTTAAATTGTTCTATCAAAGGATTTCTGACTAACACAGTAATTTCATAAAAAAGTCACCCACACAATAGCAGATATAGCCTTAAACAAAGTTCTTATGTACCCTGAGCAGTGCAAATTAGGCTACTGTTGCAGCAAAGACAAAATCAATTTAAGAATTGAGAAATATCTTTTCTCCAGTCTTAATTTGAAGAATCTTGGAGAAAAGCTCAACACAGCCCAAGGCAGGTTCTCCTCATTGCAAATCCAGAACCCAAAGCTGCACTCCAGAGCACCCAGGGAGAGCAGGGCAGGGAGAGCTTGTCCCTGACTTTTCAATTTGCTGTGCAGTGGGTGGGGTAAATCCAGCCCATCCCTGATGCTTGTTTGATTCATTTTATGCAAAACCTCACTGGGAATGGTCAGGGATCTCACACACGGTGTTCAGACACTGTTCAGCTCCTCCAGGGCATAATTAAGCAGTGCCGTGGGAGGGGTTCTAGTGGGTTCTGTGGCACTGTGTACACAAATACCTGTTGTAAGGGAGGTTCAAAGAGAAACACATTTTACAAATAACATGATTAACTCGGTATCTAGAAAAGTTTTGCAATTTTTCTTCCACTAACAAGAAAGGATATGAGTACTTTTTAAGAATCTCTCTCTATACTTTAGAATTTGTATACCAATTATTCACTCCTTTGTTTTTGTTGTGCACCATAGAATACGCAAGAAACATTCTGGTTACGTCAAAAAGATTTTCAGGAGGCCTCAAGAAATCACAAAAATCAGGAAGAGATTAAGAAAATAGATCTTAAAAAGATGACTGTTGGATTTATAGGTGCCATAAAATGGCTTTCCTTTCCAGCCTGGGGAAGATTGGAGGAAGCATGAAGTCACCAACCACATGATCAAGTGAAGACCCTCTGACTGTGGAGTAAAAACTGTGATTACCTCCAATACTCAGGGGTTTTCACCAGTCATTTGGATTTGGGTTCTGGATTTCTATATAGACACTAACAATACAACTAGAGCTCCCTTCATCAGAGGATGTAAATTCAAGTACTTCCTTTGGATGCAATAGAATATTCTTTTGGATCAGCTGACATTCTGGTCTGACATTCAGAGCAAACACAAGAAAGAGCATATACCAAAACAACTAATTAAACCAAATGCATCCATATGAAATTTACAGCCTCCTACACAATTGAGTCTAACAAAAATCTGAAGCCCACAGGAGAATTTTAGGTTAAGAATGATATGCTGTTTGATATCTTTGAGAAGTAATTACTTGGATGTTTTAAAAATTATTAGGTAGTTTAAAAAAAACCCAAAAATTGGACTAGAGGTTGAGAATGCCTAGATTATGTCAGTTGCCTACTCAATCTCTTTCATTGTCGTGCAGAGTATAATGCTACATGTACCGAACATACAGTTTGGCATTGCTTAATTTTTTGAAAAACTCATCTTCTAGGGATTGATTTTGCAACATGAAGTCATTCACTAGAGTAAAGAGCCAGAAATTTGTTAACAAATGGCATGAACATAGTTCAGAGAGTATCTGTAAAGTTTTATCTGATAATATAGGCTGGAAGCAAGGAGGTACAACATTTTTTTCCATGATTCATAAAGCAAGTCTGCATTGCAGATGACTGAGCAGTAAAAACTGGAACAAATGCACCTGTGTGAAGTTCTGGCTACCACACTTCTGATAGGAAGACTGTCAGAAGTGCATTGCATCTTGCTACTATCAGAAGACTATTGTATGTGGGACTAGCTCAGATGTCTGTGCCACATGTCATTGTGCACTGAAGACCTACCAGGCACACAAACAAATCACCTTCCTAATACAAGTGTAATATCACCTTTTTGCTCACAACAAAGGCTGCTGCTTCTCAACCATAGTGGTTCATAATATGATAGTCTGCAGCATTGTAAAGCAACATGCGTTAAAGAAATTATTTTAAAAGACTGCACGTCTTACTTGCAATTTGGTTTATTATTGTGGAAAGTTTGCTATCAGTGTTTTCAACATTAAATGGAGAACTTGGTTTTTTGGTTTTGTTTCTTTTTAATTCAGTTTTGCAGTTTTTTATCAGCTTCATACAAACTCCTCCAGAATATCTTTGAAAGAAATGCTCTCTCTACTACACCAGAAAGAAACTTTGTCTGATAAGCAAGTGGGAGGGCGGGCGGGAGGGCAGGAGGGCGGAAGGAAGGGTGGGAGTGTCAGAAGGAA
>VXBS01001994.1:18034-36301 GCA_013400255.1 Sitta europaea
TTTGTGTGAAAAGGAGGGGGGGGGGAGGGGGGGAGGGCAGGAGGGCGGAAGGAAGGGTGGAAGTGTCAGAAGGAAGTGTCGGAAGTGTCGGAAGTGTCGGAAGTGTCGGAAGGAAGGAAGGAAGGAAGGAAGGAAGGAAGGAAGGAAGGAAATTTTAGGACAAGTAATGAACAAATAATGTTAAATGCAATAAAAGCTATTTGCTTAATTATAGTACTGAGTCATGTTTCAGTGTAGTGACCAAGTCACTTTATTGACCCGTCCGTTTTCTATCAGTAAGCAGACTCCATCTAGGACTTTTCAAAGCCATCTAAACTTGAACATGTTCTTTTAATTTAAAATAAACTGGGTGCCCAAATAACTTAGACTTCTTTGAAAATCATAGCCTGACTAAGCTGATATCTTTTCTTGAGGACAGTATGAATAGTCTTTGGCTGAGGAGAAGCTAAGAAAAAATTTGTGAATAGCTAAGGCATTAAGAAGGTCTCCATCTCCAGGAGCAGCTGGTGCATAGGAGGGATGCACAGGTTTAACCTTCCCCCAGTCACTGCACAGATTTCGTGAGAGGAGTCTCCACTCATGCTCTGAGGAAGACAAGCTGATTACTGGCAAAGCTGAGCTGCGAAACATATCCCTGTACAATTTCATTGCAGAGGGGAATATTTACAGTGAATCTGTCATCCAGGCCCAAGCACATTTTGGGTAATACAGAATGTACTCATTATAAAGCCCTCCTTTGGTGGGCAGGCCAATTTTAGTTTCCTGTCTGCTGCTTTACCCTTGCACTATTGTTTATTGTGTTCTCTACTTGGTAATACAAATGAGGTTTACTTTTTTTGAGCATTTTGATTCACTGATAACATTTGCTGTAGAGCCCCACAAATACCCATAACAACACAGCTAAGGGAAGGCAAACCAGAGGGGAAGGAAGCTGGAGAGAAAAAGAGGAGAGGACTTGGACAAACATGAGCATTCCTCCTCAGAGCCAGCTTTATCAGTGCAGCCAGAGACATGTTGTGAAATGGCAGTACAGTCACAAAAGGTATGCAATAGCCAGTGCTCCTCAACTGCATACTGAAAGAGCAGATGGCTAAAGGGACTCAGCAAGCAGTGGGAGAGAAGAACATAGAAATGCCCCTTATAGTACGTGCTCGTTCACATTATTGTCCTCACAGGTATGGGAAGTCACCTTACCATTTTCAAGATACAGGTGACACTAAAATACTTTTTAAAACTTTTTAAAACTTGCTGTGTAGCAAAATAAAGAAATAGCTATCAGCACTCAGAACTAAAACTTACCTAGAGACGATAAGAAAGAGGAGGAGGAGAAGGAATATATAGGGAAAAGAAAGGAAAATAGTGCAAAATAAGTCCAAAGCAGGACAACATGATGGAGAGAGAGCCTCAGGGCTTGCAGAGCACTGGACAAGGCTGTGCTGCCAGGCTGGCAGAGGATGCTGCTGGGAAGCAGCAAGGTCTGTGCTCAAGTGTCAGGCTAGGTTAGGGTATTAATTCCACACACTGCCACAATGATGACAGACAATGTGAACATAGCCGTAAGTCGCACCTCTCTTTAAGGAGTTGGGCAACAAAAAACTGATTTAGCTTATATATAAAACCTGTAACACAAAACTTATCTGAATAGGATGGTGAGTTCAGCGTTTTCAGGTATGAAAATATGATGCTTTCCACCAGTCTTGTTTATTGCCCCCTTTTTTCTTCATTTGCTTCTCTATGCACTCATCTTTTCCACTTTCATTTTTAGCACTTGAACAAGATGAGGGTTACCATATATCTGTTGAAGATGCACATTCATGGAGATTCATGCATGATGGATGTTAGTTTTTCTGCACATGTAATACATTTCACCTGACCATTTCAAACTGTCATCAGTCAGAAATTTACAATCAGGGATACTGAAGGGATACACCAAATTTCCAAAGGAGTACACTTCCTAGCAAACCTGTGTGTATGACTACTTTACTTAAGGACAGGGATAGGAGAGGAAAAGAGAGAGAAAAGGAGGAGAGGGGAGGGGAGAGTTCATTTTCCAAAAGCAAGATAAAAAAAGTTACAGAAAAGACCAAAATACCTGTTTTGGGGTTTTCTCCTTCTTTTTTTTTTTTTNTTTTTTTTTTTTTTAACGAAATGGACCAATTATGCCTCCTGTAACTTTAGACAGCTAGTAATTCAACATCTAGAGCTGAACTGACCACACAGAGCTGTTTTTGTCATTACAGCATGCACAGGAACTTTTAGGGCATGAGTTCTCTGAGTTAAGTATCTGCTTTAGGACTGTGCTCTGAATATACCTACTTCTCCCTAATATCTTTAATAGGAGTTTAGGATTATTAGCTCCATACAGCAAAGTGAGTATCCTTATGATGGGCAGAGCCACTGAACCATGCTTCACAAGCACTCAGCTGTTAGAAAATAAAAAGAGTTTCACTTGAGTTTTGGCCCACTTACTGTCTAACTTCAGACAAATTTTTTTTGTGTCAGTTCTGTAAACATTTTGCCTGTTATCTATTGGTCTCTTTCTTAATACTCAGGGGACAAACAGACATGAACCTGGTTATCATGAAAGCATTTACCTAGTTATCATGAACCTGCTCTGAAAAACAAGAATTAGTTTACCTTTGTAATCCTCTGCATATATCTTCAAAGTTTTTATTGAATCTGTAAGTAAAATTAAATGGGGTTGTTTTTCCCTACACCTAAGAAAGTCAAGCTGGGCTTTGCCCTTGTTGAGCACTGGGGTCTGCACAAGATATCTGCCAAACAAATAGTCCCTCGAGGGCAGTAGCGCAGCCCCAATGTCTACCTTGTGATGGACATGACCTCAATAAGGAGTCCTGCTAATGGCACTCAGAAGGCACAGAGGCCACAGTTTTTTTCTACAGCTGTCAGTTCAAAAAAGTTAAGAGAATTAAACTGGAATGGGAGCACTGCATGAGACCATTGTTGAAAGTAGATCTGGATGAACAAACAAGAAACTGCAGCAGCTACATAATTTCTCCCATTAAGACTGGATTAACTCATTTTTTCAATACCTCCATCTTCCTGTCCTTTAAAAAGGGGTAGTGAACCTTTCTCTACAGCTGCTGGAAGATTTAGAAACATGTTTGGGAAATGTTTGTTCATATACATGACACATCATTCTTGAGATGCAGATAGATTATTTCTCGGTGCAGAAATTTTGCTGCCTCAGAGCAGAGACAACGTTATTGCTGCAGGCAGGGAGGAAGGCACCCTTTTGTGCCTTAGAGAGCTGTCTTGCAGCTCTAAGAGCAGGGAGACTGCCAGGTCTCTGCTTTGGCAAGGGTTGTAGAGCAGACCTGGATGATTTGGGCACAGTGCAACAGTCATTTGTGAGAGCATCCATGTTGTTTCTTTAAAGTTCTTTAAACTATAAAAACAACCCCTGTGTAACATTGACCTAAATGCATTTGAACTGCAGCAGGGTAGGTGAGATGACTTTTTATCACTATTGGCTGCCTTTTGTGTTAGGAAGGCAGATTCCCAAAGTGCAGGTGTCTGCCACAGCAGGTAGGACTAGGGGCAATGGCACTTTTATGAGGCATTTAAAATCTGCAATTTTACATTGCCCACGGGAAATGGCAGGTAATATTCACCCCAAACATGCAGCTGGCAGGTTTTCAATAATCACACATATTTCTATTCCCTCCTCTTATGTTTTAAGCTATTCCCAGAGTTTCCTTCAATTTTGTATTTTTGAAATTTCCTTTACAATTCTGTAATCATCTTTGTAACTTATGCCATCCTTCTTTCACTTCCAGCAGCAATAACACCCTTTCTTCTCCATTAAGCCAGGCTGTTTAAGGTTCTGTTTCAAAGCCCAGCAAGGGTTGTGTGTCATGTTGGAGCACTACAAAGGCTTTAGAAATAACTATATACAATTGTATTCAGTACTTTCTACACTCAGAGTACTGAGAACTAACAGAATTTAAGGGAAAACTGCATCATATTAGCTATAATGGGATTTAATTTATTTATCTCAAATGGTAAGCGTCACTTAAAAAAAACCCAAAGCAAAGTCTTGCCTTTAGAGAATTCTAATAATCTCCTTTTTCTCCTTGACTTAATTTTGTCAATGTGTGTATTCAGTCTGACATAAAAAATTTCTGAAGTCCATGATTTAAGTCATGTTCACTGTGCAAGACTGCAATCTAGCACACATTTTTCATCACATAATTTCCAGAAATACAAGTGTACTAATGGAAAATATCTATATGCTAGACACTATATTTTGAAATTGAACAGTGAAATGAAAAAAGTCATTTAAATGTTATTGATTTTCAATGCCAGCAGTGAAATCATGACTTTGATTAGTGACATATATTCAATTACAGCACTGATGAACTACTTGTTCTGCAGAAAACATCATTTTGTTGGGAAGTTAATATTACTGAGCAAATTAATTTTGAAGAGAAGAAAATCACCCAAAGAATGAAAGAAGGCAAAGGCTTACGAACACATGAAAATGTTTTCTTTTAACAATTCAGGACTAGTTTCACAGGAAATAATTAATGACCTTCATATGATGATAGAATTTCAACAGCAGAATGAAGTCAAGTAGAAATGTAAAGGCAAAAATTATTAAAACTTTATAGAGACATGAGTAAGGCTGAAGAAGAGAAAGTGGCGTCCATTTTGTCCATATCATGGATTTGCTTGTAAAAGGAAGATTATAACTTTGCTCATGGTTCTGATTTTTCATACCAGGTCATGTCAGTACTCCAAGACCTCTTTGTCAGAGTCGATGTGAGTCATTTATCATGACATCTCCCTGCCCCTCAAGGTTACTCCTTGAGACTGAGCAAAGGAGATATACCCAAAGTCATCAGTATGGTTGAGTGACATCAATCTCTACTTAATAATTGTTTTTTCTAGCTTTAATACAATCAGTTTAATATAATTGCTTCAATATTGCTTCATATTGCACTATAGTACTTGTTATAGCTCTTATACTCTGTCACAAATCACTCTGATTAAGTTTTTTGTCTAATCCTTATAATAATGTATATGTTTATATATTATAAATTTACAAGCTATAAAATAGAAATTTATAAATTATATATCTGGTTTACCATCCTTAATTCTCCAGGACAAAGCTGTATAAAGATTCAATTACACCTGTAAAATCCTTTAGACATAAACCATTGACAAAGTCCATTTGATTTTGGTTTGTTTGGGTTTTTTTACAAAAGCCCTAACAAATATCCAGGTGCCTTATGCAAGATTTCCTGGAGACCCTACTAACCATATGACAGAAAATTGGATAGGATAAAACATTTGTATTCTTGGCAGGACATATGGGACTGCGTCTCCTGAACTTCTGCAGGTTACCAAGGGGGTAACTTCTCCTGAACTGTTACCAGCCATGCCCATGGGCCTCTCACTGAGCAATACCAGGACTACTCAAACAGATAACACGCAGAGGAGAAGTATTATAGGTGTCTTCAGGGGGAAAAAAAGAAGTTTTTCTGTGCTTGCTGTACTCCTGCGGGTGAAACAGGAATAATTGAAAGCCAGTTCCTTTCCTTTACATCGAGCATCCTTGTTTGCTATCAGCACCATGCTTCTGCCTCTGGTGCCATCAGGAGCTCCCCAAATATGTTCCACCTTGGCTGCAGGCTTCCAACTGTCCCTGTTCCTTCTCGTAACTGATGCCTGAAGTCCACTACAATCCACATGACCAAGACTGGCTTAACTCAGTGCCTTCAAAAAGACTGTCTTCTGAGTCTAAGGACAGCCTGAATCAACACCCAGGAGCTTTGATAAAGTATCATATATTCAGAACAAAAACATCACAGGGAAAAACACTCAGAAAACAATCCTGACTGTCATCCAAATATTAGGCTGTCATCCAAATTCCACAAAGAGGCTCTAGGGCTGAAGTACCTCAGATCATCTCTGCAGAGTGTCTCTATTTGTCAGTCCTGTTCCACTCCCAAAATTATTTAGCAACTCCACTGCTTCAGCTAGTGGTGTCTGATCAGACTGAGGGCTACCTAAAGGAATAAAAACAGTAATAGCAGATGCCTCATTTTCCCACAGGAGTGCAGCTTAAGACCGCTCACTTACTTTGCCTCAGCAGTAGGGATTTCCATTAAACAGGTGCTTTGTGAGGTGAGCTTGTGATCTGAACCACTGATCTACAAATATTTGTAGCACCACAAGTGTCTTTGAATATTCCACATAGCCTTAGTGTCTCCACTAGGTTTCACTCAAAACAACTGTTCCCAGTAGATGAGAAGCCTGTCTCTAGTCTTTGTTTAGAAACAGCAGCAAAGAGATTATAGGACCAAGCTGTTCTTCCAACCGAGGCTGCAACTTTAAGAAGCTTCTCTGTGACAGATGGTAGAGGAATACAGAACCATCACACTTGTTATATCCCAATCTGATCTGAAATTTAAATAACTTGACTCATTAAAGGATAATGCATATGCACTTATACAACGTAAAAAAACCCAAACAACACAGAACACCCTAAATCAACAAGCCTGATTTCAATGCTTAATGTTAGTCTGTGATAGGTCATTAAAGGTATCAGCTTTGGCAGAGGGTAAAATTTCTCAGATAAAAACAACAGCAACAGGTTGTCACAGGCACAAGCAATGTCTTCTAAAACACTGAGACTCTATAGCTGCAGCCAGAAATCCTGTCCCATAAATCATGTAAGGAGGATCCAGATGAGAGCTAGTTTTAAAAAAAGCAGGAGTACATACATGCAAATTCTGTTCTTGATTAATACATTCAGTTAGCTTGGTATCCATGCATTGCAAGGCCCAAATCAGAAACCATCATTTAAAATCTTTCTAGTGCCACACAATTAAATTCCCACTTTTCTTTCCTCCTCTTCTCCTCCTACACAGCATTAGTAAATTATTTTAATTTAATGAGGGCTCAAGGGTGTTGTTATTTACATACACTTTACGGTACCATGGGAGTCAGTAACATTTGCAATAGATTGAATCTGGATAGCTGACAAAATCTAGACATTAAAACACCTTTTGAGTCGGTGTGTGATTATATAATGCCAAACACCCCGTTAAGAACAGTAATTCCAGTGTAGGGGAGTCATCTCTAAGAAGTGGTGTTCTAGGTGCTGATATTTTTTTGCTTGTAAGAGCACAGTAATTTCTTTGTGGTAAAACTGACCTGGCTGATGTTATCCTCTTCAAGGGAAGGGACCATGTGTAGAAGAAGGGACAGAGTATTAATGTGTTGCAGAAATATACAAATGGCAGGCAGACAACTAAAACTGCAGTTTAAGTGGATGTGGCCAGGACCTTTACAAGGCTAAGAATCTGGAGAGGTAAAAGGAGATGAAAAGCAATTCCATGCTGTTGTCATATTCATTGTAATAAATGTATCTGAAGGAGAAAATCAGGGCAGAGACATTTTCTCAAAGATATAATTTCAAAACTATAATAAAATTCTGAGCATATTAAAATAATAAGTAATAATCAGTAGTTTGCTTTTTTTAAATTATCCTACTCAACAGAAAAGGGATTAACAGATACATCAATAACAGGGAAAAATAACCAGTGTGTGTTTTTTAGTTATTTAAAGGTTTTTAAATTTTATGTCAGCTACCTGACTGATTGTGACACTTTTCGGTGGATATTGTACCTGATGTTAAGTTCCATTTTCTATGGTAGCCCCTAAGTAATGTTTCCTCCTATGTAAGCACCCTGGTATTTTTTTAATTCTTTACTTAGACTTTACTAACTCTGATTCAAGAGTCTAACCCAATTGAGTGTTTAGTTCTTAACCATTTTTAGTCTGAGGCATTGTGTTTCACGTCATTGCAGGTTCATAGGAAAGTGGCTATTACAGAAAAGTCATTTATGGTGTAGGATGGAGGAGCTTGTTCCAGCTGTGGGAAGGAACAAAGCAGGAAAGAGTCTGAAAAAATATACTAGTTGTTCAGTTGAAAATGAGGGAAGTAGCTACACATCAGCTGAACCTCCTAAAATAAAGGCCATTTCAATTTTGCCTGGATTCAGAGTCACCTGAAAAGTAATCGTAAATCACTGATGATGGAAAACAGAAAATTAAATTAGAGAAAACAGTGGAGGGAAAAAAAGTATTCTACTTTGCATTTTTTGAGGAAAGTTACCTTATCAAAGAGAGGAGAGGATGCAGGATGGGCCCTGGTGTGCTGCAGCAGATTGCCAGAATGCCCTTCACACCACAGGGTTGTCTGCTGAAATCCTCCTAAGAAACAACTTCCAAACACAATAGAAAAGCTTCCAAACACAATCGAAAAAAAATATTTTTTCCCCTTTTAATTAAGAACAAAGCCTAAGTCCAAGATAGAGTTTTACATGTTAACAGATCTAGCACTACTTCCACCTACTTCTGGAGAGCTCACCTTAGAAGTGGTAGCTGGGAGTTTTGTGGAGTCTGGACAATATTCCTTTCTAATCCTTGCTTGAATTAGTCACCAGGAAAGTCAAGTCAGGTATTTGATACAGATGGTGGGGAGATAATGGCACAAGCTGCAAGTGACAGGTGAGCCAGGGTAGCTTTGGGTTCCCCAGCAAATCCTGCAGGCCAGTGCAGTCTCCTGCACTTACATCACAGGATAGAGAGGAAATCACAGAGGTCTGTGGGTGGATGCACCTGCTCCTCTCAACTGCACCAAGCAGGATGAGACTGCCAATTTGAATTTATAAATCAAACTGTAAGCATCCCCTACATCTAAGTTTAATGTCAAGCACTTAATCCTTAAATAGGGGGGGAAAAAAAGTGCATGAATGCTTTGCTTACTTTGGAAAATACAATAATACTACTCTCTCACTATTACACAGACTTTCACTGTAATTGCAAGAAAAAAAAATGTGTTTCAATTGTTCTTCCAAAGTACATTAGTCTTTTTGAAGTTTTTGGATAGTTTTTTGTTGCTGTTTCTCATCTAAGTCACCTACAGTAAGGCCTCTGAGCATCTAACTTTCAGCCTGCTGTGTGCATATGCATGTGAGGAAAAATGAGTTCCCAGACTTAAAAGACCTTTGAAGTGATTCATGGCAAACATATGGCTATTTTGCACCCAGACACACCCATCTTTCTTCTTCCAAGTGTTTAATCAGTGTTACCCTGCTAAGCTTCTAAACAGGGCTGAAAAATGAAGATTTAGCTTTTCTTATTCTTCTTCCCTCTTTAGTATCTAAATTCCGGAATTGGCAGGAATGTCATTACATAAAATGGTTGGTACCCTTGCCACAAGTTTTAGAAGGTTATTTTTTAACAGCAGTATATATACATGGACTTTTAGCTTCATTAATAGTCCACATAAAGGTAAGAAGAAATATTTTAAAAACATATTTCCAGGAAAATGTTGAATACTGCTGAATTTCATAATACAAAATTCTTCCTCTCTGTGATGAAGTTTCTGTCAGGAGGGATATCTGTCACCAATAGTAATATAAGGAATCTCTGTGATTTCCAGAAGTCCTGATTTTTTTATACTTCTGAATTATAGATATTCAGGGGAGGCAAGCAAGACAAATATCTTAAATACTACTAAGTGGCATGTAGATGGCCAACTATGTACAAATATAATGACAGAAAAAGGGGTGGTTTCTTTTGATTTCTTTCATGTGGAGGCTGGATGTCCTTTTGTTTTTAAATTATTTTATGCTAGCTGAGGCCATGTTTTCTTTGTGCAGATTAAGCTATTTGAAAGTGCACGGTAGCACAAGCAATGGACAATTACTCCAGCCAAAATGCAAGATGTAAGACAGCTCATCTGCTTTAAATGAATCTGTTCCAAGCAAACTTAAAGAAAATAGCTTCAGTTATTTTCAGCCACACAGCTCTAGACTAACTCTTCAACAGAGAAACAGACATGTACTATTTCTCTGGAATGAAAATACAATGAAATTTTAAGTGTGCCTTATTATTTTATTCATAAAGTTTAGGCTTGAATGCTCTTAGGTAAGCATACTACTGAACTGAAAGCCATTAAACATTGTCTCCTTCTAGACAAACATTAAACAGTGGAAGCAGAACACAACCACATAAGAAGAAAAAAACCCCCAAAACTAAAACCTATGAACACACAACCTTCCTATTGTATTCTCTGTTTTCACACAGACTTTCAGAATCCAAGCTCATCACAAGGTTATTGAAGTGAACCACTAGAAGGATATCAAGAAACTAGAAGTCACTTTTAATTTCTGAATATATATTAGAGGATGAATAAAAACCCTCTGTACACAAGAGCATTCAGCATTTTTTAACTTGTTGAATGTTTACATTCAGCAGCAAGGCTTTTCAATTTGGATACATAGTGCAAGTGCCAGCAGCTCTGTAAGGATGTTCTACTGAAAAGACAGATATTCTGTTTTCAGACAACTTCTTAATATTATTCCATTCACAAAGAGCTCCAGTTCAGCCTGACAATCCACTAGAAGAAATTCCAGACTCTAGCAAATACAAAATTTGGATTTCCAAGTTTATTCTTGACTAATTAATGTCTATTTGTTCTTTAAATAAGAAAGAGTTTTCTTTAAAAGTCCACTCCTTTCCTGTTTTTCAAAGCAAATATTTTTTAAAAAACTTTGCCGAACTGTTAGAGTTCAAGTGTTCAAAGGCTTTATTCTGTATAGCTGTAATAAATGCAAAGTTCAAAAATAGTTATAAACACAGGACACTGAGATGAGGATTTTTAGGAAGTCATCAAACAGTGGGCAAAAGGTATTAGATACAGTAAAAAAAAATCATTAAAATTATTATCAGATGACAATACTGTCAGTATATTAAGAATGCAATGATTTATGGATTCAGACATTCAGCATAGATATAGTGATCAAAATTAGGTAGTTTTTGACATACAAACAACTAAAGATACAGCTTACAAATGTCACAGCTGAGTGCAAATAATATGTTTTTATGATATCCTAGGCATATGCACACTAGAAGACTCTATGTCTGTTTGATATTCTGGTGTTTCATGACCCCAGAGAATCTCTAATTAGATTTTCTGTAATGCAATCTTCCTTTTAATTTCCATAACTTAAAAGAACAGTGAATTTACTTCAAGAAAAGTTTCTTCTCCTACAGCAGCAACTCTTCTGAACAAACACATTTTATAGAAACAACATCCTTTTTAAAAGCAAATTCTACAAACCACAACCAAAGCCTGTCTTTTTAGTTAAACTTACATGCCTAGCTTTTTCACAATGCATTAGAGAGAATTTGATTTCATGGGTGGACTATTAGATGAATAAGAAAATGGTTGAAGGGTCATATCCAGAGGGTAGTGATCAATGGCTCAGGGTCCTGATGGACATCAGTCACAAGTGTCCCTCAGGGGTCTGTACTGGGACCAGTGTCATTTGATATCCTCATTGGTGACACAGAGATTGAGATTGAGTGCACTCTCAGCAAATTTGAAGATGACACTGAGCTGAGTGGTGAGCTGACATGCCTGAAGGATGGGATGCCATCCAGAGGGACCTGGACAAGCTCAAGAAGTGGCCCATGGGAATCTCAAGAGGTTCAACAAAGACAAATGTAAAGTGCTGCACCCTGGTTACAGTTATCAGCACAGGCTGGGCATGAAGAGACCCAGAGCAGCCCTGCCCAGAAGGGCTGGGGGTGCTGGTGGGTGAGAGGCTGGACATGCCCTGGCCATGGCACTCACAGCCCAGAGAGCCAAACGTGTCCTGGGCTGCATCCAGAGCCCCGTGGGCAGCAGGGCAGGGAGGGGATTCTGCCCCTCTGCTCTGCTCTGCTGAGACCCACCTGGAGCACTGCATCCAGAGCTGGAGACACCACAGGAGGGACAGGCACTGCTGGAGTCCAGAGGTTAGCAGGATCATCAGAGGGATGGAGCACCTCCCTTGAAAGAAAAGGCTGGGAGAACTGGGTTTATTTAGTCATGAGAAGAGAAGGTTCCAGGGTGACCTGATTGTGTCCTCCCAGTCCTGAAGGGAGGCTCTAAGAAAGATGAAGGGAAACTATTTGTCATTTGATATCCTCATTGGTGACACAGAGATTGAGATTGAGTGCACTCTCAGCAAATTTGAAGATGACACTGAGCTGAGTGGTGAGCTGACATGCCTGAAGGATGGGATGCCATCCAGAGGGACCTGGACAAGCTCAAGAAGTGGCCCATGGGAATCTCAAGAGGTTCAACAAAGACAAATGTAAAGTGCTGCACCCTGGTTACAGTTATCAGCACAGGCTGGGCATGAAGAGACCCAGAGCAGCCCTGCCCAGAAGGGCTGGGGGTGCTGGTGGGTGAGAGGCTGGACATGCCCTGGCCATGGCACTCACAGCCCAGAGAGCCAAACGTGTCCTGGGCTGCATCCAGAGCCCCGTGGGCAGCAGGGCAGGGAGGGGATTCTGCCCCTCTGCTCTGCTCTGCTGAGACCCACCTGGAGCACTGCATCCAGAGCTGGAGACACCACAGGAGGGACAGGCACTGCTGGAGTCCAGAGGTTAGCAGGATCATCAGAGGGATGGAGCACCTCCCTTGAAAGAAAAGGCTGGGAGAACTGGGTTTATTTAGTCATGAGAAGAGAAGGTTCCAGGGTGACCTGATTGTGTCCTCCCAGTCCTGAAGGGAGGCTCTAAGAAAGATGAAGGGAAACTATTTAAAAGGGCCTGTAGTGACAAGACAAGGGGAAATTATTTCAAACAGTATAAGGGCAGATGATATTAGGTACAAATTCTTTACTGTCAGGGTGGTCATACAAATTCGTTACTGTCAGGATGGTCAGACACTGGAACTGGTTGTTCAGAGGCATTGTGGATGCTGCATCCCTAGAAGGGTTCAAGGTCAGTTTGAATGGATGTCTCAGCAGCATGGTTTCTAGTGAAAAGTGTCCCTGCCCATGGGAGGTGGGTTGGTGATTTTAAACCCTTCAAACCCAAACCGTCATATGATTCCATAATATAAAGGGAGTAAGTGAATACGTTCCATGTTCTAACTACAGGACAATTGTCAAAAAACTACAGAACAAAAGCTGCTACTATAAAAGTTCTTTGTTTGTATGCAAGAAACTAATTGGGAAATGTATATTGTATTCCTTAAAGAAAGTAGAACTTTTGCTATTGCAAATTTGATGTCAAAATACAATTAAAATAATTTTTCTAAAAGTAATTTTTCATTTAATAAAATAATGGAAATACAAAGAACATTGCTCAGAGAGAGAAACCAAGGGATGAATTTGTGTTTTGGCTCTTCTGGTTCATCTTATCTTCTACAAAATTGTTCACTGAATGTTTATTAGGCCTAAGGTACTGAAGAAGGAATAGCATGAAGCTGTGTCAGGGAAGTTTAGGTTGAGTATTAGGAAAAGATTTTTCACCCAGAGGGTGGCTGGGCACTGGAAGAGGATCCCCAGGGAAGTGATCACAGCACCAAGCTTGACAGAGTTCAGGAGCTTGGACAATGCTCTCAGGAACACACATGGTGGAGTTCTTGTCCTTGTCCTGAACAGGGCCAGGTGCCGGTTATTCTTGTGGCTCCTTTCCAACTCNTAATGTTAAATAAAAATGGATGTTTTACAATAATTGAAAAAGAACTAACTTCACAAAGGAAAAATCCACTGGTTGCCTCCTCGAATCTCTTTGCTACCTCTAACACCCTTCCTGCATCTCCCAGAAGAGGTCCCTTGCAGGGAGGGATTTGCTCTGGTGTCACTGAGGACACGCTACAGAGGTAACAGGATTGCAGGAGTGCATCTGAGGACAGATTTTGGCACACAGAATCTTTCTTGCTGTTCATGTAATGTGTGATGGAAAGATCCCAGTCTGACTCTGTCAAACTGCATCGGCTTGTCAAAGCTGGCAGCTAAGGAAATAAAAACCTTGTTTATTGTAACCTGGGAGCATTTGATAAGGATTGATTGAGACAAAGTACACATAGACTCACAGAGTATAACATAGAAGCTCTTCCTGTTCAAATAGAACCATGCTTCAAAGAAGCATTTGGGTTTATAATCTCCCCTATCTCCCATTCATCCAGAATAAACATTTTAATTTGCATGCCCAGATTTTAATTGGTACAGCATGTGGAATTAATAGGAAACCATTATCAGCTAAATCAGCATGACCCTTCTGTGAATTAAAATATGTCCCATACTTAGAACACTAAATGAGAGGACAGAGCTCTCTAACAATCCAACAAATCTAAATCCAACAATTTTCTGTAAACTAGGAGGACACTCAGTACACAGCCACAGAGTTTGTCTTTGAAGTATGTTCAAAAAACTAAGGAAGGAACAAAGGTGCTGGTGGGTGTATTCCTAATGCTTTCTCAGCCCCTCTTCCCACTGAAAATAGTGTTCAGGAGGAAAAAAAGCCTAGCTCTTTAAAACCTCAATGTTGAATAGAATTATTAAAGAGTGGTTGCAGATAGAATTGGCAGGAAATAGAAAATATATATAATCAACTGAAAAATCAGAGGGAACAGAAAGGATGAGATTATTTCTGAATAATAAAATATGCCAAAAATTACAATGATTCCTTTCCACCCAAAGGTACATTTGAAACAGCATTACTGAGAATCTAGGATGGTTTGAAATGACTGGAAAACAACACAGTTTAAGACCTCATTTGGGAAATTTCCTGCTAGCCTGTCTTATATAACTAATAAGAGGATTATATACTTCAAAGCTGGGCTTTATCATCCTATTGTGCTGACCAGGGCCATCAGTTCACTGGTTTGGCTGATAAACTGGAATTAGATGTCAGAAATGGACCTTTTCATAACAGAAAGTAGTTATATATCCTGAACAATTTATAATTTAAATAACCAATGGCAGCAATTTGCAAAATATGGTAGTGAAATTCAATAGCTAACTGAACTTTAGACTCCATTAAAAATGAAAACAGTTTTGACTAAAATTAGAACAATGCTGAGATGCTAGAAAGAAGAATGATGGTATTACCTGTCACCAGAAGAAAGCCATTATTATGACCTGCAGTTTCAAGAGACTGAGCTCCAGATGTAAATTTTGTATTAAATTCTTGACTGAATAGTGTCCTATCCCTTAGAAAATCCTCTTTCCCACTGCATGAAAGATGCATCAATCTCCTCTAGCCTTCCAGATACACTTGCATGAGCACAATTATGAAATATTTTATAGATATGTCAGGATATGATATTTGTCTAGGAGTTAAGAAATCTTGTCTCTAAAAAAAACCCCATCTGATATGTAACAGATTACTTTTTATTCTTCTATTATCTGTGCCCTCACATAGGGAGAGATACCACATATGTATCTGCCATTTCAAAAATAAGGTTTTCCAACTTATGGGTTTGACCACAGCATGCAACCTGACCATCATACTGCTCCATAAAGGCTGTTCAGATTATTCCTTTTGCAGTTCAGTCGGTTTCATATCTGTGATGTAGGCATACTCAGCTGGCTCCTGAGCTTATCTAGAAGCAGGTAGATACAGATGCAGTCAACCTCTGTCACTTGGGCCAAGTGTCCCCGTTAAACTGTAGCCAAGATGGAGTGGTCAGGTAGCCCAAATCTCAGCTAGAGCATTAAGTGAAGTAGCAAAACTGCTTGGACTGATACCTTTACATGACTCATTTACGTGTAATGCAGTGATAGAACTGTTATCATGTTCTGCTATTCCTGGAGCTCTCCATCTCCTTGGCTCTCTTCCTCCGTGGAGAAGGTGATGAGGCTGCCAGACAGACAAATATTCTGGTCATGGCCCTAAAGGTCAGTTGGGAAATATGGCCATCATCTCCATTAAAAAAAAAAGTAATTTTAGCTCAGTGGAAAGTTAGGTTATTAACCTCCTATGTTATAATGTTTCTGATGGTTGTTTTAAAAAGTAGTATACACACTCTGGAATTTGCTAAAGCTAATGATTCTAAGGAACTAATTAGAATCAGGAGTTTTCAGACTCATCAGCATGACAGTGGCAGGTTGCCTGCTTCCTTCTTATCCTCATCATTCCATATTGCCCTCGGTCAGTCAGATTTGTATGGTGAGTGGCCATTGTTATCTCATTATTAGACTTAAGGACCAGTCACCTGCCAGGAAATGAAATTTTCAAAACCCAGATTTAGTTTAAGCTTACATGTGAAGGCTTCTGGTGCTGGCTGATGAGGGTGCATGCATTTTTCTCCTTTGCCATTGACCAATACAGTCATTCATTGTTTTTACCACAGACAACAAACACCTCAACAGCCAGGCAAAATGCCTAGCAGGCTTTCAACCCAGTGAGCTTCTTAAAATGGCAACTTCCAAGTTTCATGAGGCTTTATCTCTACACTAGATCATATTCATGACTTTCCCTGAGATAAAAATTGGGTGGGGTTTTTTGTAAGAGAAAACCAATGTNTAATTTACAACTTGTAAAATTTCTCACAGTTTTCCCTAACCATCTGCTACTGAATACTCCAAGAGCAAGGATATTAAGTCTGTTATTGTGTCCTCAGTTAAAATAAATTTTAAATTATCTATTAGTTTACCTATACTTCACATATGCGTACCAACCAGTCATAAAAGGTAAAGATACTTGTTCATAAAATTGCACCATTCATCTATATATATATTCAGGGAAATTAAAGTTGTCAGGAATATTTGACCACTTGTCACCTGAAGCATAACCAACAACTTCATACTGAGTACCCGAACTATTAGAAGACCTCTGCCAGTAATCTCTGAGGGCAAAAAGCAGGCATTTTTCTGAGTGCAAAGAGCAGGAAAAGAGCAGAATTTTTGCAGGAGGATTCTGAGCTCTTCTTCTATTCTCAAAACATTATAAGAGTCTGATACTGACCCCAGCTGGATTTCAGATTTCAGTCATCAGAGTTTTGCAGAGCCAAAACAAATCCGGTCATAGGGAACAAAATCCAGAGCTTCTTACTTGCACCAGTGGAAATAGTGGTGGCCACACCAGAGAAAGGCCACAATGCTAGAGAAAATAGATCTGTACCACAGAGAAGGAAGAGAAGTGACTACAGTTCCTCATGCTCCCAGGTCCTTGCTAAGTAGGGATTACTGAGAGCAGACGTCCTTCAACATGACCAGGCTGCCTCCAATACAGGATCCCACTTGCTGTACAGCCTCTCTATAAACAAACCTATTTGTAGCTCCAGTTTTCTAAAGGCCCTCTTGTTAACACGTGGGTAGGATGGGAACCTAGGCTGTAGCACCACGACCTCCTCCACTCCCTTGCTAAAAACTCCCAGCATATCTGTGAAACAGGGTGCTCAAGGACATCTTTCTCACCTCATTTGTGGTTATGTCTTACCTCATGTCTTACCTTAATTTGTGGTTAGTGAGGCCCAAGTGTTAAAGGGACTAAATTTCACTAACAAGCCTGTGTCTCTTCTTTATTATTTATTAGTGCTGTTGAAGACAGAAATTAAGTTCTCCTGCTTGGGGGACCTATAACTTCACACCTGACACAGCTGGTCAGGCCTGCTGAGGACATTGTCTGAACTCTAACATTGCCCCTGTGCCAGTGTGCAAAATCAGACAGTCCTGCTGATTACCTTTTGGCAGCTTATGTACCAGACACCTTATCATGGATTATCAAATCACTTGTCTTCACAAAGAATTAGAAGGAGGAAATAATCAAAAACCTTGATTTAGGAGAATTCTAACTGTTCTTTTAACATATGCACAAAAATTTACCTTTTTTTTTTTTTTTTTTTTTTTTTTTTTTTTTTTTTTTTTTTTTAGTCTTTCCAAATTTNGACTTAAGGACCAGTCACCTGCCAGGAAATGAAATTTTCAAAACCCAGATTTAGTTTAAGCTTACATGTGAAGGCTTCTGGTGCTGGCTGATGAGGGTGCATGCATTTTTCTCCTTTGCCATTGACCAATACAGTCATTCATTGTTTTTACCACAGACAACAAACACCTCAACAGCCAGGCAAAATGCCTAGCAGGCTTTCAACCCAGTGAGCTTCTTAAAATGGCAACTTCCAAGTTTCATGAGGCTTTATCTCTACACTAGATCATATTCATGACTTTCCCTGAGATAAAAATTGGGTGGGGTTTTTTGTAAGAGAAAACCAATGTTTTGAGTGGGTAGTGAGTGATGTGCACAGGACAACTTATGAGTAACTTCTATGTGAGGTAGGTAGGCAGAAACTCTTCGTAGGAAAAGAGATGACTGAGTAGTTGTGGTCTAGCTGTCAAACTGCAAATGTCACTGCAAATTAACTGTGAAAAGCAGTTTTCCACTATGGGATTTTGGGGTTATGGGTTTAAAACAAAAGGAAATTTAAGAATATTTTTAAAC
>VXBS01001994.1:40088-61422 GCA_013400255.1 Sitta europaea
TCTAATGAAAAGTCTGGAATTTTAACCAGTGGAAGGCTTTAGAAACTTTTTCCAAAATGTTCAATGAACTGCGATAGAAATGCCTAAGAACATTCAGAGCATTTTGAGCATTCCAAATCTATTCATATATTTCTGAATGTAAGTTGGTTTTCAGGAGATTTTACATTTTATTCTTACATATTTGCCTATATTTCTTGCCTGCCAACCTTCTGATAAATAGAGATATCAATTCCAATTTAGTTGTGGGAGGAGTGATCCTAAAAATCTAACATCAGTGAGTACAATTCTTCAAGTGGACTGAAAAATTGTTGAGAAACCATTTCCTCAAAAAAAGACAATAAAGGACAGTGTTAAGTAATTTACAAGACAATGAGGATATTTTTTTAGTTTCAGAGTTTAACTGAAAATGCAATTGTAGATTGAGCACTGCGTAATATGGTTACTATCAAGGACTTGCAGCTACTGTGATTTCCTGAACACGTAGTTTCTGGCAACTTCCCTTTGCTACCACTATTCCATTCCCACTTTGTTTGGATACAAGGGGCACAAGTAGAAAGCTGGTTATATTTGCTTTCCATCTGTAGCAGTCCCATAAAGAGCCTCAGAACAGAGCTGAAGTTGAGATATACAGATATAGATGATATAGATATATCTAAATTTGGAAGTAACTGATTCAATATAAAATGCTAAAGAGATCATCCTTTTGCAAAAATTGGAAGTTATTCTTGTCTTAGGCTTATAGGAAAGTTGAGGCTTTGTGCAAAATCCAAACTTCTCAAAATCTACCAGCATGTCCACATATGGTTAGCATGTGTAACATAATACCAGTATGTGTGTTTAACTCCTTGTATGATTTGCACAGGCTTTTCCAGTCCATGGATTTCATTTTTTTTAACTAAAAACATTTTTTATGAACAGTCAGCTCTCAAGCTCATAAATGGAAGCCTGATGACTACTTTCTCAGATATGCAGAAATACACATTACGAAAGATAGCTGCCTTGTCACCTCAAAAAATCATAAGAAATGGAGGATTATCCTACCATAAAGGAAGTATCATCCCATTTAAAAAGACTAGGTAGAGGTACCTCTGTGGTGATCACTTAAGATGGTTATTCATTCCTTCTTGTCAGAAGATTAAGATCCATCTACAACATATTTGTCCATCTGAAGGGTCACATGCACAAGAATAACAGAACACCTTTGCATCTCATTTATGAAAGTCCTGCTACTGCAGTCCTCTGGAAAACAAAACAAAAAACCTCCAACACTTTTTTGTTTCTGTTTTAATTTGTTTTTCCACATGCAGGGAAATTTTGGCAGAGAATACATGTGTTTACCCTGCCCTTCATAAAATCATTGCAATGCAAAATAAGTGGAGTAGGGGAAAGCACCTGAATAGGATATCATAATTTTTCTTGTTCCTTGGCAGAAAAGGGAATTTTCTTACTATTCCATCTGTCTGGAGAAGGAAAAAAAAACCAAAAAAACAAAAAAACCCACCACAATAAATTAACAGTTAGATGAAGTTTATAGTGCTGACTTTTTCAAAGTCACATAAGGATGGCCAGATGGAGTCTGCAGGAGTTAATTTAAGGACAACTGACCAGAACAGAAAAGACAAGTATTAACATTCTTTGTCAAGTATTTTATGTAATGCCCCAGGCCTGGAGTATCCCAGCCTTGCAAGTTACTCTTTCACAAGAGCATGAAAAGATAAAGCTGTACCATCCAAACTCAATGTATCCTTTCATAAGCTTAAAAATTCTGCAGTATTTCCTATAGCTGCTGCCCTCTCAAGCAAGGTGGAGCACACTGATATAATGTTCCTGGAATTTCAGATGTGTATGGGAACAGATGAGCTTTCAGCTTCTCATCAGTTCACCTTATCTGGGGCCACCTTTGACAGGCTCTGTGCTATACCCAGACAAAGTGGCTGTGACTTTTGCCTCCATAAACACTGTGATAATGCCAAGCCCTTTCAGTTCTTCAGGGTGCAAATGGTTCTGCTGCCTGGACAAGGCTGTGCCAAAAACCTAGGCAAATCAGAGACAGTGTAGAAGGTCTGAGAGGAGATGTCTCCCTGCCTCAACTGAAAAAGAAACCCACATCCCTCACAGGTCATCTCATCCTTCATCGATCACACACCACCCTCTGTACCCACAGCTTAAGAAATATCTGTATTATAAGAGATAATACTGACAGCCCCTAGTTCTGCCATCATAATGTTGTTAGTAACTGTATACACTGTTAGCCACAGTTCCTGTTACTCAGATTAAAAAAAAAATCCTGACAAGGCTAATGACTGCAAGTGTCTGGATAAAAATCCCACCAGGCATTGAAATCCATCTTCACTCTGAAAGGAATGCAAACCTTCCTCTTGTTCTGTCCCACAAACTTCCAGACAAATTTCAGGTACAAAGGTATCCTGAAGTAATAGCACTTGAATTTCATCACATAGACAACTTACTGGAGTCCTGCATACAATATTTGTCATTTTGACAATTTTTAATGCCAATATGAAACTCTAAATAAATTTCTGATATCTGAGTTCCAAATATGCATGCATTTTTTAACTTAAGCATCCTCATTCCATTACTTAGAAGGTTTAGACTTTTATATTACTTCCTCAATTTCATATTAAGATCAAAACATTACTCTCCACTCCAAACTGACAAATACCCTTAAACTAAATAAGCAGCAATCCAACTACAAAGTGCAAACCAGAAAGTTATACCTGAACTGACAAGATAGAATACTAAACAGTTCATTTGCAGCAGTTCTATTGTATCTGCTGACTTAACATTTTTAGCCACTTAATTACAAGAAGAAAAATGTAATATTTTACAGTAAAAGCATTATGCATGCTGCATAACTTACAGAGGAGCAGCCAAGTGTTCGCATAATACTTTTAACAGAATAAAAGCACCACATTGTCAGAACACAAACTTCCTAGCACACGAGCTTTTTTGAGAAGAAATATTTCCCATGTTAGAGCCCTAAACAGATATATTTATGTGACTACAAACACTCTTTGCAGTTAACACTTTGTACTAAAGACTTATTGCAAGTCAAGTATCCTCAAAGTGAAGAGACAGCACTCAGATGAGGTCCTCTGCAGATATCTTGGTCCAGGAACATTTAACTTCTCTCCATCTGAGAGAGATGAGAGTGCATTTAGATAATCAAACACGATCCTTATGACTGACTCCATAGTTCAGAAAATGGCTAGTTTCAATTTACCAAATATATTTAAATATGAAAGAAAAATTTCTAGCTGTTACATTTGTGGTGAGCCCAAACCATGGTACCTAGAATCTGGGCTGAGCTAAGAAGGGCCTTTGACTGAAAGGGAACTGGAATTAAATCCTCACCAATCTTTTTCTCTAGGTCTAATAAAAGTTTCTATTTTGTACTTCACTGCATATAATCTTGCATCAACACAACTCATGTAGACCCAGTCACTCGAAGTGATAGAGTTCTACCCAGACGTGTTGTAAACAACAAACACCAGAGGAGAGGCCAGACCTCTTGTCAGCCTTCCCCAGCAGAGCACTGGTGTTTCCTGGACTGCCACTTCACTACTCGATTGTATCTAGTTCTTGACATCCTTTCCCAAGCAAGCAAAGAAAAAGCCCAAAAGGCAATGCACTCTGCACCTCCTGCTCCAGCTGTACAATAGTCTGCACTCCCTTGCAGCAAGAGGACTTCCACTTGTGGACATGCAGGATTTCTTTTTCTTTTTTTTTTTTTTCCACAAGCTTGAGCTGGATGTTACTCATGAGCAGAAAAGCACATAAAGCTCCTGAGCCTAAGGCTTCAGTGCATCTGTCAGAGCAGAGCTAAAATAAGGTTCAATATTTTGGCTTTCCTATACTGTACAAGATTATTTGGCACTGTGCTTTCTGAGTTTGTGAGGTCAGGCCTTCAATGTTGCTTTGTTATTATGTGTATTTAAAAGGTCAGTTTCAGGTCTTCTGAGCTTTTAATTTTGGAACATTGTTTTGCTATCCATCCACACCCGTCCGAACAAAATGAAAGCAGCACAACAAATATTCAGTGAAAATCACAGCTCTAGTTGTGTGTGCCACAGGGAAACGAAAATCTCCTTTCAGCTTGAGTATTCATCATGGAGATGCCTGTAAGCTTCAGATACATTTCCCAGGCATTTAAGACTTGCAAATTATAAAACTTTTCTCTGAATCTTTCATACAGCTATGACTCTATTAAAAGTGCTTCAAAAGCTGCTTTTTTAAACTAAAAATGCAGGAACTTGCACATATCATCTTTAGTTGAAACGTCTGAGCTCCTGAAGTGCTCTCTTCTGGGACAGACTGTGTAATGAGTTTTTTACACATATATAATAAATAATAATTTAATTTGCTGTTTTAAAACCAGCAGTGTTGGTGTTGTAATGCAGATCATAATCACCTCCAGAGAGCAAATAAATGTCTATGAGATTAGGTACTGACTTTAAGGACAGCAGAACATAACCTCACACCTCATCCGTATGTTATCAAGCTGCAGGGTGAGTCACTAAGCAATTTACTTCTTTGTTTGCCAGGACAAAAGCACTAATGAAAAAATATCCCACTGAAATTCTTTTCTGTTAAGAATATGCCAGCTGCTGGAAGTGGGGTTGTCCATGAGCCTACTGAGCTACTCACTTTATTTAAACTTTTGGCTTTTTATTACACATTAGTTTCTACCATTTCAGAAAGACTGTATTCCAAAAGTTAAGATTTCTTGCTCACCACAAGAGAGAGCTTACACTTTGATTTCAGGGACATTTGGGATAGATCTGTTTACTGTTTTCAAGGAAAAATTTTGAGTATATCATATTAATAAATAAAAAGGAACACCTACAGAAACAATAGAATGTTACTTGCTAAATTTGCTGAATATTTTCTTATTCCATGTTACTCTGGTTTGGACAGCATTACACCTTTTAGCTGTCTTTGTACATGTCAAAATAAAAAAGAGAGCATAATTTCTACTATGGAGTCACTGAGTTCTAGAGTACTTTGGTTAAGTCTACAGGACTTTTTAACTTAAAACATATTAAAATCACATGACTCTATTACTATATGATAATCAAAGCCAGATTTCTGAGGCTGTTGTCTTTTATCTGTGCTGGCACAAACCTAGGTATTACTTTCACTACAACATTATTGCAAAACACTTCCAGAGGCAACATCAATACTATTTTGGATGACAAATGACTTTTCTTAAAAAGCCTCTCATTAAGTCAATGACATATTAATTCTTAAATCTAAAAATCCATCTCTTCACAAATGTATCTTAACACTGTTGTTTTGCCTACAGGAATAGGTCTATTATTGAAGTCAACTGGCATGCTTGTTAGCTGAATTTAATGAAACAACTGCGCCTTACAAGGTCCTAGGGAACTTTCTGACCCTGAAAAATCATAGGCCCTTACAGGTAGTCCTCTCCTCTGGCTGCTTGCTTTCCTGACTCAGAGACTGGGAAGAGATGCTATTTTTAATCAGTTTTCATGCCTTAATCCAAGACGGAATATTCCCTTTCTTTTTTTTTTTTCTTTTTTTTTTTGAGTATACATTAGATACGCTAGTTTTTAGCAAAGACGTTAAGCTAGATAAAAAGCAATTTATTGCCAAGTACACTGAGTATTTGGCACCAGCTATCCTAACCAACAAATTTTGTGTTGAGCTGTTAAATAATCTCTTGTCCTACTTCTCCATATGTGAGCCTAGAAATACCTATCTGAGATTATCCTTTTCAGATGTAATCTTCAGTGACCCAAAATAATGAGAGAGAAACATTGTCTTTCTGATTCCTGGGGCCTTTATTCTTCCTTGTCCCCAAATAACATCATCTTGAGTTCATACTTCAATAACTGTTTTCCAGCAGCCTATAGATTCACGTAATCACAGGGTCTTCCTAAACCGAGGAAAAAAAGTTCACAATGTAGAGGTAGCTCAAAAATTCAACACTGTACTGTAATTTAAATGCTCTGAGTAATTCTTAGCCTTGAAGTGGTATTCTGAACAGCTCTACAGCCTCTAAAGGAAATGTTTCATTATTTCTTTGATGGCTGCCAGCTGTCTGCTACTGTCTTTACTACCCTGGAGGCAACTACATACAGAAAAATAAAATTAAAAAAAAAAAAAAAATCCGCCAAAAAATCCAAACAACAACAAAATAGAGACAAAACATAGAGAGCGACAATATGACATTCTCAATCTAAGCAGAATGGATATTCTGTGTTCCAACTTCACAGTGAACGGAGTACTCAGAAGCACTGAAAATTTATAACTGGTTTTATCCTTTTTTTAAGTGCACCACCCCACTAATAATATACACATTATACAGGGTTTTAGCAGTGTGCTAAAATAAAGCTAAAAATAAATACAGTAATAGATAGTATACAAATGAAAAACAAGTCTGAAGTAGCATCCACCTAATACCTAAATGCTATAAAATTATGCTAAATGCATATTTTTTCTTAGTTCTTTTAAATTGTAATTCCTATGCAAACCATAAGCATGACACATCTGCTAATCCTTATATTTTTCTATCCTAATCTATAGGAATTCTTATACAGAGTTCAAAACCAGAGTAGCTCAGTTCTTCACTGTATAATGTTACCATCCCTGTGCTTTGCACTGGTTCACCAAAGAGTGCTTCATCCCTAGATTATGAACATCCTTCATCTGAATTATACGGAAAAAATTGTGTTGCCCTAACCCAGAGTAGTTTGGTCCTCAATGACATGAACTAAGGTTCCCATGCCAAGGCAATGGAAGCCTTTCCCTAATGGCAGTGGACTCTAAATCATATCTTTACTCGCCAAATGAAAATAAAACATGTGGTGGTGGTAGTCTCATAAATCAAAGGTAAAGGAAATATTCCATATTGCTCTGAGTGGGAACTGGGAAGCTGCAAGAATTCAGGGTCCCATCTGCAACCCATAATGTCTGGAAAACAATTCAACAATTTTTCACTCCAGCTGCAGCCAGCCCTGAAAAAATATTCTCATATTTAACAAGTTAGCAAAATTACAATTCTTAACCAATTGCTCTGTTTGGCTGCCCCAAATAGGCCATCTGGGTTTGTAGATAAAGTCAAAAAATGGTTAAAGTTGATAAAGTTTTCAGAATACATTGCCAGTAATCAAAAATATTTAGTAACATCACCTTTGTTGTCTCCTTCTGGAATTAGTCTCTGCAATGAACTCTTTCCTTGATGCTCCTGGTTGTGAATATATTTTCAGAAACAAGAGACATTTACTAACCTGAGGTAGAGTTGTCAAAACCTATGAGATCATATGATCTTGAAATGGAAAACACAAAAATTGTTCATATCCATGTAATTGATTGAGGAAGAAAATATTCAGTAGAGTTCTAAAGGCTAGATTTAAATTTAAAGCCCCTCCAATTAATGTAATTTTTGCATATTTTTTTCGACTAACCACTAGTATCATTCAGAAACTTTCCCTTATTTAGCTGAAGATACTTTAAATCTTACAAGAAATTAGTTATGCATTAGTTATAGCATTGGTTTCTATTTAGCTTTCAGAGGTCACTAATAATGTAAGGTAATAAGAAAATCTACAGTGAAGATTTCAGATTCTGATAAACACACCATAGTCTTGCTTTGCCAGAGCCAGTCAGAGGATGCACAAGTGCCTCACTGACCATAGTGGGAGATCCTTCATTGCACACCAATGGTTCAGCAGCAATTTTCTGCATTCAATGGTTATTGACAAATTAGACTTCCTGTTAATGAACTGATTGAAAATAACTTGCAACTATGTGCAGCATCCCAGCTATGCAGCACCTGGGTCCAGACCATGCAGACAAGTGCTTCTGTCCCCCTGAATGGGCTCTCCTTCACAGATCTGACTGGTCTCCTCCTGTAGTAAGGAATCATACTGTGTGCTTAAAGGTAGCTAGAACTGACACAGATCTTTGTCTTTTGGAAATTTATACTGATCTCAAGTCATGCCTTTTCACATGGACAGCTTGGGACAGACCTGGAAACTATGAAAAGCACATCATAGCCAACAAAAGCCTCACATCTGTAATCTTCAAAGACTCATAAAACTGGAGCAAATGATTCATGATTCCTATTGCTGCATCCTAGTCATACACAACTCACAGTTCTACACAGTTTGGGAGCAAAGTGAAACTTCACAGCTATGAACAAGTTGTGCTTAAAGACTCTGAATTTATTCAAGCCCTAAACTTGTATTCGAAGGTTGTAGTTTTGAATGCAAACCCACACTCCCTCAACAAACGTAATGAAAGAATTTGCATGAGAGCCCTCAATCCAAACTGAGCTGTTTCAGACTGCTACAGTGTGATATACATGATGCTGCCTGAGCTTTCTGTTCTTCACAGGAAAAAATAGGAGGCAGATACAGAAACAATGCAGGTTAACATTCAGTGCTGAACATCTCAGAAGTCACTGCTTGCCAGGCCATCTCAGCTGGTGAGTGAAAGTACCTAAGAGATCTCTGGCCACTCACCTTTACAAAAGGGGTAAAGACCTCTCACTTTTTTTATTTTTCATTCCAGATTAGATAAAAGTAGTTCTGATGGAAAAGGAAACAAAGAGGAGGTAATCTTACCCTAAATTTTGCCTTTCTTATTTAGTGGAGATGAAGTATACTAGCTCATCTGAAATTAAACTACTTGGCATGAAGACAAATATTTAATAGGCTGAAATGAAGCCAAATTATTTCCTTCTTTCTTAGCATGTCTCTTCTATCTGTTTTTATCATCTTCGTTGGATTAAAGCCAACAAACTAATATTAAAATATTTCTAGCTACTCAAGTCTATTGGAAAACACCTCCCAAGACTGACAGAACAGTCAGCATGGGAATAATACTCTGAACTTCTCAGAGGAAAATTAAAAGCATCTGTTTAAACTGACAAATTACTTTTTAGCTAAGAGTCCTACCTTATTTCACTGACTGGCAGATGATCATAAACTGTGAATAAACTCAATTAAAAAATAACAATTTTGTTTACCTCTCCATTCCTCTGGCTGTGAACTGTGAGTCAGATCATATGTCCTCCTCTGTACCTCTGAGTGAGTGGAATAACATCAGCTCTGACCAAACACAAATAAATATACAGGATAATTCAAAATAGTACAATATCAGAAGAAAACTGCCAGCTACTGATTTTCTATAATAATATTTATAGTCTAAGAGAAACTGAAACTTCCTTGTATACAAACCCAGGGAGTATTTGTTCCATTAGTGTCAAACCCACTTTCCTTTGAAATTACTTAAGAAAATCAAAGTAAACCTGAAACCTACTATAGCATTAACACTTATAACACAATAACACTAATTTCTATTTCAGACTAGAAGGAAGGATTATACAACATAAAGATGACTTCCCCTGGGCACCCACCCCCAAATTTAGTAATCTTCATGCGCTAAAATATACTGCTAATTCACACAAACATTATCCAAGACATAAATGTAAACCTTAATAAACAATATACTGATGTATGAGAAGAGTAACTCAATGAGTTACTAAACTAAATGTTTTACACAGTATAATGACACTATCAGAAGTTCTTGGGCTTTTGGATGCTCTGAAATACAGCATATTCCTCTCAATATTTAAATACTGTTTTCTTGCCTTTCATTTCAAAAATAAAACAAATAAATTATATTATGTCTTTGACTGAAGTTATTTTGAAATAGGTTTGGCAGTTTGCTTATAATCTAAAACTTGCTTTTAAATTACAACTCCCTTTGTCAGAAATAATCCAATTCCTTTAAAATACTGCCTTTGAGTGACAAAATGTCCATGGAATTTTTTCAGGTCAAGATTATTTGAAGGTATGACTAAATAGGGATATTAGTGTCATATAGCTGTCATTCTAAGAACAGCTTCTTTTTGAAGTTGACTGGAAGCACATATTCAACTCCCTTGTATAGTGTAAGTCCCAGTAAATTAAGTATTCTCCTTAAGCTATAGATTTCCTTTCTCAATTAAGCATTAACCTTAGACACAGAACCAGTAAATAGATTTTAGTATATTATCACAGTCTTTTCATCTTAATAAAGAGCTAACTCCAACTTGTAAATGTTCTTTCTTGAAATAAATAAGCAGAAGTATGTCATGGCATGCTGTCATCTCAAGAGTTTATACAGAACTCACAAGCATTGATGCCTGCTTCCCTCATGATGGATACAGTACTTCTGTTCATAGGAAAGTCTTAAAATTTTTAATACAACTGCACAGAACTCTTAGTGTCTGCCAAACTTTACCTAGTCAAACTTTTTATATGATTCAATCACAGAAGGAAACCAACTCTTTACCTTACTACACAAACCTACACTCATCTGATGCAACCTCACAGTTACCATTCGTCTCCACTTACTTTTGCACATCCAAATATTTATATTCATCACCTCCCTCTATTACTCAAAATTTGCATTTCTCTAGATTTTGCTATTCATGGACACTCTGAATGCACCGAAGGATTAAACTGTAACATCATTACATATTGCAGCAGCACCTTGAGTTAGTAGATGAAAGCATCTTTACAAATGAGCTCTAGTCAATATTACCTCACTCAAAGCACCCTTATAAAGGAATTGTAGACAACATTGCCTCTATTGGAATATCAAATGAGGGCACTATGGGGACTTTGTACCAGTAAGATGGGCAAGAGATATAGCTGGCCATTGCCAAGGCTGATAAGAGCAGGCAAGTCTACCAGATTCGAGATAATAATCCCTAATGCTTTCTGATGAAAACCACAAAAAAATGGAGATTTCTGATTGTGTTGGTTTTGGCTGGGATAGTTTTATTCACAATAGCTGGTGTAGATCAAATCTATTGGACAGCTGATCCCAAAGAACCACAGGGGTATCCCATACTACATGAAATCATGCTCAGCATATAAACCTGGGGGCAAGTTGGCAGAAGCGCCACTGCTCAGGCATTGGCTTGGCGTCAGTGGATTGGGGGTGAGTAATTGTTTTCATTTGCATGGTTTGCCTTTATTTCCATCTTTGTTATTTTCTTTTGCATTACAAACTATTATTATTATTATTATTATTATTACTACTTTAGATTTAATTTCATGTCATTTAATTCCAGTTATTAAACTGATTTTATTTCAAATGACAGATTTTCTCACTTTAACGATTCCAAATCTCTTTCCCTGTTCTGGAGCAGGAGTGAGCAAATAGCTCTAATGGCCTCAGTCGCTCTTATGGATTAAATCATGACACTGGGCTGGAACAATAAATTTAGGAATTTGGGAGAAGTGCAGGTTACTGATGTGAGAATGGCATGGTTACAATTCATAGGGATTGGTATGAAATTCAGTTCAGGGTGGGTGGTTAAACTGAATAGTGCCATGAATGAGTAACAGTGTGTGGAAATGTAGCAGCCTTTTATAGCAGCAGAGAAGCTGATTCAACATTTCTATCAGATCAATAGAAACCTCATCCGTGAAAGAATGCAAAGAGTTAGCAAAGAGCAGCTAATCTTGAATAAGCAATGCATTCACACTGAATATTTTCTCAGGGTTGACTTTAAGAACATGAGGGTGGATGTCCACTTCTGGTTACCAACAGCCAAAGGAAGAAAGATTCCTTCACCATTGAACATGCCTTATTATTGCAAGGAAGCTCTATGTATATTGCAGGCACTGACACCAGCCACCAGGCATTTAAACTCCCATTTTGAGGACAATTGGTTTGGAATGGAACACAGTGTTGTTCAGGTCTTGAAGTAAATTTAGAATAATTTGATTTGTCTAAAACAATCCCCATCTTATCTTCTTTTTTGCTGAAATGCTCTTCCAGAGCAGGAAGAGATATAACAGAAAATAGGTTGATTTCCTATAACTTTCTATCATCTGACATTTAAGCTACCTGCCTGGAGCAATAAGGCATTCTTCACAGCTCTCACATATTCATTGTGAACTTCAAGAGATGAAATTTCTTCTTTCCCTAGGCCCTGGTGTATTATAGTTCCACAGAAGACACAATTCTTCATAATTGTTTGTGAGGGGCATGTGGCATATATGAATGACAAGTCATATCCAAGCACTGCGTGACATGCCCTTTATCCAAAGAAAATAATCGGCCCTAAGAGAATGCAGCTGGTGTATCTTCACTTAGAATATTTTACAGAAGCTGAGACAATCTAATCCTTTTTTGTATCAAAATTGTTAGTCTAAAACATTAGAGTAAAGCATGGACTCATCATAATTTCAAATTCCTCTTCCCAAGGTGCTTCAAACCACAGACCTCACATTATACTAAAGGAAGCATTTATACATCTTTTCAAAACCACCCCCCCACCCTCGTCCTATTCCTATCAGAGAGCATTAAAATCTGAAAGATTAAACGTGATTCACAGCCTCGTAATAGGAAACCAAACATAATTTTCAACACTGGCATGCTGAGGTTGCTGCTGTTCTTCCTTTGTAAATTACTAAATCTTAGTACACAAGTTTCAAGGGTTCTTGAATGGGAATACAAAGAAATTTGTCAAAATTAACTGAGGCATAAGGACCATTAAAAAAAAAAAAAGTAGACACTAAAGGAGAAAATTCCTTTGAAACACATTATATTTTGGGCAGTGAATGCAGACAGCTAGGGTACATATTTATATTCACACTGAAGTATGCAAAATTTGCTATATAATTCAGAGTAAAAAATCTCAGGCTGGGAGAGAATCATATTAACAGGCATTTACAGGAACTTGCTCAGTTGCAGCCACTCAGGCAACAGGATCTCCTGCTGAGAGCCACTTTATCCTTTTATAGCCACGGAGTCCCTTTACGCAGCCAAGGGGTACATTAAACATAGATGTGGCACTTAGAAATCAGACTTACATAATGGTACTAAACTCTCAGGTTTTGACAATTTCTATCCATTCCAGGAGAAAAACTGCTGAAGTCAATGGACATCTTCTTCTGAATAAAATTATTAGGGTTCGACTCTCATACCCAGTCTTAAACCAAACATGTTTAAAGTCTGAACACTAAGATAGAGAAACAGCCATATTCCGATTGTTGAATCTACCTGTCACATATGAAAAAAAGATGTCCAATTTCTGCTTAAAATGTCACAAGAACCAAAGAGGGAAATGAAAGTAATATACTGCTGTAAATTTATTGTATTCCCTTAGAGTCAGCTTTAGTTGTCAGCCTGCACAGATTTGGAAGATCTTGGGGAAAACCTGCAGGTTGTAGAGAGGTTCTGCAAGGACTCTTGCCAAATTAGATTTCTCTCACTGAACTCAGACTGGTTCGAGAAACTCATTAAAAAATCAAAATCTTCCTAACATATTTGTTTATGTTGACAGCCCCGTTCAAATATAGGTGATGCGTTTAAAGAAATTTGCTGTAAATTTTTTCAGTAGAAGAAATGCACTAGCTTCAGTCATCTTACAGCTCCTGTCCCAATGCTATGCTTCAGAGAAGTACTGCAAAAAACCCCACACAACCAAAAGCATCAAATAAACAAGGTTTCTAACAGCAGAACCACATCAAATTTCCACAGACTGTTAACATTCTGAGTGAAATGTTCTGTCTCACACATAGTTTCTTTGTATAGCACCAACTGCTTTCAGCTTTATACAGGCTCATATGCAACATTTTGGAAGTAGAACCAGAGACATGTTCTTGCACTCAGGACCAGAGAAGTGATCCTACCTACCTTTGTGGAACACAAGACAGCATTTCTGGGAAGACTCTTTCTTTACCACATGTTGTTTCAAAATACAAGATAGCTGCAGAGTGGAACCTTACACTGCTTTATTTTCTTGGACAGCCGTGCAACAGTTTTGTGATAAGAAATAATTCCCAGGGCCAGAATAGCCTTGTATTTTCCTCTGTGCATTTTAACATTCTCAAAATGAAAACTTCACTAATAATCTGACTTGATTTCCTGAGTCCAAATCAGCATTAGTGATTATTGCATCTCTACCGTGGAGCTCATAGAAGCATGGACATGAAATGAGCCTACCCTTATGAACCACATTAATAACGTACACGCATAACATACATATATGTACATTAGAGCACTATCTACTCTTGGCAACTAATATTTCATTTAATAAGACTAAATTCCATACAATGTAAATTACACAAGATATAAAAGCATGTTCAAGTTTTATCAGTACCTTCAATTTTAAGGGAAAAAAATAAAACAGAAGTGAAGTTTTTGCAGGTAAAGGATTACAGACCAAGCTAGACAGATATTCTCCTCCAGATTAATGCAGATAATAAACCAATGAGAAAAATAATAGGAATAGGTATTGATTAGCATCCTGGAGACAAGAAAATTTAAGGGAAAGTGAGAAGTCCTATGGACCAAGCTGAGTAAAATCTAGCAGAAAGAAAATTAAGAAAAACAAGAGGTGCATCAACCATAAGCACCAAAGAAAACAGAGCTTTGTCTTATGCCAAGTACTGCAAACAACAGTATTCTGGCTATTATCCAAAAAGGAAAATATTTTATCTTAAATGGAATTGGGCTCCTAGGAGAAAGCAATCAAGAGGTCAATTAAAATTCTGAGACAACGTTTGACTCGCTTCTGGAAGGCATCCTGGCTGCATGCAATAGTAGAAAACAAACTCAACGACCTACAAAACTCCCCTCAGTTCCATGTTTCTTGATAAACAGGTATTTTATAACAACTGATGGCCACACTAACTCCAAGAAGAGTTAAGTGTGTTGTTCTGAGGCACTGCTCTTGCCTCTACACAAGAACCTGAGAAATGGAATAGGACCTTCTTGATTTCCACATGAACCCAGCCTAACAGTACAGTGCTTATGAGGACTTGAGACATGGGTAACATCTGTGCCCTTACAGCCTTACACAGAGATCCAAGACTCTGATCTCACACTTACGTGCTGACTTAGCATTACCTGAACAATGGAGATTAAGTAATGTATTTAAATTTTAAACATGCTGAAGATATTTAAAGAGGCTACGCATAATTTTTAAATATATTTTGGAGGTCATTAGCATGTACTCTTTTTCTACAACCATAGCCTTCATCACAACCATCCCCAAACTATGGCAACTGAGATCTGTCAGTCAGTCTGGGGGATGCACAGTTCCTTCTGCATCTGAGAGAGTGTGACTGTTCTTGACCACAGTAGAGCATTCCCATTGCAATTCCAATCTTCTTTCCCTCTCTTCACAAACTTTAAAATGAGCCTCTCACAAGATATATTTAATTTAATGAACTGCCCTATTTCCATTTTCTGAGTCTCTCCAGCTCCTTGTTTTTCAAGTGTTCTTTCTTTTGCACAACCCAGTTGTGGTGACTGCTGGAGTTAAACAGTAATGGTTTCTAAAGAAAAACCTCATCTCAGGCAGCAAGGGAATAGCTCAGGCAGGCAGGCACTATTTTCTCAGGGTGTTTGCTGGGCCAAAGATCCTCTCCCAGCCTTTTGTATTTCAATGTATATAATGCAAACAGAATTAAAGATTAAGAATGAGAGCTGTTATGTAGTTTGAGTAAATAAGCCTTAATAACATACATCCACAAAAACTTCTCACACCAGCACTTTCACCAGATTCTTTCACAGGATTCTTGGATGGCTGACACCGTCCTCCCCCTTTCTTCCTGCCCTCTGTCCACTCCTCCTGCAGATTTTCATATAAATTAATACAATTTCACAGGTCAGTCAAATAAGAAAAATATTCAAATGGAAAAAGCCTGTTCCCAAAAATGCAGTTTGTAAGACAACACTCTTTCCAAGGGGAACTCAAAGTCCACTGCCACTGCTGACTCATTTCATCTCCTGCACCTGCAAAATAAAAAATTCCTTTATTCTGATGTCTGTCAGGATCAAAGAGGTTACATTGCAGCCCACCAAGGGCATATCTTGTTTACTTTAAATTAGAGTGTTCAAACACTGGTGTAGCAATGGCAGGCTGGAGCTCAGTGCAAGCTGACAGCCTGGGTGTTTGTTTTACTTCCCAGCTGAACTCTGCATCCCTGCCAAGCTCCTGTCGTGCTCACACTGCTGACATACAGCTGGCTAAAGCCAGCTCAGGTACCTCTATTCCTTCACATCTCTTCACCTGCAAGTGATTACAAACTGCTGAGTTAACTATTGTACCTGAAGAATGCAGGAATGTGTATGCATGAAAAGCAACAGTTTTCAAAGCAAATACTTATATGTGTATATGGGTTTGTTTACCTGAAGGGACTGAATTTAAAGGAGAGACTCTCAGAAATTGGTCACAAGATGAAAAAAATTAGTTTTGATATGAACTGCCCCATTGGAAAACATTCAAGTATATGGAATGCACTCCATATAACCCCTCTGTATTAGATTATACTTTTCTTGTAGTTGGTGTTTTTTTTCTATGAAGTTTACCATGAAATGCCATGTATTCTGCCTACTGAAACTATTTTTCTGATCAGTCATTTATTTTATTCATTCATGTCTTCACATTTTAACTCGAAATGGGCTTTTGATATTTTCCACATATTTTACAAAACTTTTTAAGTCTTAAGTAATAAAATTCAAAGTATTTCTTGGCACAGAGCACACATACAGAAAAATTACCAAGAACATCACCCCAGAATTCCTTCACAAATTTTCCCTTTACACAGAAAACCAAATAAAACAATATTGTTTTGATTATACACTAGAAGTATTTCTAGAATAGGAAGCGTGGCCCAGTGTTTTCACCATTTGACAACATCAGCTTAAAACAATCTTATAGTTACCTGAAACTAATTATTAGGGTGTACAGCTAAAATAAAGGAAGTAGAGGAATAGATAGTCAGATACTGAGCTAAGTAACAATATGTCTCCCATGAAAGGATTCACTGAAAAACTTTAGTGCATGGAGTGTGCCAAGCTAAAGTACTTAAAAAAGTCCAAGTGCATCACAAACACGCATTACACCAGAGATAAGCAGTAAGAAAATGCCTGATAACATCTCCAAAACACAATTAAAAGGTGGGCCTCTAGAGCTGCAGATGGCTTTCTTTGGATTTTGGCTTTGCTTTTTGTTGTTTTTCAACAATGCGCAGCATTATGACTGTAAAGCATATTTTGTGGCTCATGTGACTGGGAATGTCTTCAAATTTTCCCACCTCACAGACTTTGCTATATTTCAGACACCCGGAAAATTGAGACCAATTAAATGAACTTAGGCAAAAATAATATATAACTGTAGCAATGAATTTCCTGATAGCAGGCATGTAAATCAAATATTTTCTTCTATGGATCTAAAAAAGTAATATCTTTAGAGTTTGATGACTGTTGAGTGTCTGTTTCCTGGACTCACTTCCATATACACTAGTATCTTTATTTTTTCAGTACTAAAAATATAATAATCTAGCCTTCTATTCAGTGAAAACAACAGTGACAAAGTATAAGAAAGAAAATTCTGTTTGGTAAAAAGTCAGAGACTCTCAAATCATGTCAAAATATTCAGGTCAAGTAATCTTTTCAAGAGAAAAAAGCAATTCTGCAGCATGTGGGGGAATGCCAACCCTGAGCCTGTCTTGATCAGCATGTGGGTTCTTTATGGCCCAACAGGGAACATGAGATTCAAAGGGAATTCTGGTTCCCTGATGTAATGGAGTCAGCCATGGAATTTCAGTAGGCTTATAAGAGACTCAGTCTCTGCAAACACAAGTTTTCATTTTGCAAAAATGAGGGTTAATCTAATAATGTTACCCAAACAAGCACATACATTCATATGTATGTTTACTGGCCCTGCAGCCACATAGCATAAATGTAAGCACTGAGTTAACTATTTTAAGACTTGAGCCATAAATAATTAGGTTGCTTTCCCCCGTACTTAGAAGACTAAGGAAGATGACCACTACAGTAATATAATATGAAGTTCCAGGAGCTCCTTACAAAAAAACTGCAAGGTGCTTAAACAGATGTAATAGTATGAAATAATAATTTATCCAAAATAATTCCATTAGAAGCATCAAGGTTATAACATATGCCATGAGCTTGTTAGCAGCCCAAAAGAATGTAAAGAAACAGCAGCATCTGCTACTGCAATTCCTTCCAGCTACTTGTTTTCAAGCGCAGCTTGCTAAAGGACAGAATCAACCAGCAGATGACTGTTGCAAAAGTTAGGTTTAGCCCAGCCTCTTTCCACCTCTTCTTATGTACGTATGTGTGTAAAAATATTAGCAATTTTTGCTATTGTTGCTTATATATTGCAGAAAGCTGTGAATATTTCATTCTACTGCTAAATTAACATCATACTACAATTACAGTTTTCTCCCCAAACACACTCTATTCTGGATTTCAATTTCTTTTCACACGGTAGAAAATACATGCTTTTCTGCAAGGATCGGCTGTTTCAGAAGAAAGAACTCAGTGTTCTTTACCTAAGAAGTCTGAAAGAGATTTTCATCTAAACAGTGCACAAAAAGATAATTTCTCTACTTGTACTTCAAACGTTAGTTGTCAGAGGTACACTTATGTGAGAACATAGACAATGCAATCATACAAAAACGCCAGAAAAGAATTTTAACTCAATGCGAGTGAAAAAAAATTTAGTACAAATTAAAGTTCTCATAAATTTTTAGATCAGAAAGGACATACAGAAATATGTTATTTGGAGGATTAGATTGACATCAACTTTTTCCTTTATTTTACATCAAGTCCATTTTTCTGTTAACACATTGAGGTACTAAAGAATCAAGCAGGTAATATTTGTTGAACTACTGACTCTATCACACACAAAAAAGTCTAGATCAATTGCAGATTTGCAACATAAGTACTAATACACAATATATCTGGGGCCACTCACTAATAGACATGGTTTTAATGATGAAATCTCTGGAACTAATGAGTGATGGTAAATGACAATGAAATCAATAGACTCAGTACGATGAAAAAGCAGATACACACCTTTTCATGTTTATAGTTCTTTTGCTTTTAATGTTTGTGTTGACCAATGGGATTTTTTGTGATTTTCTTTTCTAATCCATGCCAGATCCTCATTCAGTCAAGCTCTGAAGGATTTCTACACAGATCTTTTATTCAGAAGTCTCAGAGCACTAACTAAATAATGTATCTTATGCTGGTATTAATGATGATGAAATACCCATAATTTTTAGGTACATTTATCTTTCAATAGTCTTTTTTTCCTTTGTAAACAAGACTTAATGTTATGTATTTTCCTTTCCATGATTCCAGTTCCCTTCCTCCCAACATGACATGTGCAACCTTTCGACAGTTCCACCTGAACATGATAGAGGCAATGAGGTCTCAAAGTTAGTTAAGCCCTTGTAATCTTTGTAAAAAGCATATGTGTGGATATACATTAAACTATAAATATATGTATTTTTTTAGGTCTACTACTACAGTCAAAACGAGCACCTACATGGTTGATGGAGACTGCCTTTGAAAGGAAAGTAATAGGTAAATATAAGTACAGCACAGAATCACACAACAACTCAGTTAAGCGGTCAATGAATGGAGGCACACTACATGAAAAATTTCTTTAGTCGTGGTGTGCACAGATCTACTTTTTTAATATCTGGATCAATAATAAAATCCCATAAACCCAGGCAATGCTTCACATCGGATCCATTCAGACCAGCATCCAGAAATGCATTTAATAGAATGCATGTATGTCCATATCTTCCTCTTCAGTACAAAACCAGCCCTGTTCTCAAGTTACTGTAATTAGCTGCCTAAGCATAAACGTACCATCACCCTCTGCTGGAAAGAGTTTAATCTACAGTTAGAGACAGCTGCAAATGCTAGATACAGAACAAAACTTAGGCACGCAGGTCAAAGGTTGCAAAGAACCATTTTAGAGATAATTATCACATACAATGGTGAAGATAATCGCACTGGACATTTGCAGCATTAGATTACATCCTTTAGATATCACATGATTATTGGTTAAAATGAAAAGTCTACTAATGAAATATTAATTATAAGTAATTTTTACAAATATCTTACCTCAATCAACAATTAAATAAAAATTTTCAGTCCTTAAAGCATATGCACAGCATTTCCACATCCTCAAAATTAAATTATTTGAACTCCTACTCCTTTCTTTGAATGTGTGACTGGTTAATTTTAGTATAAGTAGAGCTGCTTGCTCTGTTTGTAATATTAAAGAGCCATAGTAAGCAGAGAGCTCTTAATGGCCGTAACACAGACCTAATAAAAATTTAAAAACAAAAAATCATTGAAAACATGAGACAAATAGGAAAAGCCAGCTGCTCACATACCAAGGCTGAGAAAACTAAATGTGTAACAGATGGTCCAGACTACCTTTGGCCATCAAAATCATGCCCAAACAATATACTATCCAGTTGTGCAGAAGAGTGGAAAACCACATAGATTCAAGTGAAGGGAAACACATAATGGCTTGAGGGTTCTAGCAATGAACATCTTTTCATGAAGCAATGTTAATGGACCACCACCTCTCTCTGTGAATCTCTTTTGATTCAGTCCTGTAAGCAATAAAAACTGTCCACTCTCGAGAAAAAATGTGAGATGAAATGGGATATGAAAACTAGTTGCATTTCTGCTGTTAAAATAATGCTATATATAAACTGATTTTGTGTTTCCACGTGGAAAAATGCATGCAGTCCTAGTCTCTCTGTCTCGGAAAGGATTAGCTGTTACAGACATAGCTGCAGATGTGTGATGAAAACACACCAACAGCACAAGGATGAAGGCATGTTGGAAGGAAGGTGAGCATTTCTTTTATTTTACAGCAATGTTTCACTTAATTTTCAGCAAATCTTTTCAATGTACTGGCACTGCCATGTATATACCCAAGTATAAGAGCCTGGCTTAACAAAAAAAGGTTTAGTTATCTCATCCAATGGCACAAGCATTTATGGAGAACATGGTAGATGGCATGGTATTGGGGTGAACCCTCTCTCAGGCTCCAGTAGTCATCAGCTGGAAACAGCAGAGGGCAAATTAGAAACAAGTATGGCAAGATGTTTTCCACACAGGGAACAACTCATGGTGAAAAATCCTTTCCACAGCATGCTGTGGACACAAAATTTTCCACGTCTCTAAAGAAAACTCCAACTGGACAAATTTATTGAGGAATAACAAAAGATGAATTACAAGGACATTTATCTCTGGCTTGATGAAAACATGTGTGACTGCATATTCTTATGTTCTTCCCCAGGCTTCCCTTACCATGAAATATCACAGAATGTATTCTTTAGACCTGTTTTCCTTGGTCTGGTACAAAGGGAAGGTTGAAACATCACCAATAGATAGAGCATGAAGTGCAGTGCTTGCCCAAGTGCCCAAACAATTCACTATTGCCCCAAGCAAAGAAGTATTTTTCTATCCGTACATAGTTTAAGAATAA
>VXBS01001994.1:62142-72312 GCA_013400255.1 Sitta europaea
GGGAAACTAAGAGAACAGAAAGTATACAGATTTATCAAAAAATGAAAAGTGGAATAGTATAGAAAAATGACAGGATTATCCATGTCAAGAGAAGTTGGTTGAATAAACATGATAAGAATTAGATAAGAATTAATTTAATTTTTATTTTTATATATAGATTTCTGAGGTGTTTTTGGCAATGGCAATGAAGCTAAATGAAAGACAAATGTAACGATTATACAAAGACTTGGAAAAGATTTGCACTTTCATATGAAAGGATTACTAAAATGTTTGGATTTATTTTGGTGTCTTTCAGAAATCTCTACAGCTCAAGCATGTCCATATATATTCATCCTTGCCATTTAAGACCACAGAGTACCTTATTGCCTCCCAAATAATAACAATACTTTGACTATGCCAAGTTTTAGCTACTATTTAATGACACATTTCCAATTTCCAGATTTCTGTTTCATAAAAATTTCCTAAAAACCATGCTTATATAAATAAGGTCATTTCAGGTACAACCTTAACAAATTAGCAGCTGTTATACCACTGTTAGTCACTGAGAAATTGAGGCTGTTTCCTCATTCAATTATGATGCTGCCAATTCCATTTCCTGGCTTTTGTCTTTCTGGCCAAAACATGCAGCTTGGGGAAAATTCACTTCTGCTGTCCTATAGACTTTACAGCACTGCACAACTAGACTTTGACCTTAGAAAATGATAAATGATCACTGATAAAAAACATGGACACACTTTGGAATGAAAGGCACAGAAGCAAATTATATTAACATTAAATTGAGAAGGAATACTTGTTATAGCCATATAATATAGCAATGTTAATCCGTTAAAAGTCATACTGCTTTAACTGCATCTTTTACTTGTACATTTAGTATTATGTCCACTCAGCTCACATAGCAACTAAACTTCTATGCTCAAATGACAGACAGCTAAAAGCAACAGTATTCTGTAATAACAAAATTCTCAATTCCTGTCTGAAAGCTATCTTTATTACTTGAATTCACTGGCTATGCTGGTAAGAAGCATAAGCATAGTGAAACACAGACGAAACAGTATCATCTATAAGAAATTTGGAAACTTTTTGAATTCTTGGCTACTTTGGTACAAGCACATAATTTTTATTTCCAGTTCCAAAATGCTTTTNCATAGTTTAAGAATAAAATACATACTGTCCACTGATCAGGACAAAGCAAGAAATGGGGCCTGAATCTCTTAATTCAGAGGAGAATTGAGCATAGGACTCTCACACATGGGAGAGCTCTTCAGTTACTGAGTTGTGAAACACACAAAAAAGAATGCCAGCTTTTCACACCAGTTTGAAAGAGAAGACCAGCTCCTTCACTCAGCTTTCTGCACAGACAAAACCTTACACAACTAGATTCAAATGAAAATCCTGTCTTGCAAACACAACACAGAGAGAAGTGTCATCCTGGACAGTGAAACAAAGAGCTTTCTGACATCTTTAGAACCCTCCCTTTCTGGAGAGTTCCCTGTTGTCTAGCTTAGGAAAGCTTTGAATCCTCTCTTTCAGTTTCCTATTCCAGACTGTGGATGGCATTTGTGTCTCTCTTTTTCTATTTCTTCCTTTCAAAAAAATTTGGAATACATGACAGGAAATTAATAAATAAAATTCATGCCATTACACATATCTCACCACAAGACTGAAGAAAAGAAATAAAAGAAAACCTTTACCCTGATATGATGCTATTATGATCTGACATCCTATTGCTACATTTTAACATACATATTGCTACTAGCTACAGTTAACACTCCCAGACAACTTGTCTTTGCCTGGCACTGACCTCTGAAAGATCCTATGGACCAGTCTAGCATCAACAGGACATGTTCATGTGATTTTTCCTCAACAGTTCCATCAAAATAAACTTGAAAATCACTTTTAAAAATAACCTGGTTCATTCTGACTGGGACTAAATGATTTGTTCTAAAAGTCCTCAGACACTGGATGTGGGAAAAACAAATGCTTTCAGCAAAGAGGTAGTTCAGGGACAGACAACAGTAATTTCTTCAAGTCAGCACAAATGAAGCTGAAAAAGGACACATGCCACAGTCTAAATCACCAAAGAAATAACAAAACTACCAGCTAAGATGAAGAACTGAGCAACACTGATAATCTAAAAAAAACCTCCAAAGATAGTTCACTTTCAGAACATTGGGTTTGAACTGAGAACAGCACATCCGGGAAGACAGGCTGAAATGTGAAACTAAATTGAGAGAGACAGAATGGGGTGAAGAGGTAAGCTTGGGAGTTGCCTGCAAAGAGAAGCTAGCAAAAGCTTTTACAGTGCTTTATATCATTCAAACATTAAGAATAAGGAGCGAAAAGAGAGGGAAAGCTGGACTCATGGATACATGTTAAAAAANATATTCATCCTTGCCATTTAAGACCACAGAGTACCTTATTGCCTCCCAAATAATAACAATACTTTGACTATGCCAAGTTTTAGCTACTATTTAATGACACATTTCCAATTTCCAGATTTCTGTTTCATAAAAATTTCCTAAAAACCATGCTTATATAAATAAGGTCATTTCAGGTACAACCTTAACAAATTAGCAGCTGTTATACCACTGTTAGTCACTGAGAAATTGAGGCTGTTTCCTCATTCAATTATGATGCTGCCAATTCCATTTCCTGGCTTTTGTCTTTCTGGCCAAAACATGCAGCTTGGGGAAAATTCACTTCTGCTGTCCTATAGACTTTACAGCACTGCACAACTAGACTTTGACCTTAGAAAATGATAAATGATCACTGATAAAAAACATGGACACACTTTGGAATGAAAGGCACAGAAGCAAATTATATTAACATTAAATTGAGAAGGAATACTTGTTATAGCCATATAATATAGCAATGTTAATCCGTTAAAAGTCATACTGCTTTAACTGCATCTTTTACTTGTACATTTAGTATTATGTCCACTCAGCTCACATAGCAACTAAACTTCTATGCTCAAATGACAGACAGCTAAAAGCAACAGTATTCTGTAATAACAAAATTCTCAATTCCTGTCTGAAAGCTATCTTTATTACTTGAATTCACTGGCTATGCTGGTAAGAAGCATAAGCATAGTGAAACACAGACGAAACAGTATCATCTATAAGAAATTTGGAAACTTTTTGAATTCTTGGCTACTTTGGTACAAGCACATAATTTTTATTTCCAGTTCCAAAATGCTTTTCCAAGTGTAAAACCTTTTAACCTTTTCTGTAATTTTTGCAATGTAACTATTTGCCTTTGTTTTGACAGTTTAAACAAAATCCTTCAGCTTCTCCTGCACTTGCTCCAGGCTGAGACCATGCTCTGCAAATACAGGTGACTGAACATTAGTCTTTCAAAGTACTATCAGTGGCTTGGGCAGTGCTGTTAATAATCTTTAACATTGTCCCTTTAAGTATATATAGACACCTTGCTGCATGTTTAAAAATCACCTGTTTTTTTTGTTGTTGCTTTCTCCCTACAAAAGCAATAGTCAACTGCTGATTTACAGTCATTATGTGATTGACAAATAGATTGGATTGTTTTTGCCAGTTTTTGGCACCAATTATGTATGAAATGTTGCAAGCTATATTATAATATTTATCTTATTTCTGGAAGTTCAGCATTCAAATACACTAAGTATTTCCCATATCAGGTACTGGTTTCTATGATGATTTTTCCTAGTTTTGTCTCAAAAAAATCCTTAAGATTCTTCTGGCCTTCAATGCTAATCATTAATGAAAATATTAAATTACACTGACCATAAGAGAAAGAGAAAAAATTGAGTCTTTCAGACCAAACATCCATTTCAGAGGTGCTATTAGCACACATCCATTTCTGAGATCTTATCAACACACAAGGTTCATTTTTACCAATGTTAACCTAAGTCTCCTTCTAACGGTTCCTCACTAACCTACTCCTCTAGTGAAATTAATATCATAGGTGTTATTATGTCAAACACTTAATGAAATGAAGGCAGGCTTCTTGTTTTCAGTGAATCATTTCAAGCTGAAAGGCACTAAGTTCAAAGTAACCTGTCTTTTGGTAAAGAGAAAATGGAGTCAATTATGATCACTCTCTATTCATCCTAATCAACTACATTATTTTTATTAAAAATTATTGAAATAATATAACAAGTAAGTAAACACCTGAGCCATTTCTTTACCCTTTACTGTTACCTGGATGTTGGGGTCCTAAACAATAGTGCTGCTGGAAACAACCCAATATCCCTCACTTTTGTGGGACAGAGTTAATCAGCTTCCTTTCTTCTCCCAGCCAGTTCAACCCCTCTTTCCTTCACATACGGGTAAAATTCATGCCCTCCTCCATGTCCTTTACTTGTCCATACTCATCCTAACATTTTCTCTCTTTCATGCAAAAAAGGCATTCAATGAATTTTACTATCTAGACTGTATTTAGTCATGGCCCATCCTCAATTCTCAAAACACTCACTTGTTTTTATCTTGCTCTCTTTGCATGTAGCTATGAGAAAAAAAACCTACCAAACAAACCAAACCCAAACCAAACAAACAAAAAAACAAAACAAAAAAAATCCCACAAACAAACAAAAAAACCCCAAAAATAAAAAAACCAACAAAAACCCTCAAACAAACATACAAAATACTTGCTTTGGGTTTATTTTTAGGGCTAAACTTAGCTTCAATTCACACAAGTCTCATTTGACTCCTACTCTTTCTGACTTCCAAGATATACTTTTCTTTGCTAATCAGATTCTTTTCCCATTTCTGTATTTGGTTCTTCTTTGGACATAATGCAGTTAAGGAAGTTGGACCTGCCTGGCTTCCTACAGGCAGCACTCAGCATTTTACACGACCATATCCTGCAACAGAATAAATCTGCATAAACTAACTGTGCATAAGCTAAGTCTTAGAATGAAAACAAGGTTCTTGATCTACCAAAGAAATATGTTCTGAAATCATTTCCCAAGAGAAGGAGGGCAAAACACCAAAACAGGAATAAGATTTCCTCACTCTGTGGAAGAAAACCATATTATCAATATCTTGCCTTTATTGAAACCCAAAATGTCTGTTCCTAAAACTGTGGATATCTGAAGCTGCATGCAATCACTTATCAGCACCTCTTATAATGAGAGAATAAAAAATTAATTGGCACATCAATCCTCATAAAAACAACTACATTGCCAAGGATGCCAAGTTTTATTGGGTGCAATGGCTATATACTGGTTAGGATTTGCCTTCCTTCACACCTCAAAAACTTACAGCAGGTTCTTGAATTTGAATCTGTTCACAAAGGACGACAAAAATTATTATTACCTGTTATTCAGGCAAAGCTGAGGTATTCACTGAGATTCTGAACTATCCATGCTTAATTAACTATAGATTGTGCTTTGCATTTGAATTGGGCATTCCATTAAACAATAAGGGTATTCCTAAGGCTTATCTTTCCTAAAAATAAGCTAGTTCTGAAAATTTTCATCACCTCTTGCACTTCGAGTGTCTCTGCATTTTATTGAATTTGCTGTTTTCAAAGAAGCAGAAAAAACTCATCTTCCTTATTCTTTCATATCTGTTTTATCTGAACACATCTGTTTTATTTTGACCACAGTCACATAGCCTAGTTTCTAGAGGATAAAGTAGGGGGAAAATAGCGTATTTCAGAAGGTCTTTCTTCCTTCATCCACCCAGCAGCTAACTCTTTTAGAGCCAAGAACAGAAAGAAGGTAAGATGGGATCTGCTTCAACCAAAGCTTTTTGAAACATTTACTGGTTTTGTGTATCTTATTTTTAACTACATGATTATAAAGTTGTGTTAAGAGTTTCCATCAAGTCAGAATCATCTAAAACCTGACATTCTGCAGCTTTTCTCTTAATATATTATTTTTCTGTACAGATGTGAATAGTTTGGGAATTTTATGGCCCAAATTTTAGCATATCATTTACTTACTGGTTTTACTGATGTCTATGATAAAAATCATCACCAAAAATGCACCAGGACCCAGATTGTTTTCAGCAGTATTAGTTCAGGCAAGAAAAACTAATATTTTATTTACAGAATGCCAGTCAGATACATTTAAAAGCTATTGTAAATTTTGAGGATTTCAGAGAACTCTTAGCTGTCACAGCTGTCTAAAAATATCTGTCATAGGGCAAATGTTGGGTTTTGACTGTTACCAATAAGTCCTTTAAGGACAGACTGTAGATTTGCTCAGAAGACACATTTGCACAATATAGCTCTGATAGTTGTGGATCTGAGATTACATTTACCTTACCAGAGACAGACCTGGGCTTTGCTTGACTGAGCAACCTAAGGAATGGTCTTACTCCAGGTGTTTCGTATGTTCTACTACTTTTTGGTATGTTCTATTAACTATTTGATATGTTCTATTAATGCCTATTAACTATTCACTAGATCAAGCACAATTTTTTTCTTGCTTTTTCTTTTAAAAAAATAAAAATCTCTTGGTATCGCATATTTTAAAGCTCTCAGTGTACAGTACTAAATTAAGTGTTTTGGTTTTCTAATTTGCTTTACTCCCTCCAGGAGTCAGTGCATTTTATCCCATCCAGTCATGGATGGGATAAAATATACTGACAGTATTTTCATGAACAGCTTGGTCTGTGAGGAACACTCCCCAAACTTGCAGTGAAAAATATTCCTAAAAATTTCAGCTACAGTATGACAGCTCGCTTAACTTTTCTCTTTATCAAGGACTACATCCAACTCCAAAATGTGCCAGTTCTATAGCTGGAAGCTGATGCTTCCTCTAAGGCTTTCATTACAGTAGTAGCAACCCATGTAAGTGGCATACAAAAGTTCCCAAATTCCAAAAATCATACAGTAAAACTGTTGCCCTGTGATGGAATCACAGCCTCAAATGAAGCCAATGATATTTGGAAGTGCTGGCTTAGAACAGCATTTCTCTAGCAAAATAAAAACTTAGAGCCCCAGTGGGAACAGAGACAGCTGTGCCCTGTGGCCAGACATGCTGTAACATTCGTCAGGGTGCAGAGGGAACAGTCACATAGGGGAAGTTTATTGTCCAGTTTGCATTTTCTTTATTTCATTGCTAGAAATAAAGTGGGCATCCACTGCTACAAAGTGGCATTTATTTGGCTTTAAAAGGATTCTAGCAGGGAAGTGGGGGAAGTAAAAGAGGAAGTTGTTCTCATCTGTAACACAACTGGAGCCTAATCCTGCTGCTCCCCTCTTCAGGATATTCATACCACCAAGCACAGCAGTATCAAAGCTCCATCCCTTTCTTCTTTCCTCTCTCTCTAATAAACACTCAGTGATACCCTATCATATTCTAAGCCAAATTAATGAACATTTTAACACAAATACCAAAAATGGAAAACAGAATCATAACATCCCCTTCTTCCTTCCCTGTTGCACTTTCATTCATTAAAAATGAAAAAAAATTAAGTCTGAATCTTCATTTGAGAAAAAAAAATTACTTATGAGTTATAACAAATAAATAGTTATGTAAGCTAAAACTTTGTTTCAACTGAAATACTGATTTTATTCAGATGAGCTTGAAAGACCTACAGAATCGCTGAGAATTTATTTCATTACAGAGACATAATTGTTTCTTTTTTTGCACTATTGTACTGTAAAAGATCACCAAATGCTAATACGAAGCCAAAGAAAAAGGAAGAACCTAGTTTTGAAAATGGATTACTTTGCCAAAAATCTTTTCCCTTCCTTAACCTTGGAGGAAAGGTATAAAGGGTGCTTAAGAAATTTATTTGCTTCACAGTATTTAAAAAGGAAGATCCAAAATACCAGGCTATGCATCCTAACCCAGAAAGGGGCTCCAGGTCAGGGCCAGAAAAAGCTGCTCTGTCAGCTGGGCTCTTGCACTGCCAAGTGCTGCAGGAAGGTCTAGCCTGGGAGAGCTTCCTCCACAAGGTCATGCCTCAGCACCTCTGTCCTGTCCACTCGCTGCTGTCCACAGCATCCTCAGTAAACAACTCAGAGAATACAAAATTTTTCTTGCCAAAATATCTGTTCTGGTTACATATGTTCCACAAATAATCAGAACATCTTAACTCATCACTATTACAATCTCTATAACGTCAAGCATGGGAATAGAAAACAATTCATCCAGTCAGAGATGAGAAGCAGGCAGAGTTTCAATTTTCCAGCAGCAATTCTGACAGGCACAAATTCTGTCTCAGACAAAAAAATGGCTTGGAGTACTTAAGTAAATTACTCCAACTACTTCTGTCAGCAGTGGATGTATGATACACCTCTCATCTTCAGCCATTGAAAAAATATCTGTAACTCATTCTTTGAAGACCTCTGGAGGCAAAGACTATGCACTGACCTTCCCTCTAATTTGGATAAAAACATGAAATCTCCACCAGAGGCTCATGCAGTGATTTAGAATGGAAATCCTGTGCACCTTCAAATAGCTTGCACAGTCACTGACTGCAGTTTTGCTTTAAGACACAATTCCTGGAACTAATATATCACTGTCCTCATAATTCCCAGAACCATGAACAATTGCATAACTAGAGATGAGCAAATAATTATTTTAGCTTCTTTTTATGCTGCATGGAATTATCTATAAATTGCAAGTACTGTAGACATAATATTAGATGAAAGAAAAGAAAAAACATTTATTCAAATGGCTAATAATTATTACCGCTTTCTTCTTTTGCCTTTCTTCTTCCTAAACCAAAGGATTAAGGCAAGAGGGGATGAATGCTTATGACATATTCCCTCTTCTCCTTCACTTCAAGAAAAGAATCCATTTTCCTATGGTTTTCTTTTAGGTTTCTTCGGTTTTCTTTTCTTTTTGTTGTTGAAGAAGTCAAAACAATCCAAACTACTCTGAACAACCAAAAATCTGGCTATAGATCATTTTGGACACTATATCCTAACTAATAATAAAATTCTGCTTTCCAATATGTAAAACCATCTCTCTCAATGGCCCAATTCCATCTAGGTTTTTTTTTATGAATTAGCTTGTTGTAAGCCTATCCAAACAGCTTTACTGCTTGTTCCTTCTCTTTTATCAGAATGATAACATCTACACAATCATAAGAATATAAATGGTGCGAAAGGTTAAACTGTCCTCCTAGTATTTTTCAGTACTTATAAGAAGCCTTAGTATATCTATTTCTCCCAGAGAGCAATAACCATTTACTATGAAGAAAAATGGGTCATGAGTAAAAGGAAAGACTCTCAATTTGAAGCTTGATTTCACAAGAAAGGAGGAAATTAGCATTCCATTTTTCAGAAAAGGCAGAAATGCACTCTCATCCACAGATTTCCTACATATACCAAACATCCAAAGAGATGCTTTCTTTTCTCCAATACCATCAGTAAAAAGCACCTCAGTGCAGGAAGATGTTTTAGCATTTGAAGAACTAAATCTTTGAGGAATCCAAGTCCCTGCAAGACAAATATTCTCCTAACTGCTGAGCACTCAAGCCTCACAAACTTATTTTTTCTTTATTTAATGTTGTCATAGAACTTCATCAAGCTCTAAGATTAAATCAGAGGTCTGATGCAGTTTAGCTCCCCCAAGGTCTTAGCACATTTCTGAACTTAGATATCAGATCCAAAGGGCTCAATACCATGGGAAAAAACTCATTCTTTGCATTATAAATGAGAAAAAACTGTGACAAAGCTGATTTGGGTAGATATCTTTACATATTTTTAAATAAAACTTATTTAGAGGGGATTTCCTCTTCTTTTTTTTGTTTTTTTTGTTTACTACTGATAACATAATAGTTTAAACTATACCATCCCAGTATTTCCTTGGTTAAACTTCTGTGGGAATAGGAGCTGAAATCAAAAATGTCAACTCCACTTATTTTGCAACTGATCTTTCAACAGCTGCAAAAAATCCAGGCAGAGAATATGTCAATACGTCCAGGTCTCATGGCTTCACTGTCTTACAAACTTATTTCTGGCTTAAACTATCCTATAAGCTCCTCACAGTCAAAAGTCAGAGTTTGATCTCAAAGCCTGATGTACTCATGAGCAACTCTACCAAGTATCTTGTGGCTCCTGTGTGAATGAGTTATGCTGAGGGGGAAACTACAGGAAAAAGAGCAAGTCAGAAGGATAATGAATGGTATGCAAGATATGCACCAAGACCCAAACTTGTTTCAAATATCACACCAATACCACACAATTGTGAGTGAAACAAACATCAAAACAATTCAAGTAGTCATTTAT
>VXBS01001994.1:91239-112904 GCA_013400255.1 Sitta europaea
GGCAGAGCCTGCGGCCTGCTCCAGGCGGAGCCCGCTTGTGCGGGCCGGGTGTGGCGCTGGGAGCCGCAGACCTGACTAGGCTGGAGGAGAGCCCTGAGATCATCGAGTCCAGCGTGTGACCCAACACCACGATCTCAACAGACCGTGACACAGGAGTGTCACGCCGTCTTTCCACGCCGCTCCAGGGACAGTGGCTCCACCACCTCCTAGGGCACGCCTTTCCAATGTTTAATCTGCCTTTCTGTGAAGAAATTTCTCGGCATGTCCAGACTGAACCTCCCGTGGCGCAGTGAGAGGCCATGTCCTCTCGTCCTGTTCCTCGCTGAAAAGGCTCGGCGGAGGGTTTAGCTGCTTCCCTAGGGGAGGAGGGTCCGTCCTGAAGCTGCCTTTCCGCAGGCCCGGGTCTAGAGGAGCCCGGTCCGCCTGGGCGCCTCAGCCTTCCTTGCCGAACTGCAGGCGAGGGCCGCCTCTGCGGGTACCCGCAGCACCGGAATGACTCCTCGTCAGAGAGGCACAGCCTGAAACGTCTGGCTTTAATAAAGGAATTAAACTCTGCTAAAATATGATCTGTTACAGCCTTTGTTTGTGAAATGAAATTAGCTAAAAGTGGCATACCGACACCGCAAGAATGCCATAGTAACTGCATGTTTATCTTAGAGATGCTTTGGAAAGTTAAGGGTATTTCTCGTCAGTGGACAAATGAAGTTCAGTATTTATTCTTTAAACTTTTCTTCTGTCATTGCTTTTTTAAAGCTGATTATTTGCAGTAGTTGTGGGAGATTGGTTGTTTTTTCCTGTGTGCCCATGAAGTATGACTAAGAGTGGGAGTGGAAAATATGTGTGGGATTGGGACGGGAGGAACGTTACATACATCCCAGATAATCAGCTTTCTTTCCTCAACTGCTTAGTTTTCCGCTGAACTAATGATCACTGCTGACGTGGTGGAATCTTTGGAATATGGAGGAATTTTTGGAGTAAATGGCAGAGATGTAAACCCAGAGTTTTGGTTGAGATTTTCAAAGAATATAGAATATGAAATCATTGTCTTTAGAAATTAAGAGGAAATAAAATAGAAATTAAACTACGTTAATCCATAGCTACTGTTCTTTAGTTTACAGCTTACAAGGTATGTTATAAAAGACAGGTTTAAATGTTAAGTTTCAACTAAGCTATCATCAAGTATTTAAAATTAGGTTGTTTTATTTTTTAATCCAGACACTTTTTTCACCAGATGGGTGAAAGGATGGATAAGGCCGTAGATCAGATGACTGACAGTTTAGGAAGCAACCAATCTTCCTCACCCCACACACTGCATTCTCCAAGTGCATCCAAAAACCTGTTTTCCTCTTGATTGATAAAGGCCAGATGTATTCACACAAAAGATACTGAATCTCTTCCTTTGTGATCACAGCCAGCCATGTCAAACTTACCCAACTTGTTAAGAAAAATCACCATGTACTGTTCTTAGGCATTTTGCTGCTGTATCTCCTCTTTCAAAATGTTTCCTTGGCTGATTAGAAATATTCTTGTTTCATCCATAAATGTATTCATGGTCAATTTATACCTGCTTGTCATTGTGCCAGCATTGTCCTTTAGTGTAATTAGATTTTGTTCTCTTCAGTGTTGGCCTTCTAAAATATAGATGGAGACCAGTCCTATCACCTCTCAGTCTGCATTGACAGAGACTGAACAAGCTCTTCTCACATAGGCAGATTTCCATTTCCCTGATCATCTTAACAGCCCTTTCTTGCATTTCCTTCAGTTTTTCATTTGTCTCAGAGATATGTGACCATACTGGACGCATTTATTTATACAAGGGACTGTATTGTCCATGCCAGGAGTACTAACGTTTTACCACTGTTAAAAACCTTTTTCATCATGTTGTCAAATCAGAATTTGCAGCCATATGATATTGTGAGCAACTTTTGCATGGGATATTTTAAACCCTCAAGAAGTTCAATACAGAAACTGAATATAAGTGATGAAGTAAGTGAATGTTCAAAGAACCATTTTTATCTTACTTCATTCAAGGGCTGATACCAGCTGTACATTAGATAAGAGATGTCAAGAACCAATGCTACACTTTAACCTGTGCTTAATATCCCTCAATTACCAATGTTTTTGTCACAGTTTAATTTTATTTGCTTGACCTATATTCTAATATCATTCACCTTGGGGTAGGAGCAGCAAGGGCTTGGATAAAATGTCCCAATAGACAGTCTAGTTAAAGGTACTCACATGCTTTGCTGCCAGATCTGTCATAAACTTCTGATAGAAATGTATTATGCAGCCATGGGTCTTTTAGTTTGAAGAAGCAAACTGACAGTTCAAAAACGATCTATTTTCCTTCTTTACCAATATAACCTGCAATATTCAATTTATCCTCTCTATCCAGAGCAGCTCTTTAGTGGTTAAATGGATGCTTAAAAGGAGCCTGGATTAGGGAGTTTACCCTGCCTAGAATGTTCAGAACAATTGGTAAAGTGAATGTCACGGCTTTAAATCTCTAAAATTGAAATGAGAAAAAAAAGCTGTATCTCACTTCCAACAAGAAGGTAACTGGAGAGCATCAGTTTGAAGTCCAGGAAGTAGTGAAGTTCATCTTACTGAAACTAGTCCATAGGAAGAGATGGAATACATATTCTTTTTCTGAAACTTAGAAATTAGGTAGTGTGCACTAAATGTACTCACTCAGGAATGAGATTGCATAGACATTAATTACTGGTAGGCTCAGTATCTCCTTTATGCAAGTATAGAATCTGCTTAAGTGGACACGCTTCCTCAGTAATCTTCACCAGAAGGCACAACTCAAATGGGATCACAGGGATTGCATAGTGGAGAGGCAGTGTCATAACCACACTTAGAGTATCTCTCTGTGTCTGACTTAATGCCTAAAGAGAGGCTGTCAGTTTCTTCATGCCTGCTTCAGATGAAATTTCTATGTTTAGAATTTTTTTGTTGTTTTATTTATTGCCTTTTTCAGCTTAGGTAACATCAGTGGGGCTTTTTGCCCCATGTAAAACTCCACGTACTGCAGTAGACACAGTCTTAAATATTGAGATGTTAATTATTTTATGGCTTATACCTTTAAGGTGTTTTCAAATAGATTATATGTTACAACAACAGCTACCAGATGGTAAGATAAAGCAACTCACAGCATAGATACATGCAGTAGGAAAAATTCATTATCATGTTAATTTATCGATATCTCTGGATATTTCTTCTTTGTATATGATTTCCAAATATTTTTGTAGGAATATAAAATTAATTTAGTGTGAAGTCTTCCATTACTCATCCCTCAAAATCTAAGTACTTCCAGAACTGTACAGCACTCCGAACAGCATCAATTAGAATTAGATTTGCATTATGTTTCAACTACTATTTTAATGTAGTTCCTCAGACAAATTCCTTGTGGGCTAAAGTTGTCTATGTTCATCTATAGATCAAAGATCACACCACACACCCACCACCACCCACCACCAGCCCTCATCCCCATTTAAAAGCAGAATCAAAGCACCTTTGTTACAGGACTATGGAAATGAGAGGAGGGAGAGGGAGGAAGAGGGGGGGAAGATATGTTTCTGGCCCAAGCTTCGTTTCAATTAGGAAAACAAGTTAAAAGAAATAACTTCAAAGTTGGTCCACTTTTTAGTTCTCATGTGAATGCCTAGAGTCTAGATGAATTTAACGAAAGCCCCTTGTTTCAAAGCAAGGAGCCTTCCAACTTGAAATTCAAAAGGTGCACAGGCACTTTCTGCCTGCTGTGGCTTTACAGAAGGGCAGTTCAGAATGGTGATGACATTTAAGACCACTCTGGCTTCATATTGCTGTATAGATAAAAGCTTATCTTGAAGACATGCTTTGACAAGGCTTAGTTTCATTGCCTTGATGCCCATTAGCTAAATAAAACAAAATCCTTTGGGAAAATTAGAATTCTTAGTCAGTTTTATATAGTATTTCATGCTATTGTTGCAGTTACAAGAGAATTCCTCACATATTCCCCATGCATTTTGGGGAAAATCTTTCTAGTGGGATTCCATGTGGGGTGTTTCAGGCCCTTGCATACAATTTTCCCAAGATCTGTTTTTTATGTGCAGAAAATTAATCTAATTTTAACCTCTAGTCTATGAGATAACTTAGAGCTAAATTAAAAATATTTTTTGTGAAATCTGTTGGAAAGAGTTTTTGAAAGAAACAACTTGATTGACAGGAGGAAATACTGTGCTGTCATTTTGAAAGGTGTAGAGTTGTTTAGATTTGATAGCTAAGTGACAATTAACATTTGCAGAAAGAGCCATCATCATTTGCACAGTTACAATATCCAGCTGGTGAAAAACATACACTTTTATGAGAAAATCTGTGGCACTAGCTATAGTGTTCAAGAGATCATGCATGGGGAAGACTGATGAGTAGAATTGGCTCAGTGTGATACCAAAGAACTGGATGGAGAACACAAATGTTGCAAGATAATGCTAATGTATATAAATATTAATACAGTATGGCACTACTAAGGGGGTAAGTGTTTGTTTGTTTGTGAAAGCTGTCATGGAGGTGGAATTTAAAGAACTGGGGGAAATGATGTCAAAGGCTTTACTGAAGTCCAGGCAGACAATATCCAAAGTCTTTCTCTCATCAACTCAGTTGATCATCCTGTCTCAGAGGGAGACCAAGCTGGCCAAGCAGGATCTGCCTTTCATAAACCCATCTGTCTGGGTCCGATCCCTTGGTTGTCCTTGACACACCACGTGAAATTGCACTCGGGATGAACTGCTCCATAACCTTGCCTGGCACCTGTTCTTCTCCAGATCTTCCTGCCCTTTGTGTGGCCTGCCATTTGCCAACAACCAGTCATCTGGGACCTCCCAGATTAACCAGGACTGGTGGTAAATCATGGAAAGAGCAAATTCTTCTGCCATATCTCAGGTAGATCCCACCCAACGTGATACTCTTGTTGAGGCAGCACAGCAAGTTGTTGACTAGTTCCTTTTGGACTACAGGAGATTTAACCAGCTCCACATCCCTGTCTACCAGTTCAGGGGGCTGGGTGCCCTGAGGATAACTGGTCTTTCTGTTAAGGATTGAGGAAAAAAAAGGCATTAAGTACCTCAGCCTTTTCCTCAGCCTTTGTGACAATGTTTTCCTCTGCATCCCAGTAAAGGATGGGGACTCTCCTCGGCTGCCTCCTTGTTATTGATTTATTTCTTAAAACATTTTTGTTGTCTTTTGCTATGCTGGCCAGAGGGAGTTCTAGCTGGGCTTTCACCTTTGCAATTGTCTTTCTGCATGACCTCCTGACAGCCTCATACTCTTCCTAAGTTGACCTTCTTCAAAAGGTCATAAACCATCTTTTGTTTTCCTGAGTCCCTGCAAAAGCTTCCTGTTCTGCTAGGCCAGTCTTTTTTCCTCCTGGCGGCTAAGAGCTGTAAAGCATCTCACTGATACCCGTCATATTAGAATAAGAGGTTACATATGTCGTAGTAAAACATCAAGAACAGGAGAGAGTACTTCCATCAATGCACCTGTTCTAGCTCCCAAACCAAGGGGCCTGTACAGCTCGTTGGCAGTGTCCACTGCCCATGCCCAGCAGCTACCTCAAGCACTTCAGATCATGGGTCAGTAATTCATTTATTTGAGCAAACAAACCCTGGTGCTGCTCAGCCTTCTTTTGTAGATAATACTTTGGTTTCTCTACATACCTGTGTCTTTTGTCTTTCATTGCCTAGATTTCTGATGCACATTTCTAGCAATTTTTTCCAATGACTGAGCAGATTAGAGTTTTTTAAGGTCTTTTTTATCGTTGTTGTTATAATAGTACTTATTTTACCTAATTTCACCAGTTGCTGTTAGACCTCTAGACTATAATAATTACCCAGCCAGAGAGCAAAAAGCACCTACAGTGATTTGTTGTGTCCTATCTTAACAATTTCTTTTTTAAGGTGAGGATTAAGTCACTCCCTGGATCGCTTCCTAAGTCCCTGCTGAAATAGAGCCTATCATGTCATTCTGAGACAAGTAACTCTTGAACTTAAGTTATTAATTTAGAAAGAAAACTCTAAGTTGTTATCACAATATTTGCAATGTTTTACAATACAGCTTTATTTGCCTATTGCAGAATCACTCCTTTATGATAACTCTTGTTTTCAGTATAACAACAAAACGGGCAATTATGTTTGAAATTTTCAGATGTACACTGTTTGATAAAAAGATGATGCTGCATAAAGTATTAAAAATTTCAGAAGGAGAATGAATTAAGTCTGTGATATTACATCTCTGTACTACTGATGTGACGTGAGGATGTCAAGATGTAATGTGAAGGGCTGTGAGAAGAGCGGCACCACTAGATGTCACCGTCCTTCCACCAATAATTCCTCAGCGATCAGCCTGATATGATTTACAAGCACCACTGGTTCCACCACCACCACACTGAGATGAAGTCTTAAATTCATGTTTTTCCAGCTCTGTTTCTTTATAATCCAATCAAAATCTATGTGGCATCATTTATTTCTTGTAGCGCTGTGTTTAGATAGTCCTAAAAACCTAATTCTGACATGAAAACGTGATTTGGGCATTGAGGTTTGCTCAAATTCACAAATTTAAGAGGAAACACTGTTGGATAAGTTGGCCCAGTACTGCTGTTGCAGCTCATCCCAGTTGAGAGTGGATTGTTGGAGAATATGAAGATCCTACTTCCATTTCTTTTACTGAAGCACTGTATGATTTAGGCAGGCCATTCCACCATAGCTTTTCTGTTTGCAGTTTACTATAAACCCTAGTTTCCTCAGCATAGGAACTAAGCCTGTTAATGTTGTTTGTTGAATTATCTTTATCTTAATTCAGTGATAGAGTCTTCACAAAGAGTCTTTAAAAAATAGGTATTTAAGTGAAGCTGATAAAAATACTGGAGGGGGATATTCATTCCCTAATCTAGCTTTACTCATTAACCCTAATCTCAGCAGTGACTGAAACTTCCCAAGAGTCAGGTTTGGGGTTAGAGGACTTGTTGGATGTACTTAGTATGGGATATCTTAAGTCTTCAGTTCCTGCTGCCTTTCATCTTAATGAGTAACATCACCTTGCATTCAGGTTTAAGTTTTTGATATCCTATGTGATATAGAGGGAGCTGAATACAGTTTATCTCCTGGATAGGCCAGTCATTTTTTTATCTGCACTGATTCAGGTTGGGGTTTCCTACTTATTTTTATTTTTCATCACTGTCTTTCACAAAAATACAATTAAGTGGAACTTTGTAAAAATGTTTAATTGACAGGATCTTTCTTTTCTCATGGATAGATCTGCTTATTTGGAACTTAAGGTCTAAATATTATGGGGCATATTTATTATCTTTAATAAGACAATGGAGTAAATACTGTCTTCTCTGCATTCAATCTTTTTCTTACTTTATTCCATTAGGTGCTTTTCTGCTTCAAAGACAAAAACACAAAAATAACTGGAAAATACCCAGAGTAGATAAGAACATAGCTAAAGTCAGATCAAGTATGTATACTCCAACCACAGAACAACTAAATATACTCACCATGCATTCCATAAACACTTATTTTCCCATGGCAGTCCCTCTTCACTAATGCAGTAAATCTCTCCTTGAGCTGAGCTCCTGTATTGTCAGGTATGAGCAGGTAAGACTCCAATCGTGAAAGGCTACTTTAACTTTCTGGTGGGAATACCATATTTTAGGTTTGAGAAAAAAAGGAGGTTTTGAGTCAAATGTCCTGTCCCATTACCACTGCAGTATGAATTACTAGAAAAACAAAAAGTGATTGATGAACAAGAGTACAAAGGTTACTATAAAAAGACCATAAACTGTCAACCCTAATATAGATAGTGATTATATTTAATTACACATTTAAATGTCGAACAGCTTGACTGAGACACACTTGTGTCTATCAGTATATGTTACCAATGAAAGGCTCTGCCAAACACTTTTCTTCATCCTGTCAGCACACTAGGTGACAACACAAAGTAGTAGCCTGCACTGTTCCCCAGAGGCTGCTCAGTTTGGAATGAATCACAGGATGGAAGACAATTCACAGTCTGCAGAAAATACAGCAATGAACCTGCATAAGATTTCATATACATTTATATGAAAACATGTACATATATACATATATATATATACACATATAGAGTTTAAAATAGGCGTCATGTAAATAAAATCACAACTCATAATGCATATTTTTCTTGCAAACAGACAGATTTAATGTTACATAATCTCAAATGAACAAAGCAATAATTTTATATTCCAATATTAAATATGGCCTGTATTTGTAAAACCGTAAAGGGGATGCTTTCAAAATAGAGTAACTCCATAGTTGTTTGTGATAAAGATTATGAACATATCTGTATGATATTTTAGATGACGATGAAAGATTCAAATTACTATTTTATAAGATTTTTGTCAAGAAATTGTAAGCTTTAAAAGAGCTTTTAAAACCATGGTATAAGAGGTTCAATGGACACCCTAGGGCTAACCATAGAAACATGAACAAATTCTACTTCATGCAGTTTTAATGTTTACATATGATATATTTTATGTAGTTATTTAAAGGAGAGTTTGGATAGAGTAAATCTCATCAATTTATTCATATCTACACCTAAGCAGATACTGTGGTTAGCTAAGTTGTCCAAGCTTCCCATGCAAACCAAGGATATCTAGTAAACAGTCTGTGGAGTCCAGAAGGCAATTTCTCTTTCTGTGGAGTGGGCACCTTCATTTATTTTATTGAGTAGGCTCTCAGCTATCCTCTGAAATGGAAAATTACCCATACAGACACCCTAGCAGACATACATGGTAGACATCAAAGTTAAATCCATTCCTGATCACTTCCACAGGGAGTACCATTTCTGCAGCTGACACGTCAGGGTTGGACAAAAGCTGTCTAAAGGTGTTTTAATAGTGTGAGCAAACTCAGGCATTACTGTGACATGAATGAGGCCTTTCTACCAAGAGAATAAGGCAGCAGTTTGCTTTATGGAGAGAATGCCCTGGTCCCTAAGTAATCTCCTCTGTATGCCTCTGCCCTTCTCACAGCTGCACCAGCAGCAGCTGGCTGACTCTGGGATTGTGATTTATGTAAAGGAAAAAGATGGGTCATTGTTGCTGTAGCGGTTGTACGGGTTCAGGAAATTGCCTTTATAGTGCTGAGTTACAGCCCAAACTTATAGGTAGCAGTGAAAAAGTCTGCATTTTCATCCAGAATACTCTGAATTAGATTTGGAATCACTCAGGTTTCTGAAAAGACTGTTTTCATTAATCAGCTATTAACTTATAGAAAGCATTTAGATAAAACGGGTTTCAGTTATCAAAACTGAAGGGAGAATTTTAAATTTTGAGACACTGGAGTCACTCATAACACACTGTTTTTATAGTTCTCCATAAGTATATGAGACAGACACTTCCTGTAAACACTTTGTTTTCATCCAGGAAAACCCCAACTTTCATACCAGTCCAGAATGAGAATGCTTCAACAAATCATATTTTCCTGTTGGAAAATATACCTCATTTCTCATAAATTTAGAGCCTTTACTAGAATGACATCTGAAGTATTTTGATCTCTGATATAATTCTTTGTGCCTTTGTTGTACCTTTCTTTTTGTCCAGCATTTTGAACTTTCCCTCAATAATTTTTCCAACTTTTTCCTTCTCAAATGTTAAATTAAACACTGAGTCTGATTTGCTTTTTTTCACTCCCATATTTCTTTCATAAAAGTAAGTTGCTTTTAAAATCATGCTGCTGTCACACATGGCCTGTTATATATCAACAAATTATATTTTTGTTTGATTCCAAAAGTAGAGTCAGCAGTTGGAACCAGACAATGTCCTTCATTTGTCTGTTTTTTATTTGACAGCATGGTGTACAGGGTAGAATATTTATAGGATTTATTGCTCTTGTATTTCTCTTTCACACTAAAATATCTCCATTTCAAATTAACAGTTTGGTTTAGAGCTTTAAGCTAAAACATTCATAGTCTTCTGTGATTTCTTTAGCAGTACTCCAGTTTTACTTTCTATTCTTTAAAATAGTTTGTCTCTATTCTCCAAGATATATCTTCTTTGGGATTTCCTGAAAATGCGTTTGAAAACTTAACTTCCTTCAGTTTACTCTTTGAGTGTTTTAGGCCCATTCAAGCAGAAGGAAGTATAGCTGTACTTAGGGTGGACTGCAAGCCTGGTCTTTCTTACTACTACAAGCATATCTAGACTTATTCTTGGATATAGATGTCTTTTTTTCAGCACAAAGTCAAAAGATAATGTTAAAAACACCAGTGCCTGGGCTCACTTCTTACAGGTGGGAGGGCAGAGTAATGGTGGAACATATGCTCTAAGATTTATGACATCAAAGGCTTTTTATTTCATAGATTCACAGAATCATTTGTGTTGGAAAAGACTTCTAAGATCAGCAAATCCAACCAAAATCCCAGCACTGCCAAGTCTACCTCTGAACCATGTCCCCAGGTGCCACACCTAAACATCTATTATATAGCTTGAGGAATGGTGATTCCACCACTTGCCTGGGGAGGCTGATCCAGTGCTTGACAGCACTTTCAGCAGAAACGTTTTTCATAGCATCCAATCTAAACCTCTCGTGGTGCCACTTGAGGCTGTTTTCTCTTGTCCTTTGCCTTGTTACCTGGGAAAAGGGGCTGACCCCCACATGGATACAGCCTCTTTTCAGACCATTTTACTAGAGAGAGTAATAAGGTTTTCCCTGAGCCTTCTTTTCTCCCTGGGATAAAATTGTTACCCAATTTTGCAAACAATGCTAGCCTATTTCTTGGCTGCCACAACATTTCAACAAGACTCTTCTGCCAGTGCAGCGAACTCACTCTTCCTTTTCATTGCCTCTTCTTCATCTGAAGGAAGCCATGTGAGGTGGAGCAGCATGGCACATGGGGTGTGGTCTCTGAGCAGCCCTGGTGCCGCACCACCACGTGCCATACTTGGTGCATATATCCAGAGTCCTTCTGTCCCTGAGTCCTGAGATAGTATGGTCTTCTGTGGGCTTCGATGTTTAAGGAATTCAAGTATTTAATATTCATGTTAGTGCACACATGCTTAGTTAGGCTGAACCTTAGATAATGGAGGCAGTTTACAGAATCAGGGTCTAATTCTGGCAGAGGACTTTGTTTTGGCAGTATAAGTTCTTCCTCCCAAGGAGCTATATAAAGTTCCTCTGTAGGCCCAGATTCTAAAGCAGTAGAGCCGATATCATCCCTGGAATTACACTGTTAAGCTTCCAAAAACACTTCTGCAAAGAAAACATACTGTAAGCCAAACAGATGATTTTTATTAATAAGAATATGTTCCTAAAAGTAAAATAAAGTAATAGAGACTTTAAAAGTGCTACAATCCTCTTAACTACTAAAACAAAATGTGAAATAAAGACGCTTTCAAAGATAACACTGACAAAAGGTTACAAATTACCTAACTGGTTTTTCAAAAGAAAATTGCTTAAACAAAGAAATGTTGAGGGGCAGTACCATAACTGTGTTTTGCCTTCACCATCTACATTCTGGAAACATTTTTGGAGGTTGCATTGCATAAGACAGCCAAATCACCCCTAATTTAGAAGTAAGCATGAGATTAAACAAGCTTTCTGTAAAAGCCTGTTACAAAAATATCCTTCTTTTTGTCTGTTCTCATCCCCTTTTGTTATCCCTGCTCCACTTTCTCAGCACCTTCCAAATGTTCATGCGTGTGTGTCTGTGTGTGCAAGTTTTCATTATTATGAACACTTGTTCATTATTATGAACACTGCCATTTGTGAAGCACTAGTTTCTATGAATAATGGAGTCAGAGTTTGTGTGCCAGGCCACCATCTCCCTTTCTGTAATAAAATTAGTTTAAAAAACATGGCACTTCAAAAACATCTAAATTAGGATTTTGTTTATATGGTCTTTCAGATTTTGAGTTGTTTTGCAGGGAGAAGGGGAACAGAGTTCCATTTATTTGCAACTATTTGAATCTTACATTTCACTGAAAACTTGCAGAAGGCTTGAAGAACTGAAGGGCAATGAAAAAAAAAGACATACAAATAACAAGAATAATGAGAAAATCACAGGCTTTCACAATTCTTTCTCCTTAATTTCTTCCCTTGCTCCAGGATATTTTCCTTTTTTGATTAGCTTGTTTTTCCTTGTGTTTATCTCAGAGATGTACACAACCACATCAGTACTGCCATGCCATAAGTCTCCTGCTGCTGCCAGTCCCCTGTCCCAAACATGAGCTTTCACAGTTTGCAGATAACAGCCTCTTTTCTCCTTTCCCCTCTTTCTTCTAATTATTCTCAAGTTTTACCGGAAAAAGAAAAAGGCTTCAGTGCTTCATTATTTTTTCCTTTTACATTCTAGTAACAGCTAATCAATTGCTCCTCTAGGGAAACTGTCACATTTCCTAGGGTTTTTTTGATTCTTATGTGGTGGTAGTTTCAAGATACCTGTTATTTAAAAGTCAATTCAAGAGAGCCATGGACATGATGATCAGGGAACAGACATACAAGTTCTCAAAGTGAGGCACCAAGAAAATTGAACTTCCATCTGAATGTGTGGGTGAGAAATCACATTATTTACATGCTGGAATACCACTACACTGACAAATGTGAGACCTCTTCTGTCACTGACCCCAAAACTGGACATGTTTGAGACAGCTGCACAGGCTGACATGAGCCAGCTCCTGTCCCAGTACAGTCTGGCAGTGTCAGTCCAACACTGCACCTGCACTAACGTTCTTGTCCGATGTATTATTACCTTGGATGCCTCAGCACACTAACATGTCCGGACCTATCTGGATCCATTGCCTGTTATTATAGGAATATAGGCTTGCCCCAGATATGTGGCCAGAGACTTTCAAATCTCTGCTAGAAAGACCTAGTTTCTCTTGAGACTGAGGTCCCAATGCATCTGTCTTCTGAGCAGAAATATCCTTACATGCGGGGGGAAATTAAGTGGACAAGAGACTTTTTGCACTTAGAGAAGTAAGGAGAAGGCATACAGGGCAGCAAGGAAAAAGGAAGAGATAAACAAAGAGCAATACATGACAGCCTCAGTAGCAGACAGAATTGTCTTCATGCTCCTGATTCTCCTCATTGTCATTGAGAAAAGTACAAGCATAATATTTGAAGTTAAGGCAAGCCCTTGACTGTCAAAAAGAAAATTAGCCCTGACTTCTATGCACGCGCACATACTCCACACAGACACAGACACACACACAGACACACACACACACACACACACAGAAAAGCTGCAGCATATATTTAATTTATTGGGTTTTGGTTTGGGATTTTTTTTTGTTTGTTACCAAGGGAACAGAACATATAGCGATTGAAAACACATGTTGCTAAATTGATGCCCTGGAGACATCCCAAGTGGCTTAATGTCATGCAGCCTAATTTAATTTGCATTAATAGTACAGTTTTGCCAAAAAATATTGCTGGTAGTGTGAGGTTTGGGTTGTGTGTGTGTGTGTGCACAAAGTAAATAGATATTTTATCAATATTTTAGTGTACTTTGCCTGCTGACTTGCAAAATATCAAGAGTCCAGGTTTCCAGAATTATTTGTGTGCCTATGTAGATTCCAGACAGGGTGTGTCCCTGTATGGAGAGGTGTATGTGTTTTGAATTATGTTAAAGAAGTGTAACAGACACATTTTAAGTTTGTTAAAGTTGACTCATCCTAGGTACACTGCAGATTCCAATTGTGTTTCCTGTAATTCCAACCATTTAAAATATAAAATTGTTGTTCTCTCTAAAACCAGAATGAAGTAAGATTTTCCATTCCACACACCACAAGGTAACAAGGACATAGCCATTAAAGGTTAGAGATTAATGGGAAGGCCATCTGTTAAAATTAGGATCAAATTAGGAGGAAAGCTGTTAGATCACACTTATTGTGCTGTGATGGTGACAGGGGAGCCTCTAGCCTTGGTGACACGCCAAAGTATCTTCACAGCTCAGAGGCTTTAAAATTCACAACAGCAACTTGCAGAAGTAAACAGAACTTGGGATATCTGGTGACTTCATCTGCAGAGTATGAGGACCAGAGCAAATATGCAATTCAAACAAACAGGAAAAAGTCAAGAAGCAAATAGTATGGAATAAGTGATATCCATCAGGTAAACCAGAAAACCACACGGGCATTTTTACTGAGTGAAAGACCAGGAAAAGATAAGCCTGCTGCCTTGCAGAGGGTCAGATTTATCAGTGAGTGTTAGATAAAGGAGACCATAACCTTTAGTACTTTTTACACTAGTTTTGTCTAACAAATAATGTTTTCACGATTAATGACATCAATGGAGAAAAAAATCTCAACTTTAAATGGGAATAGACCATCTTAAATACTTTCACATATTCAGAAACTGTTAAATTTCATTTGTCATTACCAAAGAGCCACCCAACACAACTTACCAGTCATTCACAATCCTCCATTAAAAAAAGAAAGAAAGAAAGAAAGAAAGAAAAAAAAAAAAAATTGAGTCTATGAGGAGAGAGGGAAACTTGGTAACTGGTGTTGGTCTTCAGAAGTTGGGAAAACAACTTGTGGAATTGTGGAATTACAATTTTCTGCTTCAATTAAATTAGCAGAAAATACTGGAGCAAATAACAAAGCTTTTCATGGTCATCTGCAAAGTAAACTGAGAAAAGACTTACAATCTATATGATTTTATCTTAAGTAAAAATCTCGAATGTGACTCAAAAGAAAATTAATGTCATACACTTGGTCTTCAACTCTTTAGAATCACCAGAATCCAGATGATGATATATGGAAAACAGTGTTATTAACAGTGTTAAGAGACACAAGTCTGAAGCTCCATGTATAAACTGCAATAACCCATTACCTGAATAGGGAATGGGCAACAACAGACTAGTTGCTTTTTAAAAAGCATTAGAATAGAGAGGGAATAACAGAGGCTCAGTCAACAGCAGCAGACTGTTAAGAGAAATGCAAACACTGTAATGATAATGAAAGGACATGTAGCTTATAAAAAGTCTCACATAACCCTTCAGGATTCATCATGGTTACAGGACAGTGTGCATTTCTAAACTCCAGTACCAACATATTTTTGAGTGATGTAGGAATAGATTGCCTGTGGTGACAGTGTAATTTCTGCCAGTCCTTAGAGGGCAGACAGGGTTCTGTCATTCTGTCATGAATGCCTATTCTTGCATAGCTGAGTGGTGTAAAGGGAAGAGAGCTGTAAAGACATTCATGGGTCATAAATGTGCTTGGAAAAAGGACCATTTCTATTACAAAGAAGAAAAAAAAAAAAAAGAGAGAGAGAGAGAGAAATTGACCTGTGAAATTTAATACATTGCCCAAATGAAAGCCAGATATTGTGTGCTGCACTAACCAGTCTTTGCCAGTCTGTGCCCAGCCTGTTGCTGATCTTGTGCAGGCTACTAGTGCAGATTCTACTCTGATGTTAATAAATCCTGTACTCCCTGAGACAGGTATCCTCATGCAGGAGTCCACACTAGGAAAGGAAAATGTGATCTCCCCTGCTGTGGTCATGCTCAAGCGATGTACACTGTGGTTACTGCATGCAAGAGGAGGAGGCAGCAATTTATGCTCCTCTATTACCATCTTCAGGCACACAGTGCAAGAAATTATTTCCCCCTTATGTTAAACAAGCATGTTTATGGTTATGAAATATTTCTTTGCAGCTCCAATCTTAAATGCTAAAGGTTCTATTGTGTTCCTTTCCAGCTTAATGTTTTGCTTGGGAATGAGTTTGTTGTACTATTACTAGGGAGATACATGCTGTCTCCTGTGCAGTTGCAGGACATACAGATCCAAAATGGACCAAAACATAGGCACAAGGTTTTGATCACTTGAAAATATAATGGAAATGTATCATCCTCTGTTCTTTCAAAGCAGATTACAAGTAAATATGAAAGGTGGCCCGTGCATTGGAATTTTGCTGGCACAGGTTTCCATGAAAGCTCCATTAAAAAGCCAAACTAGAATTCAGACTCTATAGTTTTTGATATGTCAGAACTCAGCTTCTGCTGGGCCTGGTTTATTATATTCTATAAAAGATTTTGAATGCATGGCACAAATCAAAAGCCCTTGCAATCTATTCCTTGGAAACAAAGTTGGAGGCTGATATGAATTTAGTTTACTGGGAAGTAGACTAAGATTGGATGTCACAGCTTCAGCTAATTTAGATCCCTCAAGTTAAAGTTCTCTTATGAAACAAATAGAATGTATGGTCATCATGCGTTAGGCATGTAGTCTGCAGTTTTGACAATTTGGCAGGTAACCTGCTACTAGACTTTGGTTTTTCAGACCCCACTTCTTATGGCATTCTGTTCTGAAATAATTTGTGAAGCTTACCTCTTTCAGAGAAAGATTTAGTGACACAGTTGTTGTGGTGTTAATGCATTTTCAGTGTGTAATTGGGCCTCACATCAGTCCATCCAATTCAGTCTATGAATTTCTTTACACTATTAATAGTTTCTATAGCTTAGTGTGCCTTAGAACTCTAAATCCTTTAGTTGTTTCTAGCTCTTGAAGTGTTGGTGGTGTGTTTTGTCGCTATGCCTAAGATTCCCTTTATGTTGCCATACTCAGCTCATTAGTTTGACTCTTTTACCCCAGTAGTGAAGAGCTGAGATTTCGGCTTCAAAAATGCCTGTTTGTATATCCAGTAACATAAAATCTGTTGCATTTCAATTCAGAGGAGAAATATTAACCTCACAGCTGTGGCCAAGTTACAAAACTGGTTCCTGAGGCTCCTGTTAAGTGAGCACTGAACTTACACACATTGCCTTGGCTTTACAGAAAACTACCTGTCTCCCATGACTGTGAGTGAGCTCAGGGAGACTCCTTTATGTAGCTGGCTAAACTATGTGCCTCAAGTGGAACAGTACGAGTCCTTCAGCTTTCTAATTGAGAAGGCCTGAAGCTGGAGGAAGGGACCCATTCATTTTTTTTCCCATAAATTTCTGCTTATATCCTTTTGGCATTGTAAATAAAGTTAAGGCTGTTTCTCTTCTGTAAGCCACTGGCAGAGCTCAGAGAGTCAGACACATAAATGAGCTGTCTTTTGATTCATCCCATGCTGATTTAGATCCACACTATTCCTCTTCTCTTCTCTTCTCTTCTCTTCTCTTCTCTTCTCTTCTCTTCTCTTCTCTTCTCTTCTCTTCTCTTCTCTTCTCTTCTCTTCTCTTCTCTTCTCTTCTCTTCTCTTCTCTTCTCTTCTCTTCTCTTCTCTTCTCTTCTCTTCTCTTCTCTTCTCTTCTCTTCTCTTCTCTTCTCTTCTCTTCTCTTCTCTTCTCTTCTCTTCTCTTCTCTTCTCTTCTCTTCTCTTCTCTTCTCTTCTCTTCTCTTCTCTTCTCTTCTCTTCTCTTCTCTTCTCTTCTCTTCTCTTCTCTTCTCTTCTCTTCTCTTCTCTTCTCTTCTCTTCTCTTCTCTTCTCTTCTCTTCTCTTCTCTTCTCTTCTCTTCTCTTCTCTTCTCTTCTCTTCTCTTCTCTTCTCTTCTCTTCTCTTCTCTTCTCTTCTCTTCTCTTCTCTTCTCTTCTCTTCTCTTCTCTTCTCTTCTCTTCTCTTCTCTTCTCTTCTCTTCTCTTCTCTTCTCTTCTCTTCTCTTCTCTTCTCTTCTCTTCTCTTCTCTTCTCTTCTCTTCTCTTCTCTTCTCTTCTCTTCTCTTCTCTTCTCTTCTCTTCTCTTCTCTTCTCTTCTCTTCTCTTCTCTTCTCTTCTCTTCTCTTCTCTTCTCTTCTCTTCTCTTGCCATTGTCTTTGAATCCAAATTTTTTCTCCTCTGCCAGAACATACTCATATGAGGAGCACAAAGCATTGCTCTTATTAAGATCATTAACTTCCATTTCAGGAACTTAACAACAACATTCCTTCTACCCCCTCACTATTCTCTCTATCCAAATAATTTCCATGTCATGATTTTTCCAAGTTTTACAAGGTTCAGTCTCTCTTAGAAGTTTGATGGGAAGGATAGGGGTTTTTTTTGATAATATGTTGTGAGTTAGAAGTCAGAAAGATAGTATTAGTGGTCTATTTTATAAAGGTTAAAATAACACATGATAAAACTTGGGCTAATGCTTATACCCAAGAGAAATTATCAAGGAGGAGACTTTCTGTGATTTGATCTACTTTAACCTTCTTTACCTATGCTTCCCTGATCAAATTTGCTGACAATATTTTCCGCTATTTAAATATGTGATCAGGTTTTTTTCTCCTTCTTGCAATTTGTTGATGTGTTACCTTCCTACATTTAGCCTCCATGAAAAGGATTACTGTACATTTTTTACATTGCAAAGTATTTTGCATGTTGTAGCTGACTGAGAAATAACAATACCAAGGACTGTATTCAAGCTGATATAAATGAGCAAAAAAACTCATCAATATTCCACATGAATAAATATGCTTAGATTCACCACATACTCCAGAAATGAAACAGAAAAAAAGAAGTCATGTGGTACAAAAGTATTTTAGGCATTTCTGCATATTGTAAGAGAACTTAGAGAGGTCAGCTCCCTCTCAGGACCACAGCATGCAGGTGGCAGATGGGTAAGTCCTTTCTGTGTTTTAGCATAGAACTTTTGTCCAACATTTCCTCTATGTCTTAAACATTTTTTGATCTTCCTCTGTAGTAATTACTTTTATTGCTGACTGGTGTCTTTTCTATTTTCTGTGACCTCCAAAAGAACTCCTTTTGAGCTTCTTGCAGGCTTGACCTACTCTTTACTTTAAACCATGCCCCTGAGTTCTTGTACGTTTGGCAAAACCTCTGCCATCTTATTTCCTTCTGAATTTTGTACACTTCAGTCAAAACACCTCATAGTTACCTTTCCTCAAAGAAATCAGACTTTACTCCTGCAGTTTCTCCTATAAACAAGATCACAGAACTGAGAAGTGACATTTGAAAGAAAAGAAAAAGAAAGAAACAAACAAAAATAAGCAAAAACAACTTCATGGAAATCAGTGTCATGGATGACCAGGACAGTAAAAAAAAAAAAAAAAATTTATGGAAAAAAGTGTGATGGAAGGCCCGGGAAAAAAAAAAAAAAAAACCAAACTAGCTGTCCATGTTTTTTTTCCACAGTAGAAAAGTACATCTCTGAAAAATAATGTAATAAGTAGGTGTCCATGACATTTGGGGGGGGGAAAAAAAAGAGTAGCCTATTAATTAAAAATAGGTTCAAACATTTCAGTCTGGAGGACTTATAGCCATGATTAACCATTAGGGTGTATTCAGCTCCTCAACTCCTAATCAGGCAGAGGACAATTCTGTGATACTGATGAGGTTATTGTCATGATACTTCATATCAAACTAGGACAAACCTTAGGAACATTTGGGTCTGAGCCATTAAAGCACACTGTCGGTGTAATTCCACATACTTTCATTAAACAATTAGAAGCAATAGAATGAAGAAAAATCAACATGGTGAAATATTTTAAGGGTTTGACATTTGGTTTCATTTCACAGTAGGATAAGAAAAAAACAAAGATCATTTTGAAATGAATGCGCAATAGAAATACTTCAGCAATAATAATTTTGTAAGCATATTTCACTAACTGCTTATAAATCTTAAATTCTAAATAAAGCAAACCCTAACTGTCCTAAAGATAAACCAGAGCTAAAGGAGAATATAATAAACAAAGTAAGCTTGTTTCTCATTATGGGACATATTTTCGTTTTCCCACTGTTAAAAATTGGATAAAATATTATAATCATTTACCTTGAGTTGACAGCACATTGTTCTGGAAAGTTTGCAAAGACATCTGCCAGACATTTCTCGTTTATCCAGAGTCTCAGAATAACATTTTGAATGTTCTTCAAAAATTTTTTAGTTTTCTTAATGTTTCTGGAATCTAAAACCCTTTCATGAGCTAACTTTTAACTAAGTCTTGGTAAAATATGAATCCATTAATCTCAAAATACTTTAAAGGTCTATGTCTTCAAACATATTATATGTGCTATATAAGCAAATTGAAGATTCACTGTCTACATCAGATAAACAGACAGATAAACAATCACCACTAAAATTTCTGTGGGTTGAGATGCTCTGATTATTGGGTCACAGGATGTTTTTTTTTTCTTCTATACCAATTTATTTCTTCTAAGTTGTTTATTTTAGGTGCTTCCCATTCAGGGAGACATTCTTCTCAGTTTTAGTTGTGTAAAACCTGAGTATGAAGCTGAAATCTTAAGGTATATATACTCCTCTTCTAGTCAATGGACAGTGAAGGAAATATCCAGAGGGTAGTTCATTGGTGCAATATGTGAAATGGAATTAAGAATAGTCAGATACTTATGTAAGTATCACAAAACTCCTATTTACTGTAAATAGATTCTGTCCCTATCCCACATTTACTAACTTTGTCTGATCTTCCAAGACAACTCTCACTGACTCAGGCTTACAGGATCATTTCATCAGATGTAATCACATTATATTTTGAACACTTTGCTGGTTAGACCTACCTCAATCTCTAGAAAAACCTTGGGAAAATGCAGTTGTATCTTGCACTTGTAATATATCTTACTTTTTAAATAAAAGTAATATTACTTCATTTAAAATTAAGGAAAATCATTTGGTCCCATTTGTTTAAAATTATCCAAATGTTGTAGAATATTGTGAAATTCTGTTGTAAAATTTTGCTGTCCTCTAACATTTTTCAATCTTTGTTGATATATTCAATGTAGGGAAAAAAAGAGGAAATTATAACTAAATTAATTTTCTTTGCAGGAAATTTTTAGCATGCAGACATTTTGATTAATTATTTTTAGAGTAATTTTGATTATTTTATGCAATTCAAAGTCATTATTCATTGGCATAAACACTGTACATGGCTTTTCCTCAGTCCATACACTTGAATGTGCTGTAGTCCACTTTGGATAATCAGTTAACTAGGTTTTTTAATAATTGCTGGTTTGTATTTCATTATTCAGCATAGTATGAAGTACTTTGGGAAAAAAAAATTAAAAAGGGGAAAAGGGGAAAAACTATAAAAGAACTTCTCTGTAATATATTATCTCTTTAGTAGACTACCTATAAATTGCTCCAAGTCAATATGGTCATCTTCCATCAGGAACCATTTTGTCAGGTTGATGTGCTCGTGGTCACAGCAGCAGAAATTTTTAATGGGGAGGCCATGCAAAGCCCTGCAAGTTTATCAGTGTGGAAATAAAAGTCGGTATAATCTTTATCCACAGCCCTCCTCTCCATGCTGACTAGTAAAGGAAATGGATTTCAGTTTTCAAATCCTTTAAGAACAGAGCCTTAGCTTTGCCAACATCTGGCATTGTCTGTCTTAAAGATAATACCTTGATACTGTTTCTTTCAGTGTCAAGCACTGACTTAATATATTCTCTTGTGAGTAACACTGTTTACACTTGAAGGTGTGGTTTTGTGTTGATACTAATTGTTCAGAGTAGATGAGCTGTTATGTTACAGGCACAGATGAACGCTGAGGTGCTGTACTTCCAGCTCTGCTGAAGAGGCAAAATCAGTGTACGCAGAGGAATTCACATTATTGCTTGCCTCAGCCCATAAGTGCACATACCGCAGTAAGGGAACCTGCTCTGTTCTTTAGGCCTATCACATCTGCCTCTAGGAAAAGCTCTGTGGAGAAAAGAGAAATATACAAAGATGGGGTGGATGTACCAGACGACTTTTTTTTTTTTTTTT
>VXBS01001994.1:112937-123896 GCA_013400255.1 Sitta europaea
TTTTTTTTTTTTTTTTTGTGCTAGGCAGTGAGACAGTAACAGAAACAGTGACAGTAAAACATCTCTTTTACCCGTATTTTTTTTTTTACCAAGAAACAGTAGCTTTGCAAACTGAGTTTTCCTTCTGTGTTTCATGTTCCTTTCAGTTCATTTACTGTAGTGTTCACCATATGAAATGGTGAACAGCATGTTTGCTTTTGATTCATATGGTTCAACTACCTACCGCTTCCATCCTGAGAAAAAAAGAATTGGCTCATATTCCAGTGCCATGGAATTCTTCAGTTAAATGTCTGCAAAGCAGATGCTGTGACAAAATCTTTTTGTTTGACGCAGATGCACCGAGGGGCCACAGCCTCAAACATGTCAGAAGTTCAGACTGGAGGCTTTGGTTGACAGAGGCTGAACATGGATACATCTTTCCCTGGAGTCCCCTAAAGTGTTGGGTTAGAAAGAGGGTAGTCTGAGGGAGCACAGACAGAGGGGTCCTACAAATCCAGCATCAATTATGGTAAATACATAGCCATCTCCAGAATGGCACAGGATTTTGAAAGAGGCTGAGTACAGCAGGGCTGTGGAAGTGGGTCATCTTGGTGACTTATCTGCACCAAATATCTTGCGGACATGCAAGTATAGCTGCAGGGGAATGCACTTGATGGTTCAAATCTAATCTCCGCTGTGTTTGTCCATGTGCCTGAGGACCCTTACAATTTGCTGAGGTAATCAGGTCACACCCATGATTTTCACTGAAAACACTGAAAATGTTCATTTCATGAGCATTTGGACATTCCCCCACCATAAGCTCAGAGGCTTGCCATGTTATTTGTATGTTCTGAGGGAGGCCTCAGGACCTTCAGCCCAAACCCTGCCTGGACTCGTCCTCTTGAGTGGAAGGGAAAGTGGGCAGAGTCCTCACAGCTGCACTGAATGCAGCGCCTGGAGCCTCAGGAAGTAAATCTGCCTTCACCCTCCCCAGCACTCTTCACTTGGTGCCTCTCTAAGCCAGCATGTCCTGTTCCCAGTCTGCTCCTACAACAAGAGTGAATAAACTAAACCAAGGAACATTTTCATTCTAGCTGAAACATGACAAATGATCACCAGTCAGCAAATGCTGTATCCCTGTTTACATCCTATTATTACTGTTGTGAAGTCTCTGAAAATCTGCAGTTGCTAAAAACTCTGGAAGCTCCAGAGGATTTCTAGAATTTTTTTTTTCAGGAAGATCTGTTCTAGGAATATTTTATTTTAAGAGGTACATGCAATATAAGCACCTGTTTTATGGGTGACTGTATTACTGAAGGCATGCAAAGTATATGTAGATGAACAAATTTAGCTGTGCTAAAAGATCCAGTTGCTGAGCATTAGTCATCACTTTAGGAATGCAAATTATTTGGAATATGGTGATACTTGTATGCTGTAAATTTATGAAGTAAAAGATTCAGGTCATGAAGTAAAAGAATCAGGCAAAATCTGGAAAAAAAGCAGAAGCTGGTAATAAATTATACAAAAATTGGACAATATAGGAAAACAAAATATTTTCAGACTTACAGATGCAGTATATTCCAGTTACGGTGTCGGTGGATTTCACACTGAGCCTAAAAAAATAAAAGTTTATAAGATTTTTCAGTTTGTTACTGGATTATAAAAAAACTCAGCAAATAATACCAAAACTTCACAATCTCGAAAATAGCAAACTACATCCAAATATTTACAAATATACAAATATCATAGTTAAGTGATTAGATAATATCAGGGTGAGCAAAAATGCCCATTAGAAGCTCTGTGTAAAATAATAACTAATTTTAAATTATTCTGCACAGTAAACACACATCAACCCATTAATTGAAATAAGGTATATTTTAAAACTAGATATTTTGCAATAATTTGATTATATGAGCAAATTTTTTATCTATAATTTAGATAGAATTTTGAATTATGGTTTTGTAAAACCAACATTTACCCTATGAATATTATTAAAGGAGTCAGCCTAGATTCTATACTGAATAACAACCTGGAAAATCCTCATTATGCAGGTAAACCAATATAGAACTTGTTTACTGTATTTAATTCAAGACATTAATGGAGCCTAAAGAGATGTTTTCATTTGTACATAGTTAATATCAACTACTTTTTAAGGGTGGGGCACCCAAAGTTGAAATCAGAATTGAAGTTTTTAACTTGAAAATGTTGAAAGGAAAAACATTTATATCACAATCAGATATTGTATTCATGTATTAGAAGAAGAAAACTAAGGTTAATGAATATACCAAGCTCAAATTAAAAATCTTTTCATTCCTTAATGAGCACCCAGAAGAGAAACATTTTGTTGTGAAACTAAATTTAATACGTTTAAGTTATTATAGCAGTTGTCTAAAATCATTAAAAAAAAATCAGACATGCTATAATAACTAAAAATTGATTGTTTCAGTCCTTTTTTGGTTACATTGATCTAGTGCCTGTCATTTTTTCACATTAAAATTTCATGAAGTAGTTCTGTTGTCATATCTTGCAATGAAAAAAAAGTATTTAGGATTACTAGATAAGTAATTAATTTAACACCAAAGAGCTCAACACAAATAAGACTTTTTTGCCAAAGTAACCTTTGTAGTTCTCTCCCAGGTTTTTTTGATCTTAGGATATGGAAATCTTTATTTGAAAATTTTATTCTATCCAGTATATTAAAAGTACATTAAAATAATTTTCAGTATACCAATTTGTTTATATGGTGGTGCAACAAAGGGCAGTAATAAAAAATCTTGAAAACTTAATCAGCTGGGTTTTTCCTTAATGAAAAAATCACTAGAAGTTGCACTCAATAGATTCTACTCACCAGAGATTAGGAACTTAATTTGCAAACTAAAGGTCATTACATCAAAGATTTTATCTAAGAATAAATATAAATATAAATAATAATATAAATAATGTACATAAAACCAAATTTGTAGGATTTTCAAAATTAGGTACTCTTTCTCCTTTAAAGAGAAAAAACATGATTTTATAAAAAATCTTTCTGCTTTTGACAGTCTTTAACTAACTTGAAATAGCAACCCACAATACACTTGTTTAATTAAAGGATTCTAAACAAAAACAAACAAAAACAAAAAAGTAAGCAAGAGAAAAATTAGTTTAAAATTTAGAGGAAAAGAAAAAAAAAGAAGGGTGAAAAGTAAAAGTTTGTAGATCTTACCTATAGAAGTAAAATATTAAAAACAATTACTTCACTACCTGACTAACCAGGCTCTTGTGTCCAAGGCTTCCTATTGCTTAATTTTCTGATTGCACTCACACTAATATTTGCAATATCCTCTGCTGAGTGGGAAAAATACTATCACATCTTGCAAAGGAAACACAGAACCTTTGCACACAAATTCTGGCAGGTTAAAATATTTCTCAGTTCATCTTTTGGTTTTGATTATGGCCCTTAAATTTGCTTCCAGCTTTCTGGTACCATTTTTATTTCTATAATCAACTGCAGACTTGAAAGCAAGGAAAACTTGTCACATTTTTGGCTCCAGTGCTGCAAACATCTCTGTGCAGGTGGACCCACCCTGTTGAAATCACTGGGTCAGTGTAATGTTATTTTAATGATTCTGCTTCACTTTTCTTCCTTTTTTATCTTTGTGTGGTGGTTCTCTTACTCAAAGAGATGGCTGTCACTAGGAAAATGGCAACAGATGAGCAGTTGTACCTGTGTCAAGAGAAAAGCTTACAGATTAAACCAAACCGAGCTTTTCAGAGATGATAATCACCTGCTTCTGTTTACACACCTCATCCCCATGGAAATCTACTCACTAATGAACGTAGCTGCCCCAAACAGTTTCAGGAACTAGAGGGTACTGAAACCACAGCCTCTTGTAATGGAGATCACCTCCTCTGCAGCAGAGCAAGAAGAAGTGGGTGTCTACCAGTTCCCACTGATCCACAATTCACAAGCCCTTCTAGTAGTGAGAGACACATAGACTGTCAGGCTGGGTGAACACAGCTTGTGTAACTATCCCTTTTCCCTATAGCTACCAAGGTGAGATTACTTTGATCAGAGGAGCATGGAGCTACACCCTTTTGCACCTGGTAGAGTTTGTTAACGGTTGCCTAGAAAGTCCAAAGCATATATATGGAAAGCCAGGAAGATGGATTACTGCAGTCATGGATTTTAGTTACAATTAATAAGACTAGCTTCACAATACTTTTAGGCCCCAGCTTAAACTACCTTTGAAAATGCAACAGTAGGTGTCTCAAGGCCATCTGAGACTCTTGTTTAGACTCCTAAATTATTTATATATGCTTTTACCCTTAGTAAAACTTAGTCAAGCACCACTTCAGATATATATAATTCCTATATATAATCTTTTATTTTGCCATGGATAGAGTTTGTATTTGTGAACTCTGTGACTAAACAAGAAGTCAGAAAATTCAAAGCATATTGCTGCTCTAATTTAATTTAAGAAGATTAAAAGTTATTTTAGGAATTACACCTTCTTGGTTTTTAGAAGGAATCCCCTCCTACTAGAGATAATGCAAATCCAGCAGAACCTGTGAAAAAATACATACAACTCATGCTGACATCAGGATTCCTCTCTACTCCCTGGTTGTTTCAGGCAGTCTTAAAAGCATTATCTTCATACAGTGGGATGAGCTGAAGAATAAGTATGTTATGTGGAGTTTAAAGCAGTTTGACACTACATGAATCCAGGTTTTCCATTACTTCTGTCATTTTGGCACCCAATTAGAAAGAGGTGCATGGCTAACACTGTTCCTTTGTAGCAACGGTGGCCACTGGTGTACTGGGTTGCTTTAGGAAAGGTGTTGCTAGCAGGCCAAGGGAGGTAATCCTTCCCCACTACTGACCACTAGTCCATCAGAGAGATGGAGACACACTGAAGGTGAAATCCAGCAAAGAGCCTCGTTGGTGACTGAGGGACTGGAGAACCTTCCCTAAAAGAAAAGTCTGAGAGTGCTGTGACTGTTCAGCCTACAGGAAAGCAAACCTAGGGCAGACTGCATCATGATTTACAAATTTCAGAAGGAAGGATGTAGAGATGACAGAGTCAAACTTTTTCCAGAGTGTCTCCTGTGAAGGGCAAAAGGCAATAGGCAAATATTGAAACAGGAGATTCCAAATCAACCACAGGAAAGATTTGTTAACAGGAGAGTGACTGAGCATTGCCATAGGTTGCCGAGGAGTTGTGGAGTCACCAAGCTTGAAGAACTTAAAAAAAATATTGGGACACAGTCATGGGCAAGTGGCTGGGTGTCGCTAGAGGACACAAAAAGAATCACAAACACACACACAGGTGTCAGGACACAAAAGACAGTAGTTTATTCTTGACCTCGATATTTATAGATGTTGGATAATGACCAGGGATTGGAGAATAAGGTTGCTACCTCTCCAACCCCACTGGTCAAACTAGAAGTCCATCAAATGACATTCATCAGAAAGGAATGTGAAAAATAATCACTTGTTTATGTTCAGTTTATGGGAAAGTGCATTAGAAATATGTAAACAATCTGTAATATCAGGGCAACAGCTGGGCAAGTAGCTCTAGGTAGTCCTGATTCTGCAACAATTTTGGATCAGAATGTTCTCCACAGGTCCCCAACAGCATTAAGTGTTCTTTTCTCTCTAGGGGTTTCCCACAACAGACACTTCTACCCACCACCAGGCCCTTCTGCTCAGGCAGCCAGTCTATGATCACAGGAGCCAGCAAGCCTGTGCTTAAACCCCAATCCCACCACAAGGCACGGCCATGTAGTGGCAGCCAGAGTCCTGCAAAGCAGGAGCTTTCTTCCCTTGGGGTGGTTGTCATCCTCAGTGTGAGGTGGGACCAGGCAGAACAGAGAAAGAGGAGCCCATTGCAGCAGAGGTGGCAGTGCTTGTGGGTGTGGGTGTGGGACCAGCTTTCCATGTGTAACTTTTGCTTTCCTTCTTAAACTGCTTTTATTTGACCCACAAGTGTTCTCACCTTTAACCCTTCAATCCCCTCCCTCACCAAGCAGTGAGTGAGCAGCAGTGTGTTATGGAGCTCCTGGCTGGGGTTAAAGCATGACATGGCTCCACCATGGGTGCCCAAGGACTGCAAACCCAGTACAGCCACAGAGCACCCTCAGACAGAAGGGGCACCACATTCCAAAACTGCCTCTGTCCTCACTCTGCTCAGGGCACACCCACGGTGTACACACCTGAGCAAAGCCCCGGGCTTGGGCTTAGGCTTGAGTCTTGGCTTTAGCTCACCCAGAGCTGCTGAGCTAAGGCCACCCCTTCCTGTGCTCCTCTCCCCACTGCCCTGCTGTAGGGCACTGGGCGTCCCTCACAGTGGCTGTTCCAGGGCCACAGTCCCCACCAAACACTCCTGGTGAGTTCCTCCAAATTTGTTGACCACTTCCTCCTTCAGGTACATATTTTGTGATTCTGTGATTTCATATTTGGGAAGGAATAGATGTCCTCTCATCTTTTGATGTGTTGTTCTTTTGAATTATGATACATTTCTAGTCAGAAGCTCGTATCAGAGATTTCAGCTTCCCAGAGATCTACTGCAAATATCATACTTCATTGACTAGTTCAGCAAATTACTGAAGTTTATGTCCCATGTATGAATGTTGCCCTTCTAAACTTGCTATTTCTGAATAAAAGAACAACTTCTAGGGGCTTCAATGTTAAGTGACTTGTGTCTTGGCCACAATGATGAAAAAATGGTTGATTTTAAAGTTTTCAGTGTATGGCAAAAAGAGAAAATCAGTGTGGTTACCCTGGATTTCAAGAGGACAAACCAAGTTTTTCAGGGAACTACTTAGTGTGTCCCAATGGAAACTGCCTCTGAGGGATTATGGGTCCATGAGTGCCAGTCAGTTCTTTAGAAGCAAGTTTTAAAAGTACAGGATCAGGCCATTCCACTGTGTCCAATGTCAGGCTGAACAAGGAACTAAGGTTGAAACTCAAGAGGGAAAGGAGATTATATATGTGGAAGTAAGGTCAGGAGGGAAATCTTTGAAGAAAAGTTAATGAGCTGTGGTTTGAATGTTCAGGGAGAAGATATGAAGCTCAATTAAGAGTTGAGACTGGACAGTGTTGTGTCAGACTGCAAGAAATTTTAATGTACATTAATAGTAAAGGTCTAAGGAAACGACTGAGAGGATATTTGCTGGAGATAACCATCTGGCTAATCAGGATGAAGAAAAAGTAAAGACATTCAGTGTTGTTTTTTTTCTCTCCTCAGATTTTAATAAATCCCATAGACCTTGGGCTGATCCTCGGAGTTGAAGGGAGTCTGTCTCAACAGCATCATCACTATGGGATCAGGACAAACTCTGGAGCACCTCCTCCTTCACTGATCTTGGTGTCTGCAGGACTCTTTTTCTCACATGTTCTCACTTCTTTCTCATAGCTGCTGCTGTGCAGCGGCTTTCAGCCTTTCTTGAGTATGTTATCTCAGAAGTGTGCCAGCATCCTCACTTGGTTGTTTGGCAAGGAGTTTGTCTCGTCTTGGAGTTGGCTCTGTCAGATATGGACGCGGTTTCCAGCATCTTCTCACAGAAGCCACCCCTGCAGCCCCTTTGCTACCAAAACCTGGCCTCTCAAAACCAATAAAAGATATGTTGCAAGAGAGAAGGCATTGCTCCTACTTGCAGCATCCACCTCCAGACACCAGGGCCAAGGCTATCCAAGCCCTTTGAGCAGTGGCAGGGCTAACAGGCCTGACCACCCCTGGAAAAAAGCTATTCAGGTACTGTAAAACTACTAGCATTTATTTGCTTGAGTGCTAATGAGAGACATAACTGTTTATTACACAGATAGTAGATATTACAGACATTTTCCCTAGGTCTCTTCCCAGTAAAACTCATGAGCTGGTGGTTTACAACAGTTTGGAGCCAAAGCTCAGCTGATTACATATGGCTTCTTTAGTGAAGAGGTGTGATTACAACACCTAGCTGACCTCGTCTCTTTAGGAATCCTGTGATAGTCTTTTAAATACACAGTTTCAGAGGGGTGAAAGAATTAAAGAACTTAGACAAAGCAATTGTGTGATCATGATGAATGCCCTGGTGGAATGACTTTGAAAGTGTAAACTCTTGAGCTGAGCCTAGAAATTCTTTTAACTGTGGTTTATGTAAACATTTCACAGCTTGCACCATAGCATACCTGTGCCCCTACTATACTAAGATTAAGTTACAGTGCTTGGAAGTATGCAGAAATTGTTTAATACATAACCTTATAGCACATTTTATACTCCTTTTTTAGCAGAACATTTATATTTTATCTGAAGAAAAAGTAATATCCTGTTGTAGCAACATTAAAGGCTTGTTAGAAACTTCAATAAAGCAAATATAGTCCTGGCAAAAGTTTATATTAAAATATGGTTTTAATTGGCTCAGTCTCTTGATAGAAGCAACAAAGTTATTATTATATTCTTGACCACCATTTATATGTGCTGCTATATCAATCACTGCCCTCCAGCTTGCTGTTCTTTCACTGAAGCAAGTAAGTTGTGTGCTAGAAGAGGAAAAGGAGATAGAAGACAGGAGTAGTAGAGACAGAATTGGATGCTTTTCTGGTTCACACCTGAGACTGACAGGCAGTTGATCTGGGTTAAGAATTTCAACAGAAGTAGATTCCAGATTTAGGCGTCTTAAATCCATCCAAGCCCTAACATTTCCTGTTGATTTGCTCTAGGCTGCAGGAAGTGCCCTGCCAATAGAAAACACCAGGCACAGAGAATTGGGTGGAATTTGGGATTTGTGAATTGGAGCCAATGCCTATATACAGTCATAGAAACACAATTATGTTGCCATTTTGCCATTTTAAAAACACTTCAAAGACCCCACACTGTCATAGGAACCCAATTTTAAGTACATTGCCTAGTTGGCTTTCTTTTCCTTTTTTTACAGATCTTTTGGGTTGCTGCAATGAGAACTATACCACACACAATTACGCTTGAAAATTCACAGCTTTTGAAAAACAGTACAATAAAAACAACAAAATATTGAGCATACAGCTTGGTTTGCTTTGTAGTAATCTCAGAGGAAAAGTTCATGATGGATAAATGATGCTCGTCAGTTTTAATTTTTCACTGATTTTTTCCTCTGGAGATATGTGTTTCACCAAGGGAAGAAAATGGTCTTCTCCAAGCAAAGAGATTGTCTGTGGAGCCTTGAATTTCATAAATCAAGATAGCCGCATTTCCTGGAAAATGCTAAATATGTAAGATGAGAAGGAAGGAATTGAGCAAATTTATAACAGCATACTCTTGCTTTCAAAAGCAATTGAAAACTATTGAAAAATTACTAGAAATATTTTGCTTTTTACAATATGAGAGAGAGATGCGCTTTTCAAGCTTAGGTTAAGTCAGATATTTCCATATATATTCAGTTTCTACCACTTATTTAGGAAAAAAAGCTTCTTGCTCTCTGTGTCCATTCTGCACAAAACACCAGTTCTGATTTTGAATTGCTTGATCCTTCCAGAAACACATCTATGTTTTTTAGTACCACCAGGAACCAACACAGCATGTTTATCTTTCATGAATGGTCTGATCCAAATTTCATTGATAATGTGCAAATCATCCACTTGGCTTCTAGTAGCCTGTACTAGACTTCATGTCTTATCAAAATGCTTGCCATATCTGCCAGTCCATCTGGAAATACATTAACAGATCACATTTAGGAGGATCTTATCTCTCTCAACTTTTAAATGAACCATCCCTTAAGGAACACAGAGATTTAAACAAAGAAAGTGCACACATGGCATTTTGAACAATGATACATACTAGCAGAACCTCTCAGTCACACTGTGATTCACATATGGGTTTCAGCTAGCAAAGGGATGAGGCAGAAATAGAACCACATGCATTCAGTTCTGTCTGTCCTCAGCCCTGAATGGAGGATGACTGCAGGAGCCTTAACTCAGTTTGTACATCTTGTCTTGGTTCTAATTTAAGCACAACTATTTCTGACGCCATCTGCATTCAGGATTAGAAGTAGACAATGTACTAAATTGGAAGTTTTTAAATCCTGGAGGAGCAATGCGCCTTCAGTTGCATGCTATCCCAATCTTCTGTGCCTTGCTCCCACCTAGGGGGTGATGGAGTTTTGTGTTCATTTACATTGTCAGTCTAAACACACCATGACTACTCAGAACAGTGAAATTCTGCTCCATGGGCCACCCAAATGGTGACTTTGGGCCACCCAGGCTCTTACAAGTTACTGAGATCCTAGAACTCCACCATAGAGCTAGACCATTGGAAGAATTACAGCTCTGCTATATATTCCCTCCACAGGGATGGCTTTAGGACTCCAACTAATGGGATGGTGTCACCATAATTTATATATATCATTAACCCCTGAGTCATGAAAACATTAGAGTTTTTTGCCAATCACAATTATACTAATTAAGAAGCATATATCAAGCTAATTATTACACTGATTTAGTGTATGATATCCTGTCTTTGGTCTCATGTCCAAGAGTCAAAGGGAACTGACTGAAATTAAAAATATTCTCCGAAAACCTCACTATGCCAGTTGTAGCTGGGCCAGGCAATGACTAATAGGGACAATATTTGCAAGGATTCTCAGTGCATGAATGCCAGGGAATGATAGCTGACTTATGTTGGGTGGTCCAAAGAGATATTAGCAACAAAGGAGTAAGGAAGTAAAACAAAATAGTTTAATTAGAACCAATTGCCCTGTTTTTAAAACAAACAAAGGTTTTGCTTCTCCAAAGACTGGAGAATGAAATTTGAAATGGATGGATACAAACATGACTTGAATTTGAGACTTCTGAGGGAGGAAACTTAGGGCTTTTTGTTTCTCTCCCTCCTACCACACTTAAGAACATTCTTCCCATGAGCAGGTATTAGGAAAGGTGAGACACCAGACATGCTGCTGGCAGAAGGAGGGGTACTCCCATTCATTGGGATTCTCACTCAAAATTTGGTCAAAGACATGAAATAATGTGGGGGTGCGTCGGCTATA
>VXBS01001995.1:0-52159 GCA_013400255.1 Sitta europaea
AATTTAAAAAAACCCAAACAACATTAAGGAATCCCTAACCTAAGAATGATAGTAGGGCAAACATCAAGTTTATCCCAAATGAAAGTCCTCCTTGGAGTATCCCACTGTCTTGATTTGGAGATATACCTATTCTCTAATGAGAACAGGCATTCTGGACTGGAGATGCTCAGCCACAAAACTTCCTTTGTCAGAGCGCTTCACATTTTAAAGCATCATCTTTTTACCACATTTTAAATTGCCTTTCAGGAATCAGACTAAGGAAAAACTGTAGCCAGATTCTCAGCTGTTGAACAGCAGACACTCTCTGTTGATTTTGACCCAGCTATCCAAATTTCCTATCTTATGCATTTAGCACATGCCTGAAGTGTATCAGCACAATACATTTAGTGAAGTCTTTGGCAAATATGCATTGGCAAAGTACTTTCTGCTTCCTGTACCAGGATCTAAATGCAAGAATAAATAAAATAAAATATGAAAAGACAAAGTTTTGGCCAGGGTCTCACTCTGAACTTTGTATGATTCAATTCTCTTCTGAAAACAATTAAACAGACATTGCCAGCAGGAAACCAGTTGTCTTACTTGCTGGTTAGTATGTTTGAAAACAGAGCACCATTCCAGACTCATTCATTAGTACCTCTTACCAGACACTGCAGATTGTGTAAAATCCTTTCGCTGTGACACTCCAGACAAGGGAATCAGCCAACTGGAAAGATGCTCTTACTTCAGAAAGGAGTGTCTCAAGCTTTACTAACCTGTCTCTGCAGTGCTCTTTCTGTTTAAGACTTTTAGAATGTCTTTGGTTATTTTCTTTATTGTATGCCGAGCATCATCCCGTTGTTTTCCAACCCCAAAAAGAACTACCAGCCTTTGGTTACACTCATGACTGCATGACTCCTCCTGGAGAACCAAAAGAGACAACTGCATTAGCAACTACAAGGCTGAATGCTTTAATTTTGTTTCACATGTGGATTTATGAAAGAAAAATAAAGCCTTCGTCTCAGAAGCTTCTCTGGGAATAAACAAGGTGCCATCACAAAAAGCAGGACTGCTCCTTACTCAGGCACAACAGGGAGAGACAGCAGCCTCATGACAAGGGCAGCAACAGGGGAACAGTTAGGAGCAGGTCTTGTACCTGTGGAATAGGGAAGTGTGTTGCATATTGGATATGCCGAGGCTGGTCATACAGGGATGCTAGCATTCCTTCCACAGACTTATCCTTCAGCAGAGTCTTTGCTTCCTTTTCAGGATCTGGCTTTTCAGGAGAAGGGCTGGCTTTAGATTCACAATGCATTGGTGGAGAAAACATCTGGGGAGACATAAGAACAAGAAAATGTAGTTAGGGAACATGTCATGATACAGTAATGATTGCTGAAGGAACGGACTTCTGCTCAGGCCTAAAAAGGAGTAGAAAAAGGAAGGGTTGGAAAAACAGCCAGTTCTTAAGGCAATGTGCTAAAGGACTATTTCTATTTTTGCTTCTGGTCCATGTTGTATATTAAATTAAACACAACAGGAAATAACACAATAGGAGTAATAAATTCATGGCTTAGAATTCTGGAAACATCCCGTTCCACAGAAGTAAGGATCCTGGGAAAGCATATAGCTTTACATCACACTTGCCTGACATGTACCTTGAAAGGTCAGAAATGGCTGGACAGATGCAAGTACTTGGGCATTTTTCAAGCACCACAAATTAATTTTCTTACTAAGTGCTTCAAAGTGTTCTGCTACCAAGAATGCCCACAGATATGAAGAATTGTAAACCTGAAGAAGTAATGAAGGCCACGAAGAAGGACAAAAGCAGACTAGTGTCTTCTCCCAGGATCAAGAAAACCTCTGCAACGGATCACTTCCAATCTGATACCATCATGGTCATTCATTTCCCATCCACTTACAAGCAGCCCACTTCCTACCCTGCCCAAACACTGGGCTGGCAGTAGCCAGAGCATAAGAGGTCCCAGGAACAACTGTGACTCTCTCTGCTCTGATGAACACCAACCTACTTAAATAAGTTATACGGGCCTTTTGCAATGTGAACAGCCTTACAACCCAGCCATGTCCAGCAGATTCACAAAAACAAGGCATATGCTGCTCCTGGGCTCACTATAACACATTGACCCTACTTACTGAGTAACAGGTAGGAAATGCTGGGACATACCGAAAAGTCTGTCTTTTCCATGTCATCAAAGAGCATGCTGGGGTTGTGGTCGATGTCCATGGGCTCTGAAAGACCCGTGTCCTGGGAACAGACAGTGCAGCTTTATATCTCAGTGATGCATCAGGGAACAAGAGAATATTTGTTGACTACAGCACTGATGTCCATATTGGACAGTCACAACAATATGCCACCACACCCACGGTGCCTGGGAAGTTGGAGCCTGATACATTTCAAATATTATGGGCAGGCCTCACAAAGCACCTCATGATATGCTGCTCCGCATCAAGCCATATAAGATTTTCCTATCTAACCTTCTGCAATCTGCAAGTCCTTTCTAGTCACTTAGAATATAATCTTAAATTGAAATGCTAAGGAAATAGTTTGGGGGAAGGAAGAACAGGAGTCAGTGGTACATCCTCCAGCAGGCAATAGCAAGGAGCCTGCAAAGCTGGTAAAAACAGGCAAGCGCAACAGAGAGACGTACAGGAGGGTCATGGTGCTTGTGCCCTCACCTCTAGCTTGATGCCACTGCTTCCCTCTGTCTCCTTCCTGTCCTGTTCCTCAGCAGGGTCATCAAAGGGTGAGGGAGGGCGAGGCCCATGAGAATCCATGGCAAGATCACCTCGGGAAATGAGCGTGCACATGTAGATGTTGTGGGAGAAGACGTCATGTCGGATTAGCTCACAGAACAGCAGCACCAGATTAAAGAACTCCACCTTCTCATTTTCCTTCCCAGGATCAGCTGAAAGGAAAACACAGACAGTCTGGGCTATCAGAATAGATCTGCTCCACTATAAGCAACATCAGCCACCTAAAACCTAGGGCAAGGGAAAGCATTTCCTGAGACGTCAACACAGTGACTGATACACAGCTCTGAGATTACAGCAGGGACTAAAAGCAGAAAGTCAAGTTTCAAAAATTAGCAATTAAGTAAGTCAAAAGCTCTCCAGTATCACGGCCCAGAGGCACTGGATTTTAGCCTAGAAGTGCTATTCCTGGGTGTACAAACAGCTGCCTGCATCATTTGGACCTGTTATCCTATCCCCCTTAACCTGTAAGCAGAACTTCCCATGAGAGCCACAGCTCTGTCAGAACTACTTCCCTGTAGTTCTCAGTCTGAAGTAATTTCTGATTAAACTCATTTATCATTTCATATCATTGGCCAATGATCTAGTGTCCTAGGGTGATGTCTGTATCNCTAAACATCTAGTAACAGAAGTGCTTCTGTATCATCTTTCTGTCAACAGACCCTGCAAGTCACTTTTTCTCCCTTTCCCAGATAAGCTCTGAATTGCAAGGAAGCCAGATAGAGAATTTAGATACACCCAATACCCACACACAAGAGAAATTCACACAAATGCAAAGTTTGCAAGAGAGGGAAAGCTAGAAAGTGGGAGACCACAAGTTCTTATTTACATACTTAGCATAGGAGCTTGAGTGTCAAGGAACTGCATAAGGACATCTTGAAAGACAGGAGCGCTGGCTGCTGACAGAGAGCCCGAGGAGATGGAGCCCTTCTCATCCACAACTTCAGAGTCCCCACATCTCTGCAGAAACAGAAAAAAGTACTGACTGCTGACACAGGAGAAAATTCTTATCCATATATCCTAAAAAAGAAGTCTTCAAGAGAATTTTTCTAACTTGCTCTTATAAGCAAGCCCACACACAGATTTCTGTAAGCTACTGCACAGTCTCCAAGTATGTCAGTGTTTTGGCAACGCAATCAGTTGTCCTCAAATGTATCCAAAGACATGGGATATGCACCATCCCACAGGCTCATTTATGACCTACATTGGGTCAGATGGAGCAAACACCATAATTAGCAGCAGCAGTGACAAGACGCATTGAGCTGATCAGCCTCTGCCTGTCGGTGCAACTTGAGTTAGGAAACCTCTGCTCTCCTTTATGCTCCCAGCCTTCCAGGAATAAGGACCTACCTCAGCCTCGATCTCTGCTTGACGCTTCTCCAGGAGTTTGGCTACGACCATGGCCCTGTGGCGCCCAGAGCGTTTGTAACTGACGGCCCATTCGCACAGCAAGGCCACCACTGCATCATCATCTGGGGAGATCTAGGGGGATATAAACACTGTGGTGAGAACCTGAGCCAAGCAGAAGGGGGGAGCAGACATGACAGCATGTCTACTCCCCATAGAACAGAGCCGGAAGACTGCTACCTTCTCCTCCTAACAGGGAGGACAGATGTCAAGCTAGAGCCCTCCTGCTTTGACTCCATTTTGCAACATGAAGTGCACAGCCCCTAGCAAATCTCCAGACTGACTCTGCTTCAGGAAACCATCTCTCTTCCAACAGCACATCTATAGAATGCTAATCACAGGACTGAACAGGACACAACTTCTTAACACAAAGTATAAAAACAGCCAGTCCTGCAACTCTTTTAGGAACCAATGCAGTAGAGGATTAACTATGGTCCTACACATCATAAATACATCACCTTCCAGGCTAAGAGGAACCTGAACTGTGAGCTCCCAGGAATCAACAGCCAGCCCAAAATGTGACCAAGCTAGTAATGACATAGCAAATCCTTAGCACCAATCTGGTATGCAGACTGATATGTTTCATCAGTGAATTCTCTCAAATGTGCATGTATTTGTTGGACTTCCTAGAGCATAGAAACCCCCGTCTCATTTTAGGACCTCCTCAACAAGGCTGCATGGAATCCTTTTCAATGGAGATCATGTCCCTTGGCCAAGGGCCACTACCTAGCCAGCTCTCTGCAGACACAGGACAGTAACACTGGTATATAAACAAGAATACAGCCACATCCAAGACCAGGGCCCAGCAGAAAAGTCCCAGAGCACCTCATGACTGTCTTTGGTCGGGCCCAGCCCAAATATCCTGTTATACAAGGAATCCAAAGAGTTGCTGAAGTCAGATCTTTCAAAGCTGTGACTGTCCAGAACTTCTAACGTATGCAAGACACGGCCAATAGTGAAACCTAGAAGAAAACAAAAAAGAGAAATGTGTATTTGGCACCTGGTACAACAGACTCTAGAGCAACATCAGATGTGTTGCCAAGGTCAGAAAGGCCTACATCTCATATCAAGATCAGTTCCACAAAGAAGAAAAGATGGTTTTTAGCTGTAGGTGATTCTCTTGTAAGTAGAACAGAGGGTTTGGTTCCTTTATCCAAATTCCAGATGGACACTTCTCTAAGAAAAGTCTGTTCATTCCCGGGGCCCAGGAATGAAGGACATGAAACCATGCAACTTCCTAGGCTGGTACAGACTATTATCCATTACTGGTCTCCCATACAGAAGGAGATGAAGTTGCGAGAGAAGTCCAAAGACAATCAAAAGGGAATTCAGGACCTTTGAACTGACCATTAGCAAGGGATTCTGGAAGACAGGTTATTTTCTCTTGCAAACTTTCAGTTACAGGCAATGACATTGGAAGAAACAGATGGGGCCAGTCTATTAATACATGGCTCCACAGCTGGTGTTGCCCCCAAAGTACTGTTTTTTTCTGACAATGGGAGGGTCTACACAGCACCAGGCATGCTGGACTGTTCAGTGTATGAGAAACTGTTGGACAGTCACATCCAGATGGTAGTGGTCAAAGACTCAGAGTCCCAATGTACATCAGTGACAAGTGGTAACATCGACAAAGATCAAGTACACTCTCAGCAAGTCTGTAGATGACGCCAAGGTGAGTGGTTTGGCTGACATTCCTGAAGAATAGATGACATCCACAGGGACCTGGACAAACTTGAGCAGTAACCTGTGGGAACCTCATGAGGTTCAACAAGGCCAAGTACAAGGTGCTGCACCTGGGGCAGTGTAACCCTAGTATCAATCCAGGATGGGAGATAAACAGATGGAGAGCAGAAAAAGACTTGGGATGCTGGGGGATGAGAGGCTGGACGTGACACAGCCATGTGCACTCACAGCCCAGAAAGCCAAGTGTGTCCTGGGCTGCAGCAAAAGCCCTGTGGGAAGCAGGGAAGGGAGGGGATTCTGCCCCTCTGCTCCACTCTGGTGAGACCCCACCTGCAGTGCTGCCTCCAGCTCTGGGATCCCCAGAACAGAAAGGACATGGACCTGCTGGAGTGAGTCCAGAAGAAGTCACCAAGTTGATTAGAGGGATGCAACACTTCTCCTAGGAGAAAAGGCTGGAAGAGTTGGGATTGCTCAGCCCGAAGAAAAGGCTCTAGGGTGACCTAACTGTCACCTAACACACTAAGGAGGGCTTACAAGAAATCTTGAGAGAAACTTTTAACAAGGGCAGGACAAAGGGGAAAGGCTCTTAACTGGAAGAAGGTAGACTCAGACTATGTTAAGATGAAATTCTACCCTGTGAGGGTGGTGAAGCAGTGGGACAGGTAGCCCAGAGAGGTTATGTATGCTCCATTCCTGGAAGCATTCAAGACTAGGCTGGATTGGTCCTGAGCAACCAGATCTAGGGGAAGGTGTCCCTGACCATGGCAGGGGAATTGAGACTACTTGATTTTTAAGGTTCCTTCCAACCCAGACCATTCAATAAGAAGTTTCTGTGAGCTCACTGCTCGGGCTCATTGCCCAAGGAAAGCTGTAACAGTCAGACAAGGGTCCACCCAGCTTAATATCCTGACTCTCACTGTCATCAAAAGCAGATTTTAGGGGAAAGCATCAGAGCATGGCACACAGACAAGAGTACAGAACCCTGGCAAATATTTCCAGCTTCCAGTAACAGAAACTCCCCCTATCCCTGGAGAAATGGACCCTCCCAAAATTTTGCTCTGGAAAGACAAAGAGCCATGTCTTACTGCTGACAGTACATACAAACAGTAATAAATAGGAAAAAATCAAAAAGAATAGCCAGACAGGAGTTTTGTCAGAGTAGCACATGGATCAGGGGGATAGAAACTTAAACATACAGCAAGTTACCTGCTGTGGTTTCTTGGCACTTGTCAAATGACCAGCGAACCTCCACAGCCTGGCCACGTTCCTTTATCTGCTGCTCAATTTCACGCAGCTTTGCCCGAACCTAGAAACAACGGACTTGTGTAAACATACAAAAGGATATCTTAGGACTCCTGTGAACAAAATTATTAGAAAACAAAGAGATTGACAGTAATTCTACTTAAGGATAGATTTTACCCCTCTTTCAAGAACATTACTGCCTGGCTTACACCAGAATGAGAACACTTAATTCCGAGGGAGTGAGACAGCACCTCCAAATCTGCTTATCACACAACATGAAAATTCTGAAAGAGCTAAGATACAGCTGTTATCCCAAACTACAAGAGCTTCCTTTTCTGAAGGCTGCTCACCTGCTGTGTAAAGGCTGAATTCCCCCCTGGCATGGGCAAGTTGGATGGGGCTATAGGCAGGTGGTCCAATGGAGAGCCAGTCTTTATCCTGCTATCAGTCAAGGAATAATGCCACACAAGGGCACTCGGGCAGCACAAAATTATACTCTGCAACATATAGAAAAGTCAGTATCACTGAGAAAATTAAGGTCAAAACAATTAAGTTACATTTCTACAGAACTAACCACTACTTTATCCTATTTCCCAGGCACTCATTATCCTCTATACAGCATATTTACTATCTGGGTGGGTTGGGGTTTTTTTGTCCTAAGCTCTGGAGGACCCTTTGGATCATTTGTATGATCTCACACCTCCAACGCACAATCCAATCCTCATGGTCCAGAAGCAGCATTTACATTAGTGACTTACAACTCTCATCAAGTGTAAAGTCTGAGAAGAAATATGAGGTAACAGACCTAAATTACACCATTTTGTTTGATAATCATAAGTCTGATTATTATAGTAACAATACCATGCTATACGCATTCTCTTTTTTTTTTTTTTTTTTGATCTTGTACACTCACTTAAACACAGACAAAACTTCGCTAAACGATTCCTATGATACTCTCCTACAGTTTCTGGCTCACAAAGTTGTTTTAGACACTCAAACCAAAGAATCTGCTTATCTTGAGAACATTTCAGCAAAGGTTAATTATGTACATTCCTAGAATTATGGAAATTCTTAAGACATACAAAAGATTAGACTATCATTAAACAACATCAACTTTTTAAGCAGCTTGTGTCTGAACTCCAAATCAGCCAAACCTTTGACGTACATATGCTCATCTATTTTCCCTAAAGTAAGCTCCCCAAATACAAGATTTTTATACTAAAGACATGTTTTATCACATAGGAACAAAAACCCCTCTAAACTTCTTCAACAGAAACCAAACAAGACTTAATATGAATGTAAAGGGTTTATTTATAACCCTACACTGCTCTCTAACCTTTGCTTCTAGAAAGATCCTTACTTCTAGCCAACTGTACTATAGGAATTTTCTTTTTCTCTTTTTCTCTCTCTGAGAGCTGGCTGGCTGCTTCTTGATCCTGTCAGGACTCCTTCATCTCAAGTTCCTCTCTTGAGCAGCAGGTTCCCAAGCTTTATGTTCTCTTCTGCTCCATCCTGCACTCTCTGGAACCTTCTCTGCTTTAACAAGTCTTTTCTCCCCTGGAAGAAACAATCTCCACTCCTTCTGCATGGACTCACTTCACCTAGTCACTCTCCTCTTAAAGGAGAAAAACACGCATGAATGAATGCACACACTGAACAGAACTTGCCTCTCTCTGATACAAGGACAGTAAGGACTGAATCCCCCAGTGTCACAACAGTACCTGTTCTTCAAACATCTACCAGTAAGGCTTTGGCAACATTGCCCTTTTATTGCAACATAATGTTTAATCAATCCCACCTATAAAGGTAATGAGTTTAGAATAAGTCCTTTTCAAAGGACCTGCTACCAATCCTAAACCACTACATTCTTCCATAAAGGGGGAGGGGCTGTTTCTTGTGTATGCTGTTTGGTTGTGGGTTGATTTTTTTTTTTTATGTGGGAACCTTTTTTCTGATGAGGGGATGTTCATTTTTTTAAGAGTTGACAAAATTACAAAAGCACTTTCATTTCTGGCATAATTTCATTTCCTGGATGACAACCTGCTATTGATATATACAATGGGAAATAACCCTTTCTTTCTCTCTCATCCCTTCTCGGTGAAGCTTTCCCAGCCATTCGAGGCACCTGTGAGTAGAATGAAAGACTCTATTCCAACCCATTTTTCTTAAGCAAGTCAGTCAAGGGCACTGCTACAGCACTGACATCTGACAAAAGCTCTGTAACACATCAGCAAATATAATCATGGTTTGATATTTCTGCACTTAAGAAGCTGCTGACTCACACTATAATGATTCTTCTGTGATGGCACACAAATTTTCCCTGTTGACCCCAGAATCACCATCACTTCAACCTACCTGAAGGATGCAGCTGAGCCCATACACCACTGGCCGGTGCTGGGGGCACAGTAATAAGTCACTGAAAGGGCTTGGAGGAGGATTCCCTGAAGCTGGTTGAGGGGTGGGAGTTGAAGGAAGAGCATTCCCTGTCTGGGTAGACAGGATGTGCGATGGATGCCCACCAGCACCATCCAGCTGCATAGCAAGTCTGCGGGTGCAGAAGTAGGCCAGACGTCTGGACAGGTACGCAGACTGCACAAACTCTCCAGAGTACTGCAGAGAAGATGGATGGAGGGGCAAACATCCTTGTCACAAGGAACATAAGAAAAACCCAACCTTCCCAAAATACTACATTGTGCGATGCTGCCTTGAAGAGGCAGTTCCTTTTTATAGAGAGCTCCTTAGCATCTTGGATCGCCCACTGGCTACTAAGCATGAGAAAAACCCTTTAAATACTCTCTGGCAATGACTCAATCTATACAAATGTACCCAAACCCAGCTTTCCCAGAGATTCAAAGGTTTGCCCAGAATCTATTGCAAGAGAAAGAAAGAAAAAAGCAGTTTCCATGTACTGGTGTATAATCAGTGGAATTATCACAGCTGTGGCAAAGGGCAGGGATTACCAAGTCCAGTGCAGGGAAAAAGGGTAAAGGAGAAGAAAAACCAGAAAAGAGCAGGATTAAAAAGAAATCCTTGCATGAGCTAAGAAGGATGCTCATAGGGACGCTCCCAGGTGCTCTTGGTGTAAAATAACTCATTATCCCCTAAGGCAATAGGAAGGGGATGGCCAAAGCAGAAGCCAGCACTCTCCTAAAGCAAGCTAAGAGTGTATTTCTCACCCGGAGCAGCAAAGGAAGGAGCATTTTCAGAAATTCATCTTCTCCTGACCGTATCTTTTCAAAGCACTCCAGGACCCATGTCAGGAATTCATGCCGATCCAGCATGCCATCCTGCACACAGATAAGAGCAGAGCAAATGGATTAAAGTTGAAGTAACCTCCACTACGGTAAGGCAGAGCAGCAGCAACTTGCACTCCAACAGTGGAAATAACTCTGGAAGTTTTCACAGTTCTGTGCCACCCCTGTCCTATTACTGAGCTCAAAACTGCATTTAGTCTGAGTGGTCTATTCACAGAGAGAGAGCATTTTGCAGAAATAAATCATGTGGCAACCACTCTCCTTGCCCTCCCTCTGCTCACACCAACCCAGCAGCCCCTGCCAGTCCCTCACCTGGAACATGAACATAGCCAATTTCTCATTGTAGTCCCACTGCTTCAAAGCCTGTTCCACCTCTTGAGGCACTGGTCCTGATGGTGAACCACAGCCTTGAACAGGCAGCTGTCTGTAGAACTCTGCAATTTTCTGCAGCTGCTCTGACAGGTATTTGGTGATGATCTGCGTCCATTCTGGAGAAAACAGGTTAGCAGTGAGCACTGTGGCAAAGAGGAACAGGAAAGAACCAGGATGGTGCACAGGTGGAATGCCAAAGAAAACTAGAACACTGTCAGGAAACACTTCTAGACCACAGCAATCTGGAGCAGGCCAGGATGCAAAGGATGTTAGATCCAGTAATGCTTAACGAAATTGGAAACACAGACAGGGAGTAACATACCAAAATTCTCTGGGAAATGTACATATGCACGTGGGAAATAGCTAATCAGTCATCATTAAATTGAAACTTTACAGTCTTCTTATGGTAAGAAAAAGACATGTTAGACAGCAAAGAAGCTCAGTAGAACTTAGCAAGGAAAAAGAAAAGTAAGGCTCCCAGGAAGTATTTATGACTGCTAAGACTTATTTTTCAGTGTACTTTCACAGATGGGCCTGTTGTTCACATCAGAACCCAAGGACTTATCAGCAGGAAATGACTTTATATGGTTTTCCAGGCTACCTCTTACTAAGCAAGAGCAGGCTTAGAAGGAAACAGCTGTGATGGACAAACCCAGTGCTGCACACAGAATGCTTACCAATGAAGGGATCAATGACATGACGCTTTTTCACCTTCGTTTCTGTGATGGCAGCATAATAGGCACAAGTCATTTTTATGAGCCACGCTGCTCTCATTACTGGAACAGTGTATTTTGCCAAATAACCAAAGACCTCTTCCTTCTTGCTAAAGATGGGCACCTGTAATGAAATGGAGAGGGAAAACTGAACCAAACACCTAGAATAAGAACTGAAACAGCTAAAGCAGCTGTTTCCTAAAGCAGCAAATACCTGTTGCAGGCATGAGAAAGGTAAAAACGGAACAGAGCAATACAGTACCTCTACCACAAAAAACCCTGCAGCCAAAATTCACCTGTGATCAGAAAGCAACAGTACCAGAGCTGCATTTCAGTATAAACAGAAACAAAACAAATTGAAAGAAGACAGAAAATGCAATTACGTCACTGTAAATCCATGCCCTGAATTCTGTAAACATCTTGGATGTTATCTTCCACAGAGCACATAAAGAGCTATGAAAGACACAGACTAAGGACTGAGTCAGTAAAAGAGTACATGCTATACAAAGTGAAGACAGGACTCTTCACTTTGTATGCAAAACCGAGTGGTTACAGAAGTCTCACAAGATCATGAATACTCAACGTAAGACTGTGAGCAACAGGGAACTAAGTACATAAGTAGGAAGGAGTTAATTAATCCAACATTCAAAATTCAAGATACAACATAGACGGATACCAGTGAAATCATCAGACTGCAGTACTATAAACCAGGAAGCAATAACACATCACAGGGATAAGTACAGCTGTGGGGCTTATTTCCACACAATACTCTGGAGAGCAAAAGTATGTGTGTTTCCACAGAGGAATGAGAATAATTAACTAAAAAACAGGCCCATTTGACAGGTACCTTCAAGTCCCTAAACTACTGTTTACCTAGTATGTCTCCTACATTCTTCCCAATTACTCTCAGATGCCCCAAAGTCAGACTACTTTGCTACTGACAGTCACTCTTTCACATATAAGTTCATGAAAATGGATGGAGCTCATTGCAGGAAAACATGGGAAAACCTTGAAAGGTTCAAGCTTCACTATGACCTAAGGAAACTGACAATTAAAATGCAAAGAAGGACTAAGTTTATAAAAAGTCAGATTGTGGGAAAATCTGATTACTTTATTTTCCCCCCAAGGATTGACTCAGACCATTTTGCAACTAGTTGTCTTTTCCACAGTGCATACCAGATTCACAAGTATGCTGTTTGTAGGCCTTGCCTGAGAGAGAGCTATCTCCCTTGCTATCAGGCCTGATAAAATGCCAGAGTAAGACCCTTCTTTCATATTCTAAAGAATTCACAGCTATAAGCAAAATATCTATCCCCTGGACTCCAGGGCATAGAAATAGTGTAACCTGGCCAAGACCAAGTGACAGCAAGCATACTCTCCTCTGCTAAAAAGCAGAAACACCTCACTGCAACAGAAGTGTGAGAAGTCATTTAGGTGATTATTTTCAGTAATTCTCACTATGAGTTTTGAGAACTTGAGAAACCCTCCACAAGAGAAATGTCCTAATTTAACCAAAGGACCAAAGGCAACAGTGGCAGCTCTTCTGAAAAACAATGGAACCTTAAAATAAATCAGTCTTGTCCTACAAGCCAAAAGACAAAGCTGAACACACCTCCAAGTAACAGACAAGAGACCAGTTCTCAAAGGGTGAATGACTACAGTCAGGGCACTACAAATCCTACATTCAAGCAGAAAGCTTCACAAAGTGTATAGACAAGAAACTTCTCCAAACAGTAAAAACCTTCAGAAAACCTCCAGAAAGAAGCACAGATTAAATTCTCTACCCTGCCAGGCTGCCTCTCCTGTAACATACCTTCTTAGCAAGATGAGTGAGGGGCTTAGTTCCAGCCAGGTCTGTGAACCAGTTGTTTATGGCACTCTGAGAACGTGCTGTCACCAGCCAGAAGTTATCCTTCTGATTTACCTGGGGTTTCCGTCTCCCTGTGTCAGGCAGGGTGTTGCACCGCAGCTTTTCTGCAATAATACTGCTAAAATTTGAACTGATCTGAAGGAGAAGAAATAAAATGGATTAATTACTTTTCCAAGGTCAAAGACCTGATCAGTGTGCTTAAAATATCATTTATCATTCTTACTAGAAATCTCATCACTATTAATTTTTGAAATATAAAATAACTGCCAATAATTCCTTTGTTATACTTGCAGAGAAGAATGCATCTAGACAACTCATACAATAGTCAAGCCGGAACTCAAGATGGACACAACCCCTTAAAAATACTTGTCAAAACAGACAGAAGGCTTCTCAGACAGAAGTCAGCCAAAGAAAACAAATATCCTGTGCTTACTGATTGCCTTCCAACCCAGGTCATTACTAGTTGTTTTGTCAGGAAGTCAACATCTTGATTTCAGACACTGGAAAAATGGAGTTGAAGTCTATTATATAACTCCCATTTTTAAAATTCCAGATGTTTCAAGAAATTGTACTTTCCTTTTACCATGGCCATCATGCAACCAAACCAATAAGGAGTTTCCCTCTCCTATCATAGCCTTGTGCTTTAATTGCAGAATTTAAGGAGTCCTAGATGCTGGCTTAACGAAAACAGCGGGCACAGACCTGCCCCTAACATGCACTGAGCCAGGTAAGAACCTGCTCTCTCAGAGGTGGGACACAGTTCGAAACGCAGAACTTGAACTCTACAGAAACAGAGGGTCAGGTCTTAAAAATACATACCCATACAAATACCCATACAAAACGGAAAGATCTCCTAGCTCTCGACACGAGACCCAGGACTGCCCAGGATTCAACAGCCTGCCCTGCCAAACCCGCCCCTGGACCGTCGGGATGTCTCTCACCTTTGCCGGGTTGAAATTGACATTTTTGGCACTACCGTGCTCGTCCCCAGAGACTGCTGGCTGGTTATTGAAGCCTTGCTTGACATTCAGCGCAGTCAGCTCATCCTGCAGGGGAAGGACGGTCAGCAGGGCCCAGCATGGCCCCTCCGCGCCCACCGCCGCAGCCTCTGTCCCCATAGCGGGGGCTGAACGAGGTGAGGCCCGGCTGCTTCCCCGACCTCCCCCAGTCCTCGCTACCAGGAACCGCCCAGGGCAGTGCTGGAACACGGGGACCGCGGCTCCCCCAGCCCGGCCAGCACCCCCCAACCCCGGGGGACCCTGTGGGACGGGGCCCACTTGCCCAGCTCCCGGCCCTCGCGCCGCTAACCCGGCGCCTCCTCAGGTCCGAGCCCGACACAGTGGTCCTGCACCCCGGGTCCCCCCAACACGCCCGGCCCCCACACCTCCTTTTGCTTGGGGTCCTGCGGGTACACGTCGGGCGGGCCGAGGCGCGGACGCTTGAGCGGGCGGTGCTCGTAGCTGAGGACGCCGAAGGCCGCCATGGCGAGCCGGCCGGGCGGGGGCGGGCGGACCACAACAAGGGCCGTCGGGGCCGCCAGCGCCTGCGCACTGCGCCGAGGTAAGTGGGCGCTTCCGAAATCGGGACGAAGAAGCACGGAGAGGCCCGAGTGTTCACGAAGAATGCCGAAAATAGACGGAGAGCTCGAATAGTGCTCTGACTGAACCGAGGAAAGACGAAGAGAACCGAGAACAGCCGGAGAGATCCGAGAGCAGACGGAGAGAGCCGAGCGCTCCCGAAGTAGGGACGAGCGAGGACAAAAAGAGCTGGCGCCGCAGGAGAGTCCCGAGCGTTGCCGGGAGGGCCCGAGCCCGCGCCGAGCGAAGCCGGAAAGTGTCAAAGATGGACGGGGCAGCCCAAGGGGCGCGCGCGCCCCCCGGCGGAGGCGCCGCGCCAGTGGTGTGTCCGGCAGGATCACGTGACACACCCGCCACCCCACTTGCCCTGACTGTCCCCCAGCCCCGATATCGGGTCGCCCCCGGAACCCCGTCCACCAACACCCTCGGTGAGGCCATCACCGCACCGGCAACAGCCCCCGCGGACACCAGCCGTAGTGTCACAGAAAGCCCCGCTGTGACTCTCCCTGCAGCCGCCCCCTCCGACTGTTTTAGTGCCTCCAAACGATGCTCCCAGTGATCCAGGCTGATCCCAGTGGCATTGGGATCCCCATACCAGCCATGCTCCTGGGACAGCCCAGTGCTCCCTACAGCATTGAGCCTTAGGAACACGGCAGGATGAACTGAAGGGTCCAAGAGATGTGAGGTGTGCGAACTGAGCTGGAAGGGTGACACAGTCCCGGTGGGACAAGCCGTGAGGAGCCAGTGGAACGTGCTCTGGGGTCACTACCCAGTGGGTAGCTGTGGTATCCTAGTGGGATGAGAGATGGAGTTCCACTGGGATGAGCCATGGGGTCCCAGTGGGATGAGCTGTGGGGCCCCACCGGAATGAGGCATGATCCCCATAACGTGGCCCATGGGGCAGCACGTAGGGTGGGCCCCCGGTGCAGGCGGTGCCGTGGGGCAGGAAGCCGTGCGGTGCGGAAGCTGGCAGCCCTGGGTGAGGCTGTTTGCACGCGTCCCTGGTCAGCAGCCCCCATGGCGGCTCCTGGCACCTTCTTCGTGTCTGTCCTCCTCATCCTGTGTGGGCCAGGTCCCCACCCTGCTGCTACCCACAGCCACCCAGGTAAGAGGGCACATGGGAGGGCCACAGGCCCCTTTTGTGGTCGGGGATGGGGAATGGAGCTCCGCAGTGATGGCGGGTGAGGACAGGATGTGAGTCTGTGTGGGCTGGTGCGCTGTTGTGGCACACACCAGGGACCCTGCGACCTCCTTATGTGTCCTGGACCTGCAGCACCTATATGGGCCCTTGCAATGGGGCTGCCAGGAGGGTCAGGCTATACAAGGGAGCCCTGTTGGGGAGTGCATTTGTGCCCACTGCAGTGCTGGAGCATTTCTGACCCCCACTAGTCCCCTGGCTACTAGTTCTGCAGCACTCCTGCTCCATCACTCTACTGGCAGATCCTACTGGTCTGTGCTACATGTGGGTGCTGGCCAGGATGGTCAGTGGATCTGCACCAGCTGTCCTTTCCTTCCTGGTCACCTCAGTAGTGCTATGCACAGGAAGGGGACAGGACACAGAAGCTTTTCTTTCTACCTGGCACTCTCATCCCAGCCACTGTTTTCTGGGAAAAAAACCACTCCTTGTCTGGCTGTCAGTAAAACAACAGCCTTCTGTGGAAAAAGCCCCTCTGTATCCCTGGACTTCCTGGGCTGAAGGGAAAGTGCCCTCCATCTCCACGTGTAGAAACAGCCTGTTTGCTCCATTGTGTTACATTACAACCCAGGAAAGCTCGACTCTGTCTTTCTCCTGTCCCTGCAATGCCTGCTGATGAGTTTGTTTGTTTCACCTGAAAGGTGGCACATAGGTATATGCAGGGATCTGGCATATGCCATGTCTCTCCAGTGCACCCCTGGGCCCTGGCAGAGCCACCCACCACTGCCATGCCCACCAGTGTCTGTTGCTTGCAGGGGTGGAGTGTGTCCTCTTCAACGAGGAGTACATGACCTGCATGTGGGGGAACAGAGAGATGCCCACAGTCAACTACTCCCTCTTCTACTGGTAGGTGCCCCTGGCCCATGGCAGTCCTACAGCACAGTGTCCAGCAGTAGGTCCCTGTGCATGAGGGTTGCTGCCAGCATTGCTGGTCCTGGCATCAGACTGCTCCTCCTCCCCAAGCCCAGGGTGGGGCAGGCTCTATTGCCAGGGCAAGCAGGATGGGATATGCTGGGGAGAGGGGTCCTGGTAAGGGCTGGGGCATGTGAAGCCTTGTTAACCCACTGTGGCACAGGTACAAGAACGCATCTGACAAGGAGGTGGAGTGCAAGCACTACCTGCAGGACCAGGGTGTCAGGGTCGGCTGCCACTTCAAGCAGAACGAGCTCATCCAGTTCCAGCCTTTCCATGTTCTCATCAAGGCCAGTGTTGGCGGCAAGACCCTGGAGATCCCCAGCAAGCGCATGGAGCTGCAGGACCTCGGTACAGAGTGGTGGGGGGATACCCAGCTCCTCTGCAGGGCTGTGGGTTCTCAGACCTCACCTGTGAGCTCCCAGCTAGCAGCAAGGGGCATGGGGCCAGTCCTCACTGGGCATTACCTGTCCCTTGCAGTGAAACCAGATGCGCCTGTCAATCTGACCATCCGCAACATGAGCAATAATCAGGTGCAGCTGACCTGGGCCTCACCATACCCCAAAGACAACTGCCTGGAGCACGCTGTCAAGTACAAGAGCAACAAGGACACCAGCTGGACGGTGAGAGCCCTGGGCACGACACCCTTGTGGCTGTGCCTGAGGGTGAGCTGTACACCAGCCTCCAAGGTGGTCCCAGCCAGCAGCACAGGGCTCATGTCTCTGTAGGAGCTCTTGGTGAATGGAGATGTCTTCTCCTTACCCAGCGTGGACTATGAAAAATCCTACACTTTCTATGTGCGCAGCAAGATCAACAGATTCTGTGGCAAAACCCAGTTCTGGAGTGAGTGGAGCATTCCTGTCATCTGGGGCAGCAACTCCACCAGCAAGGGTATGTTCTGGGGTCTACAGTGGGATAGGATGGACTGGAGCATGGCAGGGCTGAGCAGGCGAGAGATGACCAAGCAAGTAGAACATGGCCTGAGGCAGCAGCTGTAGGGGCAAGACCCATCTGGGCACTCAGGGTGCCAGCAGCAGCATCCTTTGTATTTCTGGAAGCAAAATATGCTCCACCAATGGGACCTGCTGACTTTTGCCAGGGTCTTCTTAGCACTGGAGGGAATGGCTGGGCGAGGACAGGGTCACCAGCTAGTTATGGTGACAGGATGGAAGGGCTTGGGGCCAGGCCCCTTCACCATCCTCTGTTCCCAGCTGAGCCCTGACATGAGCAATGCCACGGCAACCCACAAAGGGCCACTTGTAGACCCACCCCATTGCTATGGTGGTGTGCTGTCTGGGGGTTAGTGTCACCCCTGCTCTTTCCAGGCACGGTGGAGGAACAGCTGTACTGGTTTGGGATCCACACAGTCTTGGTTCCCATTGCCTCCTGCCTGCTCCTGCTAGTCCTTGTCATCCTGCTGGTGCGCACGGAAAGGTGAGTGTGGTGAGGTGAGTGTGGTGAGGAAAGGTGAGCTGACTGGGGGCAGCAGCAATGGGGCTCTTCCCCTCTAACATACCTCTCCTGCACAGGGTATGGGTCATCCTGATGCCCCGAATTCCCAACCCCAGCAAGAATTTTGATGAGCTGTTCATCACCCACAACGGTAACTTCCAGGTAAGGCAGTGCAGGCAGCCCTGCCCTGGGCTCACCCCTGCTGCATGGGGTTGGGGCTAGGCTGGGTGGCAGCTCCTCTCACCCTGCTCTGCTCCCTGGAGGAATGGGCTGGAGTCCCCAAAGATGTTGTGGAGAGCTTCAAGCCCAACTACAGCGAGAACATCTGCTATGTGACTGAGCTGCCACCCAAGGACATACATGAGCCCCTCTGGAACAGTAGCAACCATGCACCACCTCCAATGCCTGGACCCCCAGCCGCCCCCAGTGAGCACAGCCCCTACCAGAACAGCTACAAGAGCGTGTGACACACTTCCGGCACCCCTGCATCCTCCATTCTCCACAGCTTTGCTGCCCAAACCTTAGCACTCCTCAGGCCTTGCTCCCTGCTCCTGCCATGCCTCTGCCGAATGCCCTGGATCCCCAGTCTTGCTTCCTGCCAAGTCCCCCTCCCTGCTCCAAGGTGCCCACAAGCACACCCGGGGACGTGTCCTGGTGAGTGGGCAGCTGCAGCTGAGCATGCTGGGGCCACTGTCCAACTCATGGGGACACACAGGATGAGGAGTCTCAGAGGGGGCCAAGTGTGGAAAAATAAGGAAAGATAGGCAAGAAAGATTCTAGACACACTCAAGTGCCTTGCAGCAGATGTAGAAAAATGCATATACTTTACTCATCGTTGATTAGCTTTGTTTGTTCAGTAAGTAGAACTTCTGTGTTTAGATAACACAGGCCTGTGGTAGACTTAGTGGCACCTTATTTAACATGCTTGAGATTCCTGGCCTGCTGTGGGAAAGATCAAATCACAGTGGTAAACCACAACTGCACAAATCCTTGATAAACGGGGAAAAACAGCAGGTTCAGGGATCCTCTAGGGTGGACCAAGATCCACAGTGCCTGCATCCCTGCTTATGTGCCTCTGCCTGGGTGCTGCTTGGGGGACCCTCCAGTTGGTGAAGTAATGAAAATAAATTTCCTGTTTGCCTTTCATCCATAGTTTTGTGGTTGTTCCTGTGTCCTGTCCGTGCTGGCTCAGACAGCAAGCCACTGTGTGGCAGTTCTCCCAAGGTCTCGCTGCTCCTTCACCTGTGTCCCCAGTTTCCAGTGGCAGTAAAGCTCTGCCCATCAGGGGTTTGCCCAAGGTTGTCCTGTGGGGTCTGAGGAGAGTACAAGTGAACTCCTGAACACCTCTGACCTCTCATACATAGTGAGGCAGGGGCCAGTCCTACTGTCCCAGCCCTGCTGTCCCAGGCTCACAGTGGCAGCATGTTCATTGATCAACATCAAGCCCATAGATGAGTCCCCTTTTGGCTGTCTCACAGGGCTCCCTGCGCATTCAGGCAATGTGCTATGACCTCACTGGGCAATGGGCTTCGCGCTGGGCTCTCCTACCACTTCTAGGGCCACCTGCAGCCCCCAGCCACTGCCACTGTCTCTGCAGATGACCAGACCTTTCTGGCCAACACTGACTGCAGCCCCCTGCAGCTGCTATTACAGAATCCCAGATTCAATTATATTGGAGAAGATGCTGGAGATTATCGAATCCAGCCTCTGTCTGAATACACGTTAACCAGACAACAGCACTGAGTGCGACCTCCAGTCTTTCCTTAAACACCTCCAGGGACAGTGACTACACCACGTACCTGGGCACTCCAATCCAATGTCTGATCACTCCTTCTAGGAAGAAATTCCTCCTGATGTCCAACCTCCCCTGGCGGAGGGACGAGACCACACCCTCCCATCCTATCATTGCTTGCTTGGGAGAAGACTGGGACTCTCAGCCAGGCCCTGGCACAGCCGGGTCCTCCTGGCACGGCTGGACACTCGGTCAGCCAGGCGCTTGTACAGCCGGACCCTCGAACAGCCCGGCCTGGGATGGGGGTGCCCGGCCTTGTTCCCCTCCGCGTCCCGCGGTGCCCAGGAGAGGTGGCAGCGCCCCCCCGAGCGGCGGGGAACCCCGGGCCCCGCCCACCCTGCGCTCCAGGCACCGGTAACTTTCCAGCCCTGCCCACGTGGTGCGGCGGCGATTGGCGCAGGCGGGCCNCTCACCATGATCGTGTGTCCTCAGAGCGTGGAGCACCCCCGAGGAAGCCGATGCCAGCGGCTGCCGGGGCAGGTAGGACCCGCCTCGCCGCCACCACCGGAGCCCGTACAGGAGCACCGGGCTTCACCCTGCTCGCCGCCACCGGACCGACACGGCTGCAGCACCAGCAGGCCAGGGCGTTCCCTCTGCCCCTGGCGGTGCATGAGGCCGGCGAGGCTACGCTCTTACGATGCTGCGCCCGGAGGCTTGGTCTTGGTCCTGGTCCTGCTCCCGGTGTCGTTGCCGGTCCGGGTGCGGCGGTGCCGTCCCCGTCCCCTTTGTGCGGGATGCGGGAGGCGCCGTGGCTCCATCACTGCCAATCAAACTTGTTTTTCTCTCTCCGCCTGTACTGCCCGCGCCGCTCACCGGGGGCGCTGCCACCGCCGCCGCCCGCACAATGGGGCCCTGGGTACCGTTCGCCGGTACTGCTGTAGGAGCCTCTGCCGCGGACTCTGGTACTTCCCCGTCCTCTCCAATACCCAGGCACAAGGGCCGGGCGAGAGGTGCTGACGCGCCACCGTCTCCAGCGAACGTTACCGGAGGAGCTACCGGTACCGACGGAGCCGCGGTGTCGCCGGGCGAAGGGATGAGCCCCGGCCGGGCGGGGAGCGCGGCGGGGTCCGCCGGCCCCTCTCCCGCACATCCTGGCGCTGTCCGGGCTCCTTCAACCTCCTGCCTTCTTTATGTGTTCACGGCTGCTGGCCTGGAGCGCCAGGGTACCGTTGCCCCGGCGGCTCCAGGGGAGGGGACGAGGTTGGTGGTGGATACGCAGTTGAGGTGCCTCTTAGCCTTCAAGGGGCTCGGACACAAGAAGGGTCCCCTGGGGAGGAAGGCGATGCTCCCACAGGCCGGAGCGCGAGTGGATCCAGGGGAGGAGGAGGAGGGCTGTGGCCGAGGAGGGAGAGGAAGGTGGCGCTGCGGAGGCAGAACTGAGGGAATATGGCAGGTGGTGCCGGTAGGAGACACTCTGGGCTGAGCTGGTACCTTTGGTAGTGGGCAGTTTAGCCTGGCCAGGGGCTGAGAGCCAAGGAGGTGGCTGTTCTGCACCTTCATTCCCTCCTCCCCTCATCATCTTTCAAGATGTATCTGCCTGGTTGCTTGCTCCTTCATCATCTGGACAAGCAGAGTGAGGAGAGCTGGCAGCACCAAAGGCTGAGCCATAGGCTGGTTGCACAGCTCTTTCCTGGGGACCACCTTTCCCCGGGGGGAGTGGAAGGGCCCCTGGGTCCTCCACCTCAGCCCTCCAGGAAGAGAATACCAGTGGCTATAGCCCTTTGAGCGTCCTCATGGCACTTCATTTGCACAGGCAGAGGGACTTTGTAGGGCGCTTTTGCAAGTCACTTCCGGCGTTAATTTTCTCCTGTCGATCAGAGAAGCTGGTGCTTTTCATCTCTTTCATTTTAATTTGCGTTTTGGGGTTTTGTGGGCCCCTTTTACCAGAGGAAATGAAGAGGACCTTCCAAATGTCATTGAGTAAATCTCTTGATGCTTGAGCAGTGGTGTTTTCACCAGAAGTGCAGGATGATGGAAAGTAGCCCTGCACTGCCTGTGTGGGTGCAACTGCTCTGTGCTGCCACACAGCTCACCCCTGCTCTGTCTGCTCCTCACCCCTGGGTGCTTTGCCACACCCTGTAGGTTTGGGGGTTTGCAGAAGTGCTCCTGGTTTTCTCCTGTGCCATGCTGCCATGCTCCAGTCACCAGCCTTTGGATGACTGCACTGGAGAGACAGGTGGAAGGGAGAAGACAGTGATGTGAGCAGAGTGTCAGAATTTCCCAGGAGATATTTCAGTTCAAGCCTGGGAGAAGAGATGAATCCTTTGCATCCAAGGGTGCTGCCTGGGCTCCCACGTGTGAGCAGGAGCTTTGACTTTGTGTGTGATAAGGGTTAACACCTGCTTTGCCTGTACTTTGGGGTGGGCAGGCTGCAGGTGCAGACCATGCTGTCAGATGGGAATTGTGGCAACATGGTCCTTAGAGCACAGCAGCTGCCTGGGCATCTTTCCAGCATTCCTACCTTGTGTTCCCACCACCCTGTCAGGAGGGGCTCTGCTGGACTGGGGCCCTGGTACAGGCCTGGCATGGGCTTTGCTGGGGGTGTCTGGGCCCCTCTTGCTGAGCTGCCCATCTGTGTTTTCTCTGGTGGGCACATCCAGTAACAGCTCTGTGCTGGAGGACCCCCTCCCGTGCTGTCTGCTTAGGTGATGTGTGGGGAGCTCTTCTGTGTGCTCCTGATCACATGGAAGATACTAGGGCATGGTTTGATGGTTTGTCTCTTGGCTTGCCAGCCAGGAGCCTGGGAGCCGCCCTGCTATTTCCACAGCTCTCTCTCATCTTGATGCTGGGCAGGAGGGGCTCCATGCTGGCGGTAAGGCATATGGGCTGCTCCATTCTGGAATGTATTTTGTGTCATGTTTCTCCAGATCTTGCCTTGCACCACTACAAGAAACATCATTCCTGGTTTGCCCTTTGCTTCTACTCACCACGCAGAGCCTTCTCCCAGACAGAGGCCGACATGTGTGTCTTGCTACCTGTCCCCCTGCTAGCTGTGGCAATGAGCAGTGCTCTGCCCGATAGCCATGAGTGTTCCTCTGGCAACACCAAGCTGGGAGAGGGATATCTGCCCCTTGCAGAGCCTGGGCTTGGCAGGGGTGTGCTGCTGCAGCAGGTGCTGCTCTGGGAAGAGCTAAGCAGAGCGTGTTTCCTGCAGGTAGTGAAGATGTCCAGCAGTGACCCTGAGTGCCCCCAGTTCTTCTTTGTAAAGGTGCTGGCAAGCCGAGGGCGACTGGAGGCGGTGACCCAGCAGATGGGCTACCACCCACAGTACCTTGACAGCTTCCTCAAGACGCAGCACTACCTGATGCACATGGATGGCCCCCTGCCTTTTGATTGCCGGCACTATATTGCCATCATGGTGAGCCCTGCTGGGAGCTGCCAGAGGGGATGGGGCGGGGCTCTGCTCAGCCCTGTGAGGCTCTCCTTAACCTCCAGCAGATAGCCTGTGCTGTGGGCTTCTCATCAGGGGCCGAAATCATGATGTCCTGGAGGCTGAGCAAGAGGTGGGTGTGGGATGCCTGTCCTGCTGGGGCAGTGCACAGACACTGATGTGCTCCTCTTGCAGGCAGCAGCCCGGCACCAGTGCCGGTACCTAGTGAACCTGCACGTGCTGCAGTTCCTGCGGGCAGGGGGTGACCCCCAGTGGTTGCGTGGTCTTGAATTCATCCCCCCCAAACTCCGCAACCTAAACGAGATCAACAAGATCCTGGCACACCGGCCATGGCTCATCACCAAGGAGCACATTGAGGTACGGGAAAGGGCTATCAGCCAGGGACCAGAATGGCAGTGAGGACAGAAGTGTCCCCAGGGGCTGCTAGCACTCTGCCCACTTGCCTGTGTCACATTGCTAGTCTATCCATGTTCTGCAGAAGCTGCTGAAGATCAGTGAGTGGAGTTGGTCACTGGCGGAGCTGGTGCATGCTGTTGTCCTCCTGGCACACTGCCACGCGCTTGCCAGCTTTGTTTTCGGCTGTGGCTGTGAGCAGGATGAGGGGCTGGGGGGCCGAGGCTCACTGAAGCCATTGTCACTCGGGAACCACTGCTTCTGCGAGGCCACTGCCAGCAACAGTTACAGCCAGGAGCTGCTGCGTATCAACCGCAAGCGGGTGAGACCCCAAGGGTGGGTCTGCAGGGGATGGGGGGATGCCACTGGGACCACTACCCTCACCCCCAAGCCTGTGTCTGTGCAGTCCCTGGACTCCTGCATGGAGCTGGATTCCCTCCGGGAACGCATGCAGCGGATCCATGTAGAGACTGAGGGCAGGGATGAGATGAGGCTGCAGCAGGATCGAGAGGAAGGTGAGGGGCAGGGAGCAGAGGTGGGTGTGCAGGGTGGGAGTTCATATGGCACACCTGGATGTTTGTTGCTCCTCTAATGCCTTACATTTTCCATAATGTGTTGTTAGAAGAGATCATGGGATGCAAGTTGGACAGAGCAGGGGCTGGCTTTTGATGCCTGATGTGACTGGGAACAGGGCAGCTGAGCACTGCTCTGACCTGTCTGCAGGGCTCTCCCCTCTGGCAGATACTGATGGGGAAGTCACTGGTGCCACCAACCTTGCATGCTACATGCAGGATCCTGACTTTGGATACCAGGACTTTTCCCGGCGTGACGAGGATCATTCGCAGGTATTCAGAGTCCAGGTAAGTCTCCTGCTCTGTTGGTGGGCAGCAGCAAGCTCTCCCTCTCCCTCTCCCTCCCCTCTCCCTCCCCTCCCCTCTCTGTTCTTCATGGTCAGTAAATAGTGGCAGAGCATGCAGACCAGCCCTGCCTCACTAGGGCTTGGAAGAGGGAGGTGACTTCTGTCCCCAAGGTTGATGATTTTTTTCACATGGCCTTCATGGAGGCAAGGATCAAAATCATTCAAAAGCTGCTTGATAAGGGACGTTGTGGTTTGGGCAGAGCCACCTCCAGAGCATAGTCACTGAATTCTTCTGCTTCCTGAGGTCTCCAGCCCTTCTTCCTGGGAACATGCTTCAAGCTCCTCTTTGCTTGCTCAACTTTGCATTTGCAAAATTGCAAAATCCTCTTGCTGTGCTCAACAGGATTACTCCTGGGAAGACCATGGCTTCTCACTGGTCAACCGGCTCTACTCTGACATTGGGCATCTCCTGGATGAGAAGTTTAGGATGGTGGATGGTCTGCAAAGCAGTGCTATAGCCAAGCGGCAGGGCTGTGAGCCCTCTGTTTTCAAGCGGGGCATCTGGAACTACATCCACTGCATGTTTGGCATTAGGTAGGGAAACCAACCTCATGATCCGGGGGAGAAAACTGAGCTGACCCAGGCAGGAGGAGGGTAGGGCACTCAGTTTGTCATGCAGATGAGCATGGAGAAGGGACAGAGGTGAATCACCTGCCTGGATGTTGAGACACACAGGGGAGAGATACCGAACTGCTCTGGCCAGGGCAGGGGGCTCTGGGGACAGGTTTCAGAGCCTGGTGGCTGTTGCCACTTGCCCCCCTGCCCTGTGGCTATGCCATGCCCCAGGCAGACCACAGGCAAGGTGCTGGCAGTGATTCACCCTTGTGCTCCCCACAGGTACGATGATTATGACTATGCAGAAGTGAATCAGCTCCTGGAGCGAATGCTCAAAGTTTACATTAAAACTGTAACCTGCTACCCAGAGAAGACAAACTCAGAAATGTTTGACAGGTTCTGGAAGCAGTTCAAGCACAGTGAAAAGGTGGGATAGCTGGTCCCTGGCTCTGGCTGCGGTGGAGCTGGGAGTAGGCAAGGACTGCAAGCTGGGGTGGTTTGGGGGGGTGTATGGGAGATCTTTGAGCCACCAAACCGTCTGAGGCACGTGGGGGGGAATGGAAACTGGCTGTTTGTAAGGAATTTGGCTTAGTGTGGCATGGGGCTTCCCACTGTGATGAGACCAGGGGCACCAGCAGCACAGGCATCGCCAAGGTCATTACCCTAGTGGTGAGTGCTTCCTTGGTGAGCCCTCTGTCAAGCTGTAACTCACAGGAGTTTCTGCTGTGGTGTCAGGGACTGTCCTGCTGCCAGCCTGGAATGCTGATGCCAAGTATGCCTGCCCTGGCATGCAGCACCGGGAAGCAGCCACGGCCTACAGGACTGGGAGGAGGGGAAAAGGGGAGCTGCCTGAGTTTGAAAAATCGGTGGTATTTTGATTACAAAAAACTCGCTTGCCCAGGTGGGCAGTTGCTTGCACAGCTGAGCATAGCACACTTCAGCTGCCTGAGCGTCTCTTGGTGTTCCCCTAGGTCCACGTGAACCTGCTCATCCTGGAAGCCCGAATGCAGGCAGAGTTGCTGTACGCACTGCAGGCCATCACCCAGTACATGATCTCCTAGATGGTGGGAGCTGTGATGCGGCAGGACCGGGCAGCGTCCTCTCTCCCTGAACTCCTGTGGGACCCGTCATACTGGGACCGACGACGAGGGATTTCTTGATTTACTTTACTTGACTGTATTGTTCCTTTTTGTTGGTTCCCCCCTGCCTTGTGGGGGTCACTTGAGTGGCCCTATTACGTTATGTGCAATTACCAAACTGTGAAGCAAGTCCATGCTGCTGAGATGCTGGAGACTTGAACATGTCCAAGGAGGACTGCCAAAGACATGGGGGAGAGGAAAGTAGGAGGGGACTGGGTCCAGATTAGAGGGATGCTCCTTGCCTGGGTGCTTTGGGAGCCTCAGTGGCACAGGGTGGGCAGAGGGGAGAACTGGCTTCCTTCCCTGTGCTGCAGTGGCTGCTCTGCTTGCAGAGCCACCCTTGGGCACCTCTCCTCATTGGGGTGGCGTCTCACACTTGGAAACAGTGCAGGCAGCATGTGGGTGTGTTGCAATGTTCTGAGTTGCAGGGTTAGGCAGTAAGAAGTGCTGGCTCCTAGCAAGGGCCCTACCCCAGGACAGCAAGGGGATGCACTTGCTGCCTATGTGTTATGTCCTTTAGGTCTATGTGCCAAACCTTTCTGGGATGGACAAGAGATGACCCAGCAATCTCCAAACTGTGAAGCTCTTGCTGGCAGAGCATCCTCATGCTTTGCTTTATCCAGCAGTGGGATGAGGTCTTAGACACTGTTCAGGCACTGGGGGTTTCTGCTGGGGACTTTAGCAGTCCTAAGACCCTCCTCTGCTTCCCATCAGCAGAGAGGCAGGAGGAACAAGGGAGGCTTGTCAATGTGTTTGAGTTAATGTGATTTGTATCTTCTTACCACCATGAGAGGACTGAGGTCCTGTGCCCAGTCACTTGCTTAACAGCATGGTGGAGGAGCCTGTGGTCAGCACAGGTAAGCTACAAGAAGCTTCTCCTTGAATGTGGCTTGGGGGGCACTCGTTGGACTGCCCCATTTGAACAGAGGTAGCCTGTCCACCGGCCTTGCCCTCTGCCTGGGGGGCTACACCATCATTTCCCCTCATCTCCCTGGGCTGCTCCCTGCCTGTGCCAGAACCCCTGGCTGGAGAGGTACGAGGCCACCAGTACAAACTCCAGAGAGCAGCCACAAAAGGGGAATGAAGCCACCCGTTGTAAGTGGGAGCCTGAAGCAAGAGCAGCTGTCAAGTCAGCTGGCACATGCTGCTTCAGTAAACCTGTGTACTGCATAAAATATATGGGGAGAAAACCTTGTGTATGGAAGGTACAGAAAAAGCCTATTTTTGCTATAAATATATTATGTTTGACATGGATGGCTGCTTTATTTCTGCCAGATGTTGAGGAGATCCAAACTTGTATGGTTGCTGTGAAGGCAGGACAGCAATGCCTAGAGGACCACAGCCCTGAGATGGCCCAAGTGCCAGGAAACCCAGCATTCTCAGCCATGCTGGGCTCATGCACTGACAGCTCTGGTCCATGGCCAGCAGCTGGTCACTGAGGCTACACCTATCCTGTTCAGCTAAGCTATGTACTCTTGCCACACTCAGATAAGCAACTGCTGCAGCATTGCATATTTGATAGAAAAAGTGGGAAGTTTTCAGGAGGCTGTGGTGTTCCAGCAAGGAGGAGTGGAGTGTGTCAAAGGAAGGAGCTGCCTGGTACCTGGTCACAGGTGGACAAGGTGTGGGTGCTGCTTCTGCAGCTGAAGAAGCAGCATCACTCACACTCCCAAGCAGATGATCAGTGAGCAAGGCCAGGAACCAGGACCAACTTTTTCCTGATGCACGCTGCTAGTGCTTTCCCTCCGCTGGGACTAGGCCAACTTGTACTGGGTCAAGCTGGTGCCTGGGCAGTAAAATTCCAGGACAACTGGTGCTGGGTAGTACCAGCTGAGTCAGTATTGGTGCTGGAACAGTGACACCAGTGCAAGGATGACTGGTGCTGGGACAGCTGCCACCAGGCTTGGCTAGACAGTGACTCCTATGCTATCACTTAGCCCCAGCGAGGGTTGGGCAGGGACCAGGCAGCTAGGTGTACTGCTCACTGTCAGGGGTAGTACTGGTTAACCATAGCAGCCTAGCTGCCTGCCAGCTAGCTTGCCTGGGGCTGACTCCCAGCCTGCTGCCAGCAGCAGCATCCTCACCTCCTAGCACCACCTGGTGCTGGCCAGTAAAGGGACAAGGCAGTGACAGCATGGCTCTGGCTGGGCGTGAGGGGCTGCCTATCCCAGGTGATATGAGGCTGGCTCCCTTTTACATCATCTCTACAACTGCACTAAGTGCTGGCCTTGCAGGGCCTGGGGCAGCTGCCACACACTCCAGCTTGCAGAAGAATACAGCTACACCAGTAAGATGAAGGGCTCCATGGTCTCTCAACCCTGACCAGAAACAAGCAGAGCTGCTGGCAAGGCCAGGAGAGACTGCAGGCAGTTACACACAGCATGCCACAAGTCTGGCAATTTCAACATTTGGGTCCCTGTCCTGGTGCCCCCCGGCATCCTTCATGTGCTTGGGCCAGGATATTCCTCCCTATTGCTCTGTGGTTGGAAGAACTGCGAGAGTACAGACTGCCTCACCTCTGCAGGAATTTTCCAGGATATCCTGCATATGGGAGCTGGGACACTGACTGTGCCAGGGATTACTGAGCAGAGGACACAGGCACATGCCCAAAGCAGTAACTGAGTTTCTTGTAAAGCCTGTAGGAGAAAGAAGGGCTGGCAGGTACAGCCAGGACTGCTTTTTTAACAGCTGAGCCATTCCCAAGCTGCATGGTTAGAGGAATGGTGTGTCCTAGCACACAACACCAAGTCACACTGCAGCAATAGTATTGCCGCAGCTCCTACAACCCACCCATTCAAAGGCTCTGGCTGCTACTCTTTCCACAGCTGTGAAGGGGAAATAATAGCACACAAGCTGAGGACAGCTCAGGAGAAGGCAGTGTGCACCTACCATCTCCCTGTGTCCAGGCCCTCCTTTCTCACACACCAGCTCCACCACAAAGGACACATGCAGTAGAGCAGCAGCCTTCCCTGCTATACTTCCACACGTGGGCCCATCACTGGTGACACACAGGTATTTATCAACCAGCAGGGGGTGGAAACAAAGCAGGACTCCGGCAGAAATCCAGCTGAGCAGAAAAGCTGTTTTTGCACTGGCTTCATATACTGCTGTCCTGCAGGCAACTACCCATAGGCCAAAATACTTATGGTGACAAGCTGGGAGAGCTAAGAGGTCTCCAAGACTACAAGAAAGGTGCCAACACAATGCACTGAATCCACAGAACACAGCAGGACTCTTGGTGATGAATGAAGACAGTGTCACACTCAACAAAAGCAACCCTGAGCCAAGGCATCCAGGTCCCATTTTGTTCTCCTTGGCAATGCTTAAATGGCACAGGCCAATGCTCAAAGAGGTATAAGAAGTGTTAATGGCTACTGGGCAAACACATGGTCCCCTGTTATGTGGCAATTTTTGAACACATCCTCTGATCCCATCAGCTTCAAAATCTTCAGCACTTTTTGTATCCAACAGCACCCATCATTATGTGCCTGCAAGAAGCCCTAAGTACCCAAGGAACAGATGAGGGGAAGACAGTTCCCCTAAGGATCTCCTCCTAATTCCCTATTTTTGTAAACTGGGTTAAATCTTGAAGCAGGACCCTTAAGAGCCCCTCAGAGTTAGTTATTTGCATTAACTGTAGTGAAGAATATAATCCAAAAATAGTACACCGAGTCTCCAAGGCTTTGAATGAAAATTTTCTGGCTGTAAACGCATTGTGCAATTTCACAAATGAGTCTTCACCCTCAGCAGTGTTAGAACATCTCCAACTTGGCCTCCCTGTGTCTAACCTGGCCAGTGGAATCCACGGTCTACACTCTTTCCCTCATTTCTCTCATCTCCTAACCTACCACCACTGCTGCTGACATACAAAGATATTTGAAGATAGCTATACAAAACAGAGTCACCTTCAGCACTCAGGTCGAGAAAGGCAAGAAATGAAGGGACTAAAACACTAGTCCTAGGAGTTAAAATGCCCTAGGGTCAGTTTTAGAGCTTGGAACCCCATAGATCCCTATGCACTGCCAGGAATTTATAACAAGGGGCTCCACACACTGGAGGGCACACCAGAGACTTTGTGGGTGGTCACACTACAACCCTTCTGCCTCTGGCCAACTAAAGGACATTCTACAGGGTGAGGGTGGGGGGTAACAGGTGAAGATGGCAGAGGAAAGAAGACAATAGCAAGGAAAAATAGCTGGCCCTTGCCATGAGAACAGAACAAACTGGATGAGACACAAAGCAGAGGATTACAGGTTTTTATTTTTCAAACATTCCCCCCTAGTCTAGCACATTCTACAGTCTTGCTAGCACAGATGGTAACAAAGCCTGTAATGGTTCAGAAGTTACACTGCTACAGAGAGCAAACAAAAGCAGAGGTTTACTTTCTTAAAAAAAAAAAAAAAAATTATGGTGAGGATTGGGTAGAAGAGTGCATAGGGGATGTGGTGGAAACTATGTCAGGTAGTGGTGCCTGCCCTGTGTGCAGTAGACATCTGTGCTAGCAATGCAGAAACCTTTCCTGGGATTGCACCAGGTGAAGACGCCACTGTGCTAGAAGCACCATTTCACAGAACCACTCCCACTGCTGTATGAAGGTGGCTCCTTTCAGGAGAAGTAACCTATCTTCTATGTAGCCAAACCTCTCAAGACACCCTGGGGAACCCCACACCACCAGTCCCACACCACTGCCTTTCTGAAAAGAAAGGAGGGCTTTGCTTTTGTGTCCCAGAACATCTCGTTCTACCACGCGCTGTAACACTGCCTCAGCCAAAGAACCATAAATACAACACTGTCAGCTCTTATACCTTCAGCTTCTGCTGCCTCTTCTCCCTGCTTTACACCACAGTATTAGGAGTGATTTTGATTCCATCGGATACTGCTTTCCATCAGCTACAGACATGTCAGGGTGCAGAGAAAGACACACATGCTAGTGAAGAGAGGGGACTCCTTTCCCGAAGGTCAAGCAGCTGTGGTGATGGGTTAGCACATGCTCCGAGCTTTCGCAGGGACAGATCTTTCAGGCTTCAGAAGTCACCTCTTGCTAGCTTTTCCCCACATGAATTAGAACATCTTTTCATTAGACATGAAACTGAGGCAAGACATAAGCTATTTCCTGTTCATGCTCATGTCCCAAAGTTGACTGATTTGCTTTGGGGTTTTTTTGTTTGTTTTTTTTTAATAATGGATCCAAACGTTCACATTTTGGTGACAGTCACTTGGGACACCGCTCCCAAGGCACTCCTACCCATGGCACCAGACACAGGTTACTTGATCCTGGAGCAAGGCTAGCCCTGAAGCATTTGAATGTGGCTATAAATAAACAACTAAGTAAGAAATTTAACAAATTATTACCTACATAAAAGCTTTCTAGGTATTTCCTTTGGAAAAGCTGATTAGTGCTACTTGCTTCTATTACCATTCTTGTTTATGCATACACCCAGGCTCTGGAATGTTTCATTCCTCTCATCAGGATGACCTGACTGCTGGTTTTAAAGCAGCACAGGATAGGGATGACATGTTTTTAGATACACCAGCAAGGAAAATTATGGGATCCCAGAAGCTTACAATTTTCCAAGTTCCCACATGAAGCTGGAAGTACATGCTTGGAAGTAAAATACGCTTAAATTATAAAGAAAGTTCAAGCAATTTGCTAAACCCAAGTGTAAATAAAAGCAACAATACTAAGCTACATGGGCCTAGTTACTTGAATCCTTTGTGGCCCTGAGCTGCATGGTGGCTTCAATGCTGTGTAAGATGGCATTTGATCCTCTGAAGATGGCGAAACTTGTTGCCTGAGCTCAGTGAGGACAAGGAACACAGCATAAAGTAATGCCTCATGCCAAGACTCCCATTCCCCTTCAGGTACTTATCCAGGAACATCACTCCCCCTGTCACTGGCCCCTTCCATTCTCACCCCACTCACAGTTGCTTTCAAAATCCCAGCCCGATCCTTCATTAGAGCAAAAACTAGCCCAAATTATGGGGCCTGTGGTGCTAATGCAGCATGAAGAGCCACCAAGACATTATCAAGACTCCAGCAACAGCAAGCAGCAAATGCTTTGGGCAAGAATACAAAAAATTGGACAAGCATCGAGCAACTCCCTGCCAGGTACAGCCTTTCTGCAAGCAATAGGTTAGGAACTTTAAAGTCTCCTGTGTCCTATGAGGAAGTAACCCAGGCTAAAAAAGCTCAAGGCTTATAAAAACAAAGTGTCTGCAGAATTCACAAATTCTCTGCATCCACACCCTTGGTGCACACAATACAAGTTATCCTGCTAAACACACAAAAAAGAAGTTGCTTGCTTGAGCCTGCAACATTATATTCATGGTTTATTGAGCACTCCACAAGTCTTCGCAACACCATTCTCAGCACTAGCGAACTCTCAAGCTTCTTCAACCAGCTCCTGTTGTGTTGAGGAAACACAAAGCACCTGTACAGACTGTTGCAAGGCAGAAATGTCACTGCCAGGAACCTGGCAGGACTCCAGACAGAGGTGCTCCTATCTCCAGTGATGTTTCCAGAAGTACAGCCTGAGAATATGGGAAAAAAAAACCCAGATATGCACTCTATTCCTTACTCAAAGGACAGGGTCTTTGCTGAACTCACACTGTAGAGCCCTAACCATGAGGAGCCCTGGTGTTCCACCTCCTTCAACAGGATTGTTCAGGTCAAGGACATGAACCAGCTGAGATTATGTCAGATCTCCCTGGGGTGCTACATGAGTGCTCAGGGCCAGACTCTCTGTAGACAGATATGAGGCCAGCTCCCCATACTGTCACAGTTAAGGGAACTTTGTAACAGCCTGAAAACAGCACCTCTTTACCACAGATGAATCCAGCCAGAAACAGCTCACAATGGATTTCTGGTCTGAAGCACTGGTTACTAACACTGTATTTTCTACTGCTTTGGGTTTGGTCTTCATGGGAAATGAGCCAGACACTCACATTTAACATGACCATACATACTGGTGTCTAGTCCTTTGATACATGGCTGTGAATCGCAGGCAGCCATTCAACTTGCTCTGTACATCACTGGATAAAGTTCCCTTCTGGACCCAAGTTAACAAGGTAGCATATTATGTGCCAAATAACATAAATCTCTCCAGTCTGTTGACTGCAGCTCAGAATGGCTGATTCTTCTGTGTGACATATGCCATCAGGTGTTGTGAAAGGGTATCTATCAACTTGTGTAATGAACTAGCTCCATTGAGAATGTTCATCCACGCCTCAAGTGTGTAGAAGCTGCCTTTTTATTCGTTACAATGAGGTGTGGCCAGACATGTAGATTGTGAGTAAATCTGAAACATCACTAGGAGGCTGGCAATGAAGGTAGCCTTCAAAAACAAAGGTTATCAAACTATTCAAAGGCTTTGATGGAATAGCATGCTGTAGATAAGACTTTTGAAGACTCCTTGTTGGAGTTAACGTGGCAATCACTCCTGTTCCAATCTCCACTCAAATGAAAACGAAAACAGAGCAGACAAGCTGGTAAAACAGTGTGGCTCATTGCACTGCATGACACAAACTTTCTGAACTGAAGCCACCTTCCAAGAGGACCGGAGAGTCTTTCTGCCTGAACAAGCCTACCAGAACACTATGAAAGCACTATGTCACCTACAGATCTTGCCTCTACAAACACCAAAACAGAGACAGGAACATGCCACTAATGCTCTGAATTTATCTTCTGACCTCTAATTTTTGTTCTGCAAGAATACAGACACAGAGCAGGATCCCAGGTGGACCCCAGAGGGTGAGCCTACAGGCTTCAAGTTCCCCAGCAGTAGCAGAAGCTTTAGCAAGAAAACAAAAACCCTCAGAAACCACAGTGAGCTACCAAATACAGCTGATCATGCCCTCTCAAAAGGGCTATGCAAAGTGTCAGCAGATGCAGCATGATCCGGTCCACACCATCTCCTTAACAGACTAGGGAATCTGTCCTGTGGATCAGCTGCAGGCCAGCTACTTAGTGGATTAGCTGAGAAAGAGCGATGTCAATGATTAGCATGCCCTCCATTGTGCTCTTGGCTTGGCAAGAATGCACAGACTGAGCAGCTGTGGCTGAATGCTCTGCCAGGCAACTTCCCTCTGCCTCTTCTGGGGAGAGCAGCCATTCCCCAGTTATGCTGCGGTGTCTTCCCCACTTTTCCAACATTTCCAGCTTCTTGGCCCAAAATGCCTTAGGCTTGCCCCCTCCCATACTGTAGTGTTATCTGGTATGAAGGGAACAGATGCAGCAAATGTGTTTTCTTTTTATCCAGTAATCTTGTTTTTCAATTAAAATATATAATATATATTTAAAAAGGTTTAGAAAAGCTTCTATGTAATTTGCACCTACTTTTACATATAGATTACAATAATGTACAACTCTTCCCCACAGTGGTTTGAAACCATGAGGACCTGCCAATTCCTTCCCCTCAATCATATACATCACCAAACATCAAATGTGTTTGTTCCTAGTACAGCTCTGAAAAAGAGTCTGTCACTGTTGCCTTCTCAGATGGAGAGATGTGTAATAGGGACACACGTTACATTGGCATCATATTCACTGTAGGAAGTTCCCAGATTAGTAAAAAAATATTTCATCTATAGAAAATGCCCTTCTGAAAAGCAACCAGGGCTCTGTTAAGGCCACACACAGGCTTTCCATTTTGATGCTGTAGCAAGACAAGATCAAAAACAAACCCAAAACAATCTTTTTTTTGTCCCAGAAAGCAGCTACTAGCACCTGTACTTATTTTACAGCAGCCTGGTGTATCAGGAAAGTGCTGAGACCAGCATAGGAACTTCTCAAAACGTGCTTCTGATTCAATGGGGCTCAGTTGGCACAGTGAAAACCTCAGTGTCCTCCTGTTCCACCCAGGGGGACAATGGGAAGCCTTCTATACCACAACAACCACCCTTCCCTGCAGAATGATGAGGGATGCCCCAGTGATGGGCACACTGAAACCAATCCCTGAAACAGCACACCCTTCTCCCACAGGGCTTCTACCAACAAGCTCCCACCAATTCCTCTGTGAGTCTGTGGGATACCAAGTGCACATCTGGAGGCTTAATCAGATAGTCCAACTACTTTGCCCCATGAGGCAAGCCAAGCAAGAGTAGAACCAGCCCTCCGCCAGTCCGAGGCACTGGGAGACTTTCTGCCGTAGCAGAGAGAGGACAGCCAGTGAGAGATTCCTCCAACTCATCACACAGAAAAACGCTATCGCCTGGCACAGTCTTCTGGCTGAGGTTTTTACCAGGGCTCCTCTTTGGACATGGGTTTCTCCAGTTGTTCCAAGGCAGGGTCAGGTTTGTAGGAAGAACCATGGCACATAACAGGATTACTATTTTAAAACTCTTCCTGTTGCAGCCAGATGCAGGTCGCCCCTTTTTTCCAGACGGGCAGCCCCTTCTGCCCAAGGCATGATGTGCAGGGAAACTGAATCCACAACGCTCCATTCTCTTCTCTGCTGGGGTGGGAAGTGAAGTCAGAACTCAATGTTCAAAACCTGAAGGACACTAGGAAGAAGAAAAATAAGAGTGACTGGTTAGAGCTCTGTTTCAGTGGGATTCCTGGATGCATAGATAAGGAGTTAATTACTACCAATCTGCCCCTACAGAACAGACCACAAGAGACATTGATCAACAGAGTCAAGCAGAGGATGCAATTGCTCAGCTCCAAGCTTCAGAGTATGACTCTGAAACAGAGACAGAAAGGTCAACAGTAAGTATTCCTCCTGTAAGCTTACAGGGCCAACAAGTCTCTGCAAGATAATGAAGTTTAAAGAAGGACTTGGCTAACACCAGAGGCATTGCAGGAAAGCAGCAAGGAAGAGGAATATTACTCTTCACCTTAAACAACCACAATTATCAATTGGTAGGGAAAAGACTGAAAAAGAGACTTTTAAAGATCACTCAAACTGTTTATGCTTACCCACTTAAAGAAATCCTGTTTCTACCTTCCAAATAACTAAACATTTTTAGATATCTCAATCCTCCAAAAGTCTGAAGATCTCTTTTCAGGTCTTGTGCTTCACCTCAATAAAGCTGTCACAACTCATTCAAACAAGCCTTGGAATAAGTCTAAACAGACTTAGAACACTGACAAAACCACCACCATAGGTATATGATCCACTTTGAAAGGCAAAACAGCAAGCTAACTGTAGGGTATCCCATCAGCTGCATTCAGTAACAGTGAGCATGAAATAAACCCGTGAAAAGGAAAAAAAAAAAAACCTGCAAGAGGGAATCAGCCCCAAAAAAGAAAAGAAAGTTAAAACAGAAACCAGAGCAATGGTCTGTTTTGGGAAACTTCAAGTTTATGAGGGGTTTATTTATTTATGTTCTGTGAGACAAAAATCCAATGTTTGGAGCAAAGAGAAATCAACATAGCAAGAATAGCATGAATCCAGACCAAACTGGGCAAGGGATGAAGAGTTCTCCAGACTCCAAAGCTATAGGGAGTCTAGCTGAACTAACAATAATTAACTAATATCCATCAAAAGAGAAGATGGATTTTACACTCACCAATGAGACAAAAACTATAGCACTTTACAAAAAAGGCAGTTCTATTTCTATTTCTCTGCTGACTGTCTTCCTCTGTGGATACTATTATCTCAGTTTTTGCCTGCTGCACCGATGCTGGGCAGAGACAGAGTTTCAATGTTTGATCTCTAATCTCCACGCAAAGAAACACAGGCAGGTTTCAAACAGACTCCTGGTGAAGCTGCAGACAAACTCTTTGGCATTTAACTTGCAAGAAGAGGATAAAATCATGGGAGCTTTGAGCACCAAGGGTAACGCTCGTATCTTCCTAAGTGCTGCAGATAAGAGGAAATACTCTTTCCTAAAGATATCCTCTTGTCTACAAAGAGAAATATTTCCCCAGTTCACTTTCATTCTGGCTGCTCAAATCAGAATGTGATCACTGTGATTAACTGATAAACAGTTTTTGCTCAGCATTATTCAAATAACTGACCCAGAAGGCCATGAGTTAAACGCACAGGAACTACTCAGAACAGCTTTATGTAGTGATCACTTAAAATCAGCTTTTGCCATTGTGAATTTATCACAGAGAAAAACACAGTAATACAAAGGATATAAAAGGAAAAACACCTGCCACACCAGAGCAATATATAGCTTTCCCTGAACAGTGACTTCCAAACAGAGATCCTAGGAACTCACCGCAGTAAGGGAGAACTGACACATTCTTGACCTTCTCACAGACACTGACATCTGCAGCTCACTTGATTTTGTAACTTGTTGACAAAACATTATGCCTTCTTTTCACAGGAACACTCCTATTTCTCTCTATATGTGCCCCACTCCCCCTTTGATAGAAACCTGATCCACCTCTTTGTCTGGGCAGCCTTTTGAACAATACTTGCTCTTTTTCTCCTTTGGGGAAAAAACTCCCCCTCATCCCACTCCACACACTCCAGCATATAGGCAAAATTGAAAAGCTTTATAAAAACTCAGAGAAGGCAAATATAATCTAAAGACAGAATAAAAGGCTTGAATCAAAGCACACCGACAGGGTGTGGCCTCTCTTCCTGGGGCAGCACTGCTGTGACTGGAGCACAGACAGGGACGTGGGAGCTACGCTTTCTGCTCAAACAACAGTGGTTCAGAACTTGTTCCAGATCTCACTCTGTGATGTGCAGCATATTTCCCAGAAAGTATCACCTCAACTTCACGTGTGGAACAAACTAAATCCAGGGGTTTTATCATCAGTAGCTCCTCTGTTTTGATTAAGCAATTTACACAAAATACAATATGGAACAAGAACATAACCATGCTTTTAAGAGTTCCTGTTCTCCCTCTTAAGCACTTGATTATATCCACATCTTCAACAGTACTAGACCCTACCCTTTGATAAATAATTCCTCAGTTTCTCTGCTTTACACTTTTAAAAATAATCTATACCTGGTATGCTGTAAAATGAGGTCTTGTCTACCTGGGCCAGGAGTGCCAGGACAGCTTGCATATGTTTTGAAAACACTTCTGTGAAAAATATTTTGCCCCTGAAAAGTCCACAAATATAATGGCCTGCCCTAGCACGGCATAAAACCAAAAAAGCAAACCCTAACAAACAAACAAAACCCACAACACAAACTCAGAACAATATCCAATGGAAACCCTGCTCAAAAGGCCACAGCCTCTGTCACCAACTTGCAAATAGCCTTAATACAGAAGGATAACATTGTTTTGTTAAGCAGCTTTGTCTTTGAAATAGAAACTGAGTTTCTGTACTTCACTTGAAGATAAGATAGTCAATGTAAGACACTCAGTAATTCATCAGATGCACAGTTAACACACATCACTACAAAAAGCTTCATAAGAAAACGGAAAAGCTTGACTGATCCTCCCCCTTCAATTAAGAGATCTGCTAGGTACAAACAGAAGACCACTACCAAGAAATGACATCCTAAGCAGTAGAATGTGACTTGGAATAAGAGGGAGTTAAATGGTGTTTAAAACCTCAATATGTAGTGGTACATCAGTATGTTCACACAGTTTAAGTAACACCAGCTCAAAGGACAGTATTTTACTCTATCTAGAACCAAGACACTAGTAGAGAATGGCTGCACTGACAGACATCACCTTGTCCAAACCACATCCAAGTAACTCAGGTGCCTAGGAAAGAGTACAAAGGTCAAGGAGATGATAATTTCTGAACCCATGATTTTGAAGCTCAAGGGATTCCCACCCCAGAAGCAGTATCTGCACTTTGCTCTTACTTCTGCCTGCTCAGCTGGACAGTATTAGCAGTTGAATTTGCAACATTTACAAATACCATATCTGCCTCCTAAAAAGGAAATATTTTTGGCAAGGCTTCCACTTTCCATCTAATATCCAGCCTATGCTCCAGCCTGTCCACTTTCCATCAGCTGAGTTCCAACTGTGAAGCAGGTCTTCAGCTCCAGTTCCCTAATTCTTCTACTGCCTCTAGTTTAAGTATTTCGAATCAGGGTGTCACAGACTCAAAAAATTAGGTATTTTTACGTCTTGCTGTCATACACATTATTACCAAACTGACTATTTGTGCAAATACGACAAATTGCTGAAGAGGCAGCTTTGCTGTGCATGGGATAGCACTAACACATTCCTTCTTCCTTCCACCTTTGCCCACACTGCAGACTCCTGTTTCCTATTCTAAAAAAGGGAAGCAAATCAGTAGTTAATGCTGGTGAGCCAGATTACATGGCTTTACAGACACTATCCCAGGTAAGGGCAGGGCAGAAGGTGTGATAAGGGTGACTGTGACCTGCTACACACAGACCAAAGCAAACAGTCATGATGCATACATGCTTTGCTACTACACACACTAGAGAATTCTGCAGGGATAATAACCTGGATAGAAAAACAGTATGCGCTTGGCTCAGTTCAACCATTCTGTAGGTATTGGTGGATGTCTTTATTTATTGAACCAGCACATGCCCTCATGCCAACTGTAGAGCTGTTGGCACTGCTTGATGTCCTGTGATGGAGTCATCTCAGGTGACAGGAAACAACAGGAATTTCATTCAGGTTGCTGTTCTATTTCATAAAGGAGCTGACTACCTGGTAAGTTAAATCCACCTACATTAAAACAGCTTTTTTTCCTCCTAAAATGACTCCATGACTCTTCCAAAAGTTTTTACTATGCTTTCAAAGAGGTTCCTTTAATTGCTGCAGAGTTGGGCACAGGAACCATCCTAGACAAGGCTGTTTCTGCTATTGAGCTATCGCATTTTACACATACCTTTTTGTGCTCCTGAAGTTAACTTGGTACCCAGGTATGGTTGGAGGCCTGTGAAGTGCTGGGATAGCTGGGAGTAGGCAGAATGGGTTCAAAATTAAAGTCCAGTCCTCCATCCATCAGTTCACTGTTGATTATGTAATCCATATCACATTCAAGGTTCTCCATGTACATGTCAATGTCCAGGTCAGTGGGCAGCCTGTCCTGGTTCAATCCCAAGGGAGCAGGGCTGGCAGATGAAAGAAGCACTGGACTGCCCAGCTGGACTGACTGGGCAGTTGTTGTAGAAACTGGAACCTTCAAGCTGGTGATGCTGACAGTGTTTTGAGGAGATGTCACTATGGGAAGCGTTGATGGCAAAACACTGGCACCAACTGGTTCTGCCTGCTGCTCTGCAGGCTTTCCTCGTGGATTGCCTGAGCTCATCTTACTCTGGGCAGCTTGTCCACCCAGAAGCAGAAGAGTTCGGCTGCTCATCCTGTTACCAGTCTGTGGGAGAACTGGATCCACCTGAGTCATCATAACATCCCTTGGAGGCGGAGAGCTGGGTGTCAGAAGAACTTCCAAGGTCTGAGGGGCAGAGAAATGGCTGACAGAACTTTGCAGTGAAATATCAACAGGGTTAAACAGGGAGTTGCCAAAAGTCTGACCAGCTGCATTTGGGCTCTGCAAGGAAAAGCTGGAATCTCTCTGGATCTGACCACTCGATGCAGATTGCTGAACAGACAGCACAGATGAGTTAGGAGACATCAAATTTAATCCATCAATGAGCTCAAGCTCCTCAGTCACAGTAGGTGGAACATTGCTGGATGCACTAGAATACACAAGAGAAGGAAGCAGCTCTTCGTCATGGAGGTCATCCTGCTCTGTCAGGATAGGAGAAAGCCTCGCACTAATGGTGCTTGCATTGGAACTGGTTCGAGGCCGGAAGGTGTTCCACACATCAGAGTCCTCATTACTTCTTGAGGATGGGCTCCCAGGCCACTTAGAAAATTGGGAGCCAGGACTGTCAGCAGAGGATTCTGGTGCGGACGGGAGAGGAGGCTTCTTCCTAGATGCTTTACCTCTGACTTTTGCAAGTTTGCTGCTGTTGTCCATGGAGGCAGCTCTTCTCCTTGGTACTTTTCCACTTTTGCCACCCTCAGGATTAAGCATCCACCAAGAGCTCTTCCCTGTGGCTTCATTATGGACTTTAATAAACTTGCTGTGCAGGGACAGGTTGTGTCGAATAGAATTCTGAGGAAAAAAAAAGAAAGAAAACCCACAAAATGTGAGGACCTGACAGTTGACACACCTCCCACCTAGAAACCTCACAAGCTTAAACACATTCAGACAGTATTCAGAGATGAAAGTTATAACAAAAAGCTATCCATAAAAACCTGCTATTTCTGTCTGAACATGCTTTGCAGCACTAGCACGCAGTGCCATGTTTCACTGCAATATCAAGTGAAGCTACCTTGACAACTAGCAGCTTTCAGCTAGCAAAATACTAACACAAAAGAACTTTAAAGACCATACAGAATCTGCAAAAATTAGGTATATCAAAGAGCAAGTAAACAGGTTGTCAAATATGGCCTGGCAACATGAGCTTACCTGAATTAGATCTATTGCTGTTCCTACCCTTCCATCAACCCCTTTATCCAGCATAAGTCTGGCTCATTTTTTAATGTTTATTTGGCCAGTTTTCAGTCAGATTCAAGCAGAGCATAACAGTGAATCCAACAGACTGGGTGAAGAGACATGGCAAAATGCTTCTATTCAGTGCACTCATTAACATCTCCACACCAAAACTAGAGAAACAAGAGAGAAATTTCAAGGAACAAGCATCCTAGAATCCTGGAGACTGCCAGGCTCCCTTTGCAAGGAGGCTGTGTGCTTTCCTTGGTGCATGTTCCTGATATGGTAAGATGCTCAGTGGATAATGCACTCCCACACAGTACATGCCAGTTTTAGCCTCTGCCATCTTTCTGCTCGATAAGACACACGTTTCTTGTGTCTCCCAGCTCCCTCCTTTTGGTTTAGTTTTGCTGAAAACTGCAAGCTAACATGACTGTATACCATCATCAAACTCAATTTTTCTCCTGCAACTGATAAACTCCCCAGTATTTTTAGAATCAGAAAGCAACGATCTCATTGTTTGAACAGATCCTTCATAAACTCCCCTTGAGGCCTATGCATTTATTTGATATCTGCACTTAATTTGCTCAGATGGTCAAATTACAGACCATTAAAAGGTGCTGCACTGGAAACACAACAGGGGTCCCAGCATAACATCTTTTTCATATAAACTGAAAGTTATATAACAACCTTCAGCTTTCATGCATAGTCTCTTAATTCTGAACAAATAAACTGTACTTTAATCATCTTTTTCCACCAACTCTCAACACAGTTCTTTCCTGTCTGCTGCTTTCCTTCTCCCCACCCTTTTCCTCTTGGAAAAGTCCTCCCCATGCTAATTTTGGCCACTTCACCAAAAGTACTATCCTAGAAAAAAGTAGATGCAGACAGATAAACAATACAGGCAAAGTGGAAAGTTTTCATGGAGACTGAAGGAGATCTGAGAATCATCCTGGCTTAGCTTTCATTTTAACCTTTGGCTTTTGAGGATTTGGAGAAGACTGGCAGCATGCTTGCTGCAACTGCTATCAAAGAATACACAAGTTCTTAATTGTTGAGTAACTGCAGACCCAGAGCCTGATGTGTCAGTCAGTGCTCTTACACAGTTTTATTATTTGAGCTGTTCACAGTAATAGCAATAGTCCTGCCTGGCATCTTCTCTAAACAAAGCTTTCCTTCCCTTCAAGTGTTGAAACAAGTAATTCACACTGGTGCACTGTCTCCTGCAAGGCTGCTGCTTTCATTTACAAAGAACCCCACCTCTTTTCCCAGTTAAATACACACAACTTTGAATGCACACTGCTGCAGCATTAAGAATCACTAAGTTGTCACTAATTTTTCATTTATTCTCCTGAAAGTAGCCTGAAAGTGAACTCATCTTGGATATTGTAAGAGACAATTTGTGTAACTAATTTTTGTCTGAAAAGCAGCTTGAAAGAAGACATCTTTGAATAGGAATAGTATTTACATGAGCACAATGAAGTCTGGTACCTTTTATGAAACAGTCTCAAAGTGATTTTACATGTTACTGCTGAACTGACATAACGACTAAGCTATAGAAACAGGTAATTGCTGTACCACTCCTTCCTTCCTCATCTTCAAACTCTCATCCTTCTGTAACACAAGCATCTATGACCCTATAAGCCAGTACAGAGAGCAAACCAAACTGAAAAGCAGCCTTATGCTTTCTTGGAACCTACTCCTCCTGCCTCTTATCTGTTTTTTTGAACTACCTCCCTGTGGGGGTCAAGCACCAAAAACTAAAGAAGAGAACAGAATGTAGTTGGAGGCAGAGGAAATAACCTGAATATTTCTTTCAACGGGGTTAACTGTTACCTAAATGCCTAAGTTATCACTTTGCACCTCATCAGCAGACTGTGGGAGGCAGCTCAGCACTGCACTGCAGCACCCTGAGACCTAACTCACCTGCAGGACCCAGCTTGCCTGCAGGCTCAAGCCCAGAGCGTCCAAAACTCTAACTGAATCCATGCACCTACCAGCCTGGGTGCTGCGGGACAGCACCAGAATGCACCTGTTAGAGTGATTCAATACACCTTACAACCTGAAATCTCACTGAAAAAGCCAGAGACAAATCAATTACGCTGGAACAATCACAGAACTGCAAGTCAGACCTGACATAAGAGGAAATGACAGAGTTCAGTCACCCCGGCAACCCTGACTATTTCCTTTCTTGCTGTTAAGCAACCCACATCAGAAACATACAGATGACATGAACTTTTTAGATGCTCAACTTCAGCAGTGTGGGAGGTGCCCAGTTGGTCTAAGCATCTGCAAAACACACAAGCCCTTGACTTTGCAACTCTTTGATCATAAAGAAGCACGACCTGAAGGAAGAGGTGCAGGCAGGAATCCTTCAAATCCTTAAAAACATCTCCAGCCACTAGTTAGAGGAAGCTATTGCTATTTATTTAGGTATCTTATAGTGGTACTTATGGCTGCATGTTAAGCATTGCCATAAAAAAAATCTCCATTGCTTGTATCTCTAAATCCATCACAGATCAAAGATGATTCCTGCAAACCACACTCAGACAAAACCAGTTGGAAATTAAGGACAGATAGTATGCAAAATAATCAAGTTTGGCTAGGGACATTTATTGTACACTGAAGGGTGTACAATATTCCCTGACCATTCCCTAGGTCACAACCACTGTGTCTTAGGATATATGGAGTAGCCACAGAAGTGTGGCTAGCAGCTTATGCAAACTATTCCCTAAAACTTAGTTTCTAGAACATAAAGTCTTCCTCTTTGATAAAATCTCCTAGCCACAGTTAAAGGAGAGCAACACTTCTCACCATCAAACCGGGCCTGCCCCATCACCAACATTAGTGCTGCTGTGGATCCTGCCCAGCACCAAACAGTGCTTTGGTCTCACATCAGGGAATTAGCCACAGGAGCTGGTAGCACAACCAAGCCATTCTCCTGCCCAGTCAGCCTCATGGGCAACTGCCACAGATACCATGGAAAATGCTTAGGTGAAGTGAATATAGAAGACTGTAGGCCACTAACAACCTTTCCAGGGGACTATACAGCTTTGTACTGTAGGTACAGCTGAGGTTCCCCTACCATAAAACTGAAGTTTACAGTAGCAGAAGGAGGCTCTTGTGCACTGCCCAGCAGGGTTCATCCATGCAGCACTGGTGCAGGGCCTGTGCTAGCAGAGTACTCAGGGCCAAGCACAGGCTATACTCAGAAAGACAAGACACAGCAGCTACCCTTCCAGGAGACGCAGTGGCTTCCTTCCTTTCCTGGCCATTCTCCCAGGAAACATCGAGTTTAAACGACAAACCACAAAGGATCAGATTTCCTAACCAAAAGTCTCTCCAAAGGATGAATGACAGAAGAAAAAAAAAATTTAATCACTGAAGCTACCTATAAGACACTCTCACTGCCTTGAAGGCATACAAAGAACTTGGTCTCATCCCAATGCAGGGCCTTGTTCCACTGCCAGGCCTATAATTGTGCCAAATTATCATCTGCCATGGCATTCCTGGGAGGCTGCAAGGGGAAAACACTTTGCCTGCTGTATTTGTCAGTGCCTGTCTCAGCCACTTGGCTCTAAAGGCTTCAGGGAAAAGTCTTCCTTGTAGAGATTTTGCACCAGCAAGTAACTGCTCCAGAGCCAGGGAGTTAAAACACTTTCCCAGCAATCCCTTTCCAGAAGGATACATGACCACAGACATCAAGCTCAGCAGATGGGGATCTCTGCCTTAGGAAGAACATTTTCCTTTCTGTAATCTTCCAGTGGGAGACCAGTGGGGGTCTCTGCCTTAGGAAGAACATTTTCCTTTCTGTAATCTTCCAGTGGGAGACCAGAAGAAGATGATCATAGCTCTCTAAAATGCAAAGACTGAGGCAATTTACAAGACACGCAGAGATACACAACAAAAACTGTTCAGGATTAGACAGAGCAGAAAAAACTTGTTGGAACAAGTAATACCAGCAGCCCAGGAACAGCCTTCTCTGAAGACTGCCTGGAAAACTGAGCTGTGCTGCAAGGAATAATCATTCAGCAAAGCAGCTTTCCAGAAAAATCTGGCAAGGAGCAGGGAAGATTAGCAGCAAAATCTTAAAGTAATTTGACTGGCATTGCATGAAGTAGATCAATTTTTACGAAAAGACAAGCTTTTCCTGATTTTGAGGGGAACAACCTGTTGGGGGTTGGGTTCTCTTGTAGAATTTTCTTTTCCCATAAGTTGCCAGGTAACTAATGGCTGGATACTTGAGGGTAGTTAAGAGAAACAAAAGAAGTGGCTGAGATGGGGGGGAGGAGAAGGGCAAGTNACACTCAACGAGGCTTCAAATAAAAAATCTCATCTTTCATACTTCTTCAGGGCTTTACAACAAGAAGGGCCTACTAGTGTCACTTTAAAAGGAGTGCTAAGTGAATGTTGCTACATTGTGATGGTTGGCCCTATTCACAGCTGACGGACTACTCATCAGTTTTCTTCCACCGAGAATACAGGACACCTGGTAACCCCGCATTTGCACTACTGTCCTACTTCTATGCATTGCCCCCAGCCTCATTTTCCATACACAGAACTATTCCCTTCTCCCATCCACAACAGTCTGCCATGCCCAGCTGCCTTCCTCCCACCTCACCTACACCAGACTACACACTGTTGCCAGACCATTTAAGGACTAATGGGATTAAAAGATAAAATACTCTGTTAAGAGAAAGATGATGGACGACATCCACCTGTGTTCACCAGGTTTCCATGCTGGACTCCTCAGTATGACATCTGAACAACCCTCATTTAGTTTCTAATGAAACTCAGTTAGGCTGTCAGCAGTTGTGACAGGGATCACCTCCCTGCAGCTAGGACTAAGCACATCACTAACAACAGGTGAATGCATTCGGGCCACATGAGGTAACGGCAAGAGTCCGGCAGTTTCCACCCACCCTCAGCTACACTGGATTCAAACATCCAGACCCTCCCTCCCCTTTGTAAGGCAGCAACTTCCAAGAAACCAAAGCATACAAAAACTAACAGAGAGCAGCACCCACAAGACCATTAAAGAGTAGGTGGACTTAAATGAAGTAGCAGTGATGACAGCAATGACATCACTATTCCAATTCAGTTTAGAACATATACTTCTTAATATTTAGTGTCAGAAGATTTAATGGGTAGTCGTATCCTTTCAGGTACACGAACTTAGGAACAAACACTACAGGCTTTCTCAACGCAGTCACTGCAGCAGCCTTTCTTCACAGACTAAGGTCAGCGTCTCTGTGTACTAAAGACACCCCAGGCTAACACTGTGCCTCACCTATGCACAAACCTGCACCAGGCTGGAGGTTGGGCAGAATTACATTTTGCTCCCAGCCAAGATGATGAGCTGAAGTTTTATGTATTCTTTTGGTTTATGGCATCCATTCAGTTTTAGCTTAGTGAGAAAACACAAGGAAATATTCTGAATGTCTTCTTAAACCATTGCAGCCTTTCATTACCCAAAGGATGCCTACAAGGAATCAGGAGAGGAACTGTTTATAAGGGTTTAGCGTGATAGGACAAGGGGGAACGGCTTCCAACTAAGTAGGTTTAGATTGGATATTAAGGAATCTTCCCTGTGAGGGTGGTGAGTGCCTAGCACAGGCTGCCCAGAGAAGCTGTGGCTGCCCTATTCCTAGAAGTGCTCAAGGGTAGGTTGGATGTGGCTTGAAGCAAACCTGGCCTATTAGGAGGCATCCCTGCCCACAGCAGGGACATAGAATGAGATGATATTTAAGGTCTCTTCCAAACCATTCTGTAATCTTGTATCTTAAAATTATCATAACCAAAAGTCAAAGTAAACCCAGAACTGCCACCAGATGTTCCTAGCCAGGTAAAGGGTTTCTTAGTGAAATTAAAGAAAGTTCTCCTGATAATGATTTGGCCCCTTACTGGTTCAAGTTAAGAATCTAAGGTTCCAGTAAATCTGAGAAAAAAAAATCTTAAAGGATACAGGAACACACCAGCAGCTATAAAGAAACAGCAAATGTGCCTATTTTAAGAACTTGCCAATGCTTATTTGCAGAACTGACTACAGAAAAAAACACAAAAGTTGTCTGACTGGTAGTCAGCACACCAATAAACAAGAAACTTTTCAACTTTACCAAAAGTAGTGTTCACATGATTTTGTATCAGCTGAACTCAAATTTATTTGCAAGGCATAAAGCTAGCCTGGCAGAATCTACCAGCCACAGCACTGTGGAAATAGTCCAGAAGATGGACAGGTTTGCTTTTGTCTGCTGGACTATTCTCTTTTTTGGAGGAGCTTCAGAGGGCCACAGGATGAGCTGTTGCTCCAACCTGAGGGAGCTCTGCACATGCTCTACCCAGATATCCACAGCTCAGGGAGAGGCTGGGGACTGACTGTCAGAGCCAGCACTGAGAGCCAATTAAGTAACTCTATGACTGAGCCCTCAGCCAGGTATCCTGACCCATCTGGCCAACATTTATTATCATCTATATGCAATATGCACATAACACAAGGCTGGCATGGAAAGGTTTTCAGGAAAATGCTGCCCACTCTAACAAAGAAAGCTAGACATCTCTTTCAGATAAACAGAACACTTGATAATTTTTAATTTGTAATACAGCTCCTTGAACTGTTGCATATATAGTCATATATACGTGTATGAGGATACATATGTTGTGCATATCCATGCACACATTTGAAAAAAATAGGGAGTACCAGGATGCAGAGGTGTGACATTTGCTTCCCATATCTAGTGTAACAGTGCAGAATCATTTGTTCTTTATGTTGCATACACAGGAGACATCTAATTTTTGTTTCAGTGATGTACTATTGGAGGGTGAAAACGACAGCTTTAAAGTTTATTCTGTTCCTACAATGGAAAAGATGAGAGCTTGCAGGGGAATACACAGTTTGTTTCACTAAGAAAGACAAGTCCTTCATACTGCTCCTCACTGTGCCAAATTTGCTCATACTCATGGTTGTAATAACTAGTGCAAACTGCTTCTCTGCAAAGTTCATGCACTTTACTCAAAACCCTCAACTCCTTCCTCTTGCAAGTAATCTCAAAACCAAAAGGAATTATCCTCTTATCCACAGAAATCCAGACTGTCCTGCAGAGCACCCAGGGAAGGGTTAAGAAAAAGCCCCACAATACACCTTGCAAGGACACTTTTGCCTTGCAGGCTGGTTAATTCTTAACTTCGTTTGAATTCCTGCAAGGAAATAACAGACTGCACACACAGCAAATCTGTCCTTTAGAAGGTGCTTGAAGCATTTCAAAAACAGCAAACACCATCTTCCTTGAAAACACAGATTCTTCCGGAATTCATGGAGATTACACCCTGGCAGTCTGTAACATTTGCACTTCCCCCAATTGTATAGTGGAATAGGACAGTTCTAAATTAATTATGAAACAACAGTGAATTTATGGCATTTATATTAACTACAGTAGATTAAGAGTTTTTAAAGATGTATTGCTCTTAATTACTTATACAAAATTCTCTATTAAACTACACTACATACAAATAAAATGTATTATCAATTTGGCTGTGTCAAAATGAGACAGAAATGCCATAACTCTAGAGCTGTACCACCATCTCAATTGGCATCAAAATGCTAGAATTACCTCTAACAGCAGCTTCACATTTATTTCCTTTATGCAAAATTATCCATCCACCTTGAAACTGAGACATCACTAAAGCTAAAACAACTCAAGAAATTTTCCTTTTACTTTACAGATTAAAAAAAAAAAAAAAGCCCCCAAAATATGCAAGCAGAGCTTCACAGCTCTAAAAGTAACCAGGAAGAATAAAACCAAAAAGACAGGTCCATTCCTCAAGTGAAGACACATCTTTAGTTTATCCAGTTTGTCTTAAATATGCACCTATTAATTTTGCTCTAAGTCCACAAAAGTCAAATTGAACTTACTTGACTCACTCCCCATCTGTAAAATTATAAATGTCTGACCTCCCTTAATGCATGTGAATGCAAACAGACTAAGATCAGTAAAACAAACAAACAAAACCTCTTGCAAACCTATGTAACTGTGAGTTAATAGAAAGTAAGACTAGAAGTAACTTCAATGGTCACACATCCTGCCAAGCTCTGCCAACCGGATTTTGCAAGTGAGCAGGAAAGAAACTGTGTTGTATTTTTATCATGGTTTTCTGTTTGCTGGTTAAAGTCAAGAGCTTTAAACTGTCCTAATCATAAAGACAGGCTGACTCCCACCACAGTTGTTCTGCCCAGCCTCATCTTTCTTGGCAAGAAGTTTCTTTTTCTTTTCATTCTAAAGCCAGAATTAGTCTGTTCCCAGGCTGAAAAAAAACACTAAAAAGTCAACCACAGAAAAGCTATGACAGCATCTGAGCAGGAATCTCACCCTCGTGTATACACAAATTCTCACAGTGAACTTCTGAAATGTAAATCTATCTGTACAGTCCCAGAAGTGAGACATTATCAAAAGACAGAGTAAAAGTAAAGACTGATGGTCCCATTACATGTGAATGGATATAAAGAAAGAACAGCATACTGAATCAAGCCAGAAATGTATTTATTCCAGTATCCAGTCCTGGAATATAGGACATCTCCCTATATTCCACCTTCACCACAGTGTCTGGGGGAGCATTTCAGAAGCCACATGGAGCTTTAATCTCAGACACTACTGCCAAAGAGATATTCAGATACATTCCTTACAAGAAAATGCACCAGTTAAATTAACATGACTGCATGCACGAGCAGCAGGACCAGGAGAGCACCCTAGCCTGAGGAAACAAGAACTATCTTCCAGTAAGAACACCAAAACGCAACCATTGTCCCAAATCAAAACTTAGCATGAAGGATTCAACCTACACATAGAAGTAACTGAAAATAATCCATATTAGTTAAAGTAGATGCACTCTCTAGGAACTGTCAATGAATGATAAACGGGAAAGGTGAAAAGTTTTGTATTGACATGTGACAGCCCAAGCTGTGACAGCTGCATCCCTCTCATCATGTTTCTACCCTCGAGCAAATGTTTGCACTCACACCACCACGTGGTGTACCGCTTCAGAGAGCTAAGCCAGTTGAAAGCCAACCTACCAGAAACAGACTTTTATTTATTTATTGTTTGAAATTAACTCTCTGTCCTCAGTTACTGCTCAGTCAGACAAGCAGAGGAACACGTGGCTGGAGTCACAGCACCCCAAAGCCCCAAACCGGGCTGTCTGAACCTCCTGAAGAACTGCAGCAGGGAGGAACTGCTAATAAATACTGCAAACAAGAGTGTAATTTCAGTCTGTAGTGAGAGGAACAGATCACATTCTAAAGAGTCCAGTCTCCATGGCCTCCACTCCTGATACATCAGGACAGGCTGAGGGGCTATTTTGCAAGCCAGCTCTCACACTTCCCTTCCTCTTTGCTAGAGTTCTTTAGACTAAAGATAAGGGAACATGAGGTCGCCACAGGCAGAGACCTGAAACACAGCTCTGCACACGCCTATTCCAGAAGGAGAGAAGACACTGCTAAGCCTTTACAGCAGAACATTGCTTTCCCTTTTCTAAACTCCAGCAGAGGCTCCAATCACGGTCCTGGAAACAGGACTCTTTTTTAAGGGACCTTCTTGAAAGCCAAGTATGTCTCCTATGACTATGACATAGTTGACTTTAGCACAGTCACGTGACAAAGAACTGCGGCCTTACAATTAAAAACCCTTCAACATAGACTTTATCTTGCACAGAAACTTGGACATAGCCTGTTAAATCTCTCCTGGAAAAGTTTCTAAATGCAAAGCGCGGAAAGAGTAGCCTCGCAGGGCCATGCCATAACCACCTCCAGCAGCTGCTCCACACACAGCGAAGCTTGGGCTGTGTTTGAGAAGACCGCAGAGCTTTCAGCAGAGCTAAAGCCCAGGCTCGGCAGCGTGGGCACCATGTGCTAGCACCGACTCTCCGATTGCAGACGAGCAACATCAACAGGTGAGCACGGAGCGGGCAGCGGGGCGGGCCGGGGCACCGGGGAGGCGTCTCCGCAGCCGCTCCTCACCCAGCCCGGCCCCGGCACACAAGGCCTGTCCCTCCCGCCCCGGCCCAGCACGCACCTTCCAGCCAGCGGAGCTGTTGCTGTCACCCTTGTCCTTGAAGTAGGGGACGGAGCGCACCATCCACTCGTAGATCTGCGCCAGCGTGAGCCGCTTCTCAGGGGCGCTCTCGATAGCCTGGCTGATGAGCTCGGCGTAGGACTGGTT
>VXBS01002000.1:0-17963 GCA_013400255.1 Sitta europaea
GGCGCGCCCGGGGCTCCGGGGCGGTGAGCGGGGACTGCGCCCGGCGCGGAGCGTGTGTGGCTCCGGCATCACTCGGCACAGCTGACGCTGACAGGCAGCTCCAAACTGTTGAACAAACTGAATGAGTCGAGGTCAGGCCAGAGTCAGCCCCCGGCCTCCCTCCCTCCCTCCCTGCTCCACTCACCGAGACATGAAAGGTGCTGCTCGGCTCCTCAGCCGGGGCGCTCCGTCACATGTTCTGTCAGCCGTCCAAAATTCCCTTNNNATTCCCTTCCCAACTTTTCCATGGGGCCAATCGCGGTGTTTGCTGGCGGGGGCCCTGGGGATGCTGCGGGTGTGCGGGCGGCGTGTCCGAGCGCCGGGATTGCTTTGGTGCGTCTCCACCTGCTGGCTGGCACTCCGGCATTCCCAACACTCCCGGCATTCCGGCACTCCCGGCACCCCGGCATTCCCGGCCGGCAAACGCCGCAGGACACACCGCTCTCCTAATCCGATAACGAGCAACATCCTGCATCGTGGCAGGTGACAGGTAGAAGGCCGCTGAGATTTTCACACCAAGCTTTTCTGAAGCTTCTCTTGAGAAGACAAGCAGTAAGAAAGATTATTTTGGGGAAAGAAATACATAAAGAGTGGAACCGGCGGCGTTTTATTTCCCTACCACAACTAGATACCAAGAATGTTAACGTGCTTTCATTGACACAGTGAAGGAGGGAAATTGTGTATTAATATCTGGATGCATGAGCATTCTGGGGTCCACAACTTAGTTGCTGTGTGGTTAGGAAAGCAGTTAATTAGCAAATACAGGCAGGCAGCTGTTTCAAATGGAAAGGAATAGAAATGATTAATGACTTCTTATGCTTTAAAGAAATGAACCCACAGGATTTCTTTCTTCTACTGTGCTGTCCCACTTGGCCATTTCCGTCATGTGCCCTGGGACTTTCTTTGGAAGTTTTCAATGGTCTGTCGTGAGCTGCTCTTTAGAAACCTACTGGACCAGATCTGGAGCCAGACAGATGCCAGCTGTGGATGTGACCCATTTGTACATACAGTTACAGACTCTAAGCACAGACTATCAACACTTGATATTCCATGAACTTTGTCCTGCAGCAGCAATAGTATGTCTTGCTTTCAGACACTGCAGTGATGAGCCCAGTACTGACTCCTGTTTAGAGCAGGATCAGTGTCACCTTTTCCCTCTTGCAGCTGCATTTTATCCAGGCTCTGTTGTACAACGGAGCAGGCAAGGGGCACTCACAGGAACCCAGACATGACAAGGAATGAGCCTTTCCTTTGTTAGCCGTGTCAGAGATCAATATGGATTATTGGTATTTCACCATCTCCTGCACTGCCAGCAGTGCCTTGTTTTTATCCTTTCCAAACCACTCTGTCTCTCACTCTGGTTCTTAGGTCTTCTCTGTGTGGCATCACAAGGTGGAAAAAGCTAAAAAGGGGAAGAGGAAGAGAAAGAGGAATATGGAGAAAAGAAAAAGGAAGGCTATACAAAACAGATAATATTTTCATTGAACTTTTCACAGTGAATCATCCAGACAATTTTATTATATTACTTGTCAGGGAGAGTAAGATCTCCCCTGATTTGGCTGCATGGAATTTCTTTGAATTTACTTCTGTTCGAAAGGCTGCATACCTTGGTCCACTTACAGTTGTGTTGCCATATTTTGGATTGATTATGTGTTCAGAAATGTGAATGCTTGCTCTTCCAAAATATTATCCCCTTTCAAAAGGGATATGGCTAAGCATTGAGAACAGGATAGATGCTACAGAAGGTGGTAAAGGTGCCCACTGCATATCTGTATAATTAAACACATCCAAGTTCATTTACTACATACCTACACAGGCAACATTCCTGGCAGGTCAGTATATTCAGTTTTTGTTAGCACCAGATCAGCACTAAATCAGCTGGCTGTGTGAACTCGAACCCATCCAGTAATTTAGAAGGTGTATGAGTTTAATGCCTCCTGAATGTGCCTAATAACTTGGCTAAGCACAGGCAGACAGCTGAAGGGGATTCTCACAGATTGCTCTAAGACCCAGCAGGACTGGAAGATGATATTTCCTTGTCTACAAGGATATCGCTCTCAAGTCAAGGTTTCAACACAGGAAGTTATCTGCAACCTGGGGCAGCAATGTGCTCTCAGACACAATTAGCCTGCTGTCTGATGGTATTTAAGAATTAGCCACATAAGGCTTTCTTACAAAGTTGTCAGAAAGGCTCAGCTGATTATTTTAACTAAGCCTGTTTAAGATACCTGAATAAACTGATGCAAAACAAAAGCAACTTTTGCACATTTGAAGTGCAGGCTTCCTTTACATCATTTATTGTCAGCGTAGGAATAAAGACCAGCTGAAGTGAATGGTGTTTCTGTATCTCTCTGGAGATCCCTGTCAGGTGCCCAGGTGAATTAGCACTGATGCCATTCAGAGCTCACAGCAGAAGGATGAGCTTTATACATGTGGGTACCTCACGTGGAGGTATAAATTCAGCTCCGTGTTTCAGTCCACTTTGCTGAAAGCAGAAGTTGCTCCAATAAGCCTGAATCTTTTTTCACAGGCTATTTTTGAAACTGATATAACTCAGGCAGGAAGTGTGAGTGTGTGTATCTGAGCTGCTGAGCACCACATGAGGGCCAGATCTGTTTTCTGAAGTCGATCCTTTCTCCTGGTTTTGTTTCGTTGTTTTTTTGTTGTTGTTGTTTTTGGTTTGTTGTTTTTTAATTTTTTTAACTGCAAAACTCATCCCTGGTAATCCTAGAGGGTTTAATAACAATGTCTTATTCCTAAGTAGATCATCTAGCTGTCGAACATATGGATAAATTTCTCTCTTGTTTTCCTGCCCCCTTTTATCTTTCAGTATTTTGTCAGCGCTCTCAGTTGACACTGTCTCACTTACCACAATATTTTACTGCCATAATAAAAATTCTTTTAAAATAGTGCTCAGTTGAAGGTCCCTCCATAGTACAGCATTCCTGCCATCCATGGAAAAGCATATTCAATAAAAGGCTCTGAATTTCATGATTGTTGTTCTTGCCGTTTTATGTTTTTCTCCAAACCATGTTGATGCTGAGCAGAATGTCAGGCAGGTGAAAGAGTCACATGCACCATTTGCAAACAGATCCTACATCAGGGGGTGTCCTCAGGCCTCAGAGTTTGTACTACCAGTGAGCAAATACTGATTTTGAACATTTTCACCAGGAATTCCCTACCTAGTGCTTCTGTTTTGGTGAGAAAATGATCGTCTGCAAATTGTCTGCCAGTCTCTAAGTATAAAAAGGTGGGTGGTTTGCTCTTGGTATTAAAGGGAGGTGGCTGGGAGGTGACTGCCCGTGGTGAGACCCCACAGGGGCTTCACCATTGCACAGGTTGGTGGCACCTTGTCCTGGCACAGGCTGGTGGCACCTCATCCTTTTTTATCCCTGTCCTTTGTGTCCTGCAAGCTGAGCCTTGTGAGCACCGGGGGAAGCAAGCTTTAGGCTAGCAGCTCAAACACCGAAGTAACTTACTTCCCTGGCTGGAACAAGGAGGAACTGTGGAAGGAATTGCAGCTCTCTGAGTCACACTTCCTCCTCGGAGTTTCTCTTGGAGTGGTGCAGCCCTGCACCATGCCTCAGGCTGACACCAGAATCGAGCTTGTCCATCACAAAGTGGTAGAAAGAGAAAAGGAAAGACAGTGAGGCACTGGATTATTGTACCCTCAAATCTCCCAATTGCAGCTCTAAATATAGCCAAACATGTAAAAGTCTGTTTCAGGAACAACTATTTAGCTCTCAACCCTTCAAACAACATACACAAGAAATTAAAAAAAAACCAAACCACCACCCCAAAACCAAAACCCAAACCCCAAAAAAGCCCCAACCAGTTCCCTCCCAACCAAGATCCTGTGTGTGGAGCCATGTTAAGCACATTCTGATCTCCAGCCAGCAAGTGAAAAATTCCCAAATGCCACACCTATCCAGGGTGTGACTAGACACTATCAACTAGTTTATATTTGCACTTTGATATAGAGCACATGCTTAACATCCTATGGTGTATCCTTGGAAAAAAAATAGCAACAAGTTTCAACACAGAAATGGTGTTAGATTAGGAGGCCAGAATAAATAAGAGCCAATGAGTTGTAGAATGACTTGAGGTAGCGTATGAGATCTCATCTTAAAAAATAGCACGAGGGCAGTACACTGCAGATGAAACACATAATGAAAAAAACATTCCAAACTCCTCGTTTGAGAACAGATTACAAATAAAATAGGCTCGGGCATGCCAAGGGTAAAATCTTTGATATGGAAATACAGTAATGGTTAAATGAAATGGGCTGAAAATCTATTTATCAACAGTGTGTAATGCCTACTTGGATCGTCCCATGAGAAAAGCAAATAAGGAGTAGTAGGAGAATATAGAGACACTGTTAAAAAGTTTACATACCTCCTGCTTCCCAACCTCATGACACAGCCCTTCACCTGTGAAGGGAGAGATTTTGAGAAATTCAAAGTTAAAACCACACCTCAAAGGATTCAGGAAAAATGCCCCAAACCCCAGATTTTCAGGAGTCACCTGCTATGTTCAGTGACTTTAAAAGGACCTGGTCTCTCGACAATGAGAAGGAGCCCTCTGGCATCGGGCCCCCCGTAAGCATCATTCCCGAAAGCCTCCACCCAGGCCAGGGGGCTCCGCGAGGTTCTCACTGATGGAAAGGCTGAGAGAGAGAGCGGCAGCCCGAGTGACACCCGCCACTTCAAGCGGCTCCTCGGGGCGCGGAGCCCGTCCCTGCCACCTCGGGATCCTTCCCCTTTGTGTCCCTGCTGGCCCTCTGCTCCATTATTGCCAATGGGCATGTAAGTCATTACTGCGCCCGACATGTGAATCACAAATGCGAGTGCCATGGAAATTAAACTCCCTGACCTGCGCGCATTTTTCTCTTTGATGTCAGCCTGAATAGGCATTTTTGACTGGAACATAGTTTTAATTTTGAGAGCCGGCGAGGCAACCACAACCTTTTCTACAAGGGAGAATTCTTTGTTGTCCTTCCCGAATTGCTTTCCTAAAGAGAGAGTGTCTCAGCGAGCAGCACTGCAGAAGGATCGTGTTTGCACCCCTTTCAAACACAGGAAACACAAAACAGCTCCCGTGTTCCTGTTCACACCAGCAAATGCACAGCCCCACACTGCACCAGCCTGAGCAAGTTGCACAATTTCCATTCATATGACATGGAGCTGAAAATGGAAAATGTCTCTCATTCATGGTTGAGGACTTCTCTTTGCAGCAGCATGCTGGTTTTAGGGCTGTGGTGGCCACTTCAACCCGTGGGGCAGCTGCGTGCCCCAGCTCTGAGCACCAAACCACTGGGACAGGCAGAGGTGCTGGGCCCTGAAGGAATTTGCAAGGGATCCAGGACCAGTATTAGATTTCCCTTTGAAATCACTCACTGTTTGGCTGAAAACACTGCAGTGGTGCCTGTTCTGAATCTGCAGTTTCCCACCTCGCTCTCGCTGACCTGTTTGAAATAATAAAACCAGAATGCTTTCCAAGATGGATGACACTGGGGGCAGGGATCAAAACCTCACTTGTGTCTCCAAAGGCTTTTCCATGGTTGGAAACCTCGTTCTTGCAGCTGAGGACTATTCTTTTCTTCTCTCTTTCAGCCAGGAGGCATCAAAAAGGGAGATGTCCAGGCTATCTTTGTCTTCAGTTCACAATATGGTTCTTACAGCTGCAGGATTTCAGGTGAATAAATATTCCAGAACTAGGAAATAAGCATGCTTTCAAATTATATATCCATGTTACCCAAAAGAAACTTTTGTTTCAGACATGTGGGGGGAAAAGTGTTGTTTGATGCACTGTTTAATTTGTCAATTGGACCTTTGCTAGAACTTGCAGACTTGCAAAGAGGCAGAAAATAATTTTATGGCCAGGAAGATGGCACAGACATTGACTTGTTGGAGTTCCAGATGGACTCAATGATTCACATAAAGTCATATTTTATAGCTAAAGTGCTGGAAACAGAAATCTTCATTACAAAATCACCACAAATACCTCCATAGTTAAGATTACAAGAAGAACAGACAATTTATTTTGAGCTGATTTTTCAAATCTCCTCAAACCCAGACAATAATTGATTGACTGCAAAATGAATCTATCGAAGTCTGGAATACAAAGATGAGGTTAAAGACACAGAATTAGTACTTTTGAAACCTCAGATTTGTTAGTAGGGAGCATAGGTGTGTTTCTTTCTGGTGAGGTGGACAGGACACAGGCTCACCAAAGACCTCAGAAACCAAAAGCTCCTGTTGTGCTTGAAAAAAGTAGCAATGTAATGTAAAGAAACAAGAGTCCAGAGCAGCCTGCTGGTTAAAAAAAGAGTTTGTGCTAGAGAAAGGGCAGGCAAACCCACGAAGTGGATACTGATGTTCCCCATTTGCTTCTCATTCCTGCCAAATAATTCTTATACAGTGTTGGACAAGACAATTCAATTTCTCTGGGCCAGTTTTTCTGACATGGAGGCAATAAAGAATGAATTCTGTCCCCAGTCCTTTGTTCCTTTTGTCTATATGAGCAGCAGGCTGTTCAGGATCAGGGTTGTATCTTATTAGATGTATTTTCAGTGCTTAGCATAGATGTCTCTCAGTCTCAGATGTGGCCTCTAAGCACCATGGTATTACAAAATTAATTACCTGTGCTTGTGTGTTTATTTAGTTAATTGCAATAGCTTCAGTTGGGGTATTGGGTCTAATTTTAGCTCAGTGTATATCAGTTCATATTCATTGATTGGCCTGCTCTTTCCAAGCCTATTGCTTGTGACAATATTGGTTCACAAGCAGGATGTCAACATGCACAGGGACCTTTCTATTGTTTGGGGCTTTTTTTATTCCCTGTGAAATGAGCAGGTGAGGATGCCTTACTGCCTGAAAGTTAACTGACTTAGGACATATCTCAAATATACCTGATGTTAATCAATTTGTGAAGATGTAGAAGGGTATTACACAACTAAACAGCTTCAGGAAGAGTGCCTGAATTGCTGGAAGATATGTTGGATGTGTGCTGAATCACCTCCACAGAGCATCCTCCTGTGCCTCACCTCCCTGTCCCAAGGACTGCTTGCTGGCACAAAAACACACTTTGTCATCCTGGAGAAAATCTGGTCAAAGTGCAAAGCAACCATTCAGCACCCAGTGAAGCCAAGCAGAATTATTTCCTTGATCACAAGAAGCATAAGGGTTTTGAAGACCCTCCCTGTGGCTGCTGAGCACTTTCTCTGGGCATCCTCAGACTCAGCTGTGGTTTTGAGTCTTAAGATGTGCTTAGCACCTCACAGTTCTCACTCCTGACATGCACTGAACTTTTCTGTCTGGTTCAGAAGGATCACTGAAATGTTTAATCAGAGAGTGCTTGATATTAGCATTGTTTTCCAGAATGCTGCCTGTTAAGCTAGAAGAATATAGAAGCTCATCATCTTCCAGAGCAAATTATCACCGTGATTAACAGTAGATTTATCACAGGGTTGGTTCCTCGCAGCATTTCAATTTGATGTTGCATCAAACTTACTCCTTTAAAAAAAAAAATCCTATGGATTTTCCTCTCCAACAGTATTCAGCAACCTACAAGTTCCACAGAGACATCAGAAGTCTTTAATGCACGTTTTCAGAGTAAATGAAACCTTTTTTCGGTGTGGTTGCCTTTGTAATAACAGTCTTCTTATTTGTTGGATACTTATGTAACGTAAGATGAAAAGACATTTTATAGCCTTCTGGCAAGAGGACTTCAAATTAACGGCATACCTGTGGCTGCCCTAAGCCAGGGAGGGAGTCATTTTCAGGCCATGGGAAAACTGCAGGTTTGCATCCTTCCCTTCTTCTAACTTAGCGGCATTCAGTAATTCCACGGACTCGTTTTCCATGAAAGCATCACCCACCGTCAGGCACAGAAAGAGAAATTAAGTAATTGGTTGTGAAGAAAGAGCCGGAGACCAAGGTGGCAAGGGACAGCCGCCACCCACGGGCGCTCCCCCAGGAATGCGGTTTATCCCCCGCTCTGGGCTGTGTTTAACCCCCGGCTGGGCTCTCCCTGTTAACCCCTGGTCACCTCGGGGCAGAGCCCAGCAGAGGCGGCACATCCACAGGGAGGAATCCTGGCCATCCCGGCGGTTTATGGGCCATATCCTGCAGGCAGGCAGGCTCCCCCCGACTCCAAAAGGTGTTTTACAAATCAATGGCCTTTCGCACTGACTCCCTCCCAATGTGCGGGAAGGAAGACCACACAAAGATAATGATCTGGGGTTTGATCTCATCCATAGCGGGCTGACAGTAGGGTAATCCCATTGACTCCAGCTGATTTATTCCAAATGACTTTCACAGGCTTTGGGCTGGGCCTTTAAACAAATGTAAACTTGATCAGAACCAAGCCCAATCACATTCATGCCCATTCTTGCTTTGAATATTTGTCTTCCATAGCACGTTTTCACCTGGAACCCAAATGACCTCAGCGCAAAGCTTTCTCATTTAACATTAAATTGACAACTATTTTCAAACAAGGTAATTACTCTCATTATGAACGCGAGGCGCTTTTAATCCTCAAAGCAGCGATGCTGGGAGATACAATTTCCTGCAAACCCCCATTGATTACCAACAAATAGATCCCTCAGTGCTGCGGATCCCAAAGTAATGCAGGTCTTGGGGATGTGTCTGAGCTCGCTGGGTGGAGCAGACTGTGGCCAGCAAAACCAGGCAGGCTCCCGGAGAAACCCCTGGGGTTCTGGCCCGTCCCGAGCTCTGGTGACGCTGCTGTGGATGGATACCCGTGCTGGCATTTGGGAGCCCTCACCTCCGGGCAGGTAAAGGCAGGGCTCAGAGGAGTGGCTGCAGCTGGCCTTTGGCTTCATCCCAGGGCTTCCAGCGCTCCTGGGGTCAGCACAGCAAGGGTTTTGCTCTGCCCAAGCCTCTGGAGGTGAGGGATGCTGCAGTCAGCAGAGCATGGACAGCATAAGGAGGAGGCTGCGATCCTGCCTGGAGAAACAGCTCTGCTCCCGCAAGAGGCCCGTGAGATCTGTAAGGACCCCAGGAGGCCAAGCCCCTGGCATTCCCAGCTCAGGGAATGCTGAATGACATCTGGGCAGCAGCGCTGAGCACTCGTGGCTCTGCAGCCTCCGGGCTGCCTGCGCTGCTCGTCTCAGCCAGCACTGCCCGCAGCCCCGGCGTGGCAGCGCCCTTAGATCAGAAAGTGACTCACCAGTGAGCGAGCCCTGTCAGGCAAGATAAATACAATTTGGTTGTTAGCTAATCTATTTTTGTTTGTGTTCCCAATGCATCCAAGGCACTGATTACATTGCAGTCTACCATGCTGGCAGTAAGTATGGGCTGCCACAAAGCTCTTTGCTCTGTAAGGAGAACATTCATGAATACAATGGCTGTATTTGTCTGTCAATATTACACCAGTGCTGACGTACCCTGTGCCAGCTCTCTGGGTGGAATAGTATTTTTGGGTTTCCAGGAGTTAAGTTATGGAAAGACAAAATTTAGGCTGAACAGCATTTAAGTAATTAGAATTCTCATCTAAGGAACCCTTCTGCTATCTGTCACCTTCATCTGCCAGCCCTTCCTTCCTGCATCTGTGACTGAAGTTTTGTGGCTTGATAGAGCATAGCTTTGGACTTTGATCTAAGAAAGCAGGCTTGACAGGGGCTGTTTTAAAGAGGCCTTGTAGGATGCTTTTGCACCTCCAATGCTGAACTTTATCAATGCAGGCAGCTCTCAGGGGTGCTCAGCACCTCCTGAAAGAATTCGGGCTATGCATTTGGGTTATTTCTACACGTGGTACTTCCTCTCGATTTGCTTTTTAGTTTTGTTTAGCATCCACTTAGACTTCAGGATGGCTATTTATGGAAATTTAAAATTTTCATAATAAAGAAAGTGATTTGCAAACAGAATGAGAAGAAAACATTGGTCTTAAAAACAGAGAGGGAAACTTCCTAGCTTGCGTGGTTGGCATATCCATTAACAATTGCCAAACTTTGCAAAGGAGTAAATAGGCAAAGGTGCATGGCAAAAAGGAGGTGAAAAGCATCATAAAACAAACATGCTGTCTTTCTCCAAGTGGTCCTAACATAAAGACAGTTGGCATACCAGATAAGGCATTTATCCACAGTCACATCTTATAGAAGTCTTTTCAGACTCAAGTGAAAGACCTCACTGCAATCACTTCATGATCGAGTCTTTTTCTGAGAATCACAGAGAAACAACTGATTATTTGTGCAACCTGAGAGAAAACTTAGCTTTGCAAAGCTCCACCATACACATAATAGGACTTCAATGATCAAGATTTCAGCTGCTTTTCCTAAACCTAACAGCAATTTATATAGAAAGGATTGAACCTGAAATATAAGCAATGAATTTACAGCACTTTGGAACCCAGAGAGCTGTGAGTTGGTTCTTTTCAGGAGAGGCATGAGCACACACTGGGTGTCCATCGTTGTGTTTGCCCTCCACTGTGGTCCTTCAGACCTTCTGCTGCATTTTTACTGATTGTGGGAAATTCTTGCAGAGCCTGCTGGTTAATCATGATAGGTTAAACAAGCTGTTAAGTGATGTGGGAAACCATTGCAAAGATACTCAGCTGAGGCTGCAAGGCTACTCCTTGTGTATAACCCTTTTCCATCTGATAGTGCTATCGTGTGTGGGCTGTGTGGGAGCCTGCAGCTCCTATCAGCCCAGGCTGATGCTTCATGCCACATTTCTCATGCAGATGATTCTGTCTCCCGAATTTAAGCCCTAGGGTGGGATGAAAATGGGTGAAGTAACTGGAATTCTCCCTCTTGAGTACGTAACACTGCATTGTGCTGCTTGTCAGGTACCTTCTGAGACAATAGCTAATTTTTCTTATACATGGCATAAGATATTATCATCATTATCATTACTATTATTGTGTGATATCATTTAAACTAGTCCAAAATTGCATACCTGGGTGTAATTGCATCTCTCTGCTGATCAGCTGAGCCAGACATATGAGATAACTACACTGTGAATGGAGCCAGGGCCCTGAGCTGGTTGGGCTCCCTCAGCTTGGGAGCAAAGGTGGCAGAGAGAGTTTCTAAACACTCTCCTGTCAGAAGAGCAGGAAAGAAGATCCAGCCTGAGCTGAGAATCTGGTTTTCCTACTAGGAAGATGCACTGGAGCAGAAGAGACCTGTGCCTGACTGGTGTTTCCAGCCAGCTCCTCTGGAGTGAGGACTGGAAGTTCGTCTGAAACAGCCCCACAGAGGTCACTGCCAGAGACAAAATGCTGACCTCAGAGTGGGGTAACAGACCTGTGGCCTGATCCCTGCCCTCTTCCAACTCCTGCCTGCACTTTCTAGCGAGTGAATCTTAGCAGTGACTTTTCCTGAGGGTGACTTGGTGGCTTGTAAAAGGGTGGTTGGCTCAGGGGCTGCCTGCAAGGCAGGCACTGAGACCAACATCTCTTTTGGCAGGTCTCCTCCTTATCTTCAGGCTGATACCATCGAAGGTCTCAGTCCATCCTGGTTTGGGACTGATTGTCCCTCTAGGCAGTGAATGACTTGTGAAAGTGGGTAAGGTTTGGATTTTTAGGTGGGTTGAGGCACTGTGATGGCAGCCAGTCCTGAGGGGCTTTGCTCCCTTTCCCTCACCCTGTCCCATGGCCATTCCTAACTGAGCCCAGCCACCAAACCCTCCTCAGGACAGAAGCAGCTGAGGCTTCCTGCAGTTCTGTGAGGGAGCCCTCCCGAGGCACAGCACCTTTGGTTCCTGTGTTCAGAACTGAAATTCTCCCTTTGTCATTCTGCCTCTTGCTCTTCCCAGGCCGTGTCTCACAGAGATGGAACCGGCTCCCATGGCTCGGGATGAAGCTGTCCTGACCCAGGAGCCTGTGCTGAGGAGCTGCCATGGCCAGCCCTGGCTCCCCTGCAGTCACTGCAGGTGTTTTTGTGAGGTGCAGAGGGATCCTGTGTGAGGAAGTTTACCATAAACTGCTGGGATCAGCTGCCTGGACTGTAGATCTGTGCTTAGAATCATCAGTTTTCTGCGGAAGAAAATCCCAAGATTTCAAACCAACACATTTTTTCACCTACATTTTTGTTTTCCACTGAGGTTGTTCCAGCTGTGGAAGCATCAGCAGGGAGTAATGACTTAAATTCCTGGAAGTCTTACAGTAAGGCGAAATCACAGCAAGACCTTTTTTAACAGTTGGACTTGATGATCTTTTCCAGCCTAAATGATCCAATGGTTCTATAAAATCACACGAGCAGAGCCACGATCAGGAGATAGCAAAGGAAAAACACACCAAAGTCCCCACTCTGCGGCACTTACAAGCTTAATTAAAGGATAATGTAATCAAGCCAGTGATTAATCATAAACTTTTTATCAGTGGAAAAGGAAAGATTTTCCCTGCCAGGGACTCCAGCTCACATTTTGCTATCACTGTAATTTCATCAAGTCCATGCACTCAGTCATTCCTCACCTGCCCAACCTGAGTCAGAAGCAGCTCCATACCCACACCAGGGTAAAACCAGCCCAAGGAGATAATGGCAAGGTAATAGGATCCCTTCCTTAAGCTCCCATACCTACAGAGAGCCAAACAAATGGATCTGAATCCATATTCCTACCGGGTGATAAGGGATTTTTATGGCACAAGCAGTGCATTGCTTTGTAGATAAACTGCATGTTCCTTAAGGACACGGAATTCATAATCCCTGAGGCAAGGGAGTGCATTATCCTTGTTCCCAAAAGCACAGAGAGTGGCATGAAAGACACCGGGAACCCCATCCTGCTGAATAATGCTGTTACTCTAACAGGAGGGAAACAGAAGGGGGATACTTTGCCACAGCCAGCAAGGATAAAATGGCCAGGAGTTTACATATTCAGCTTCCCATGAAAGGAAAATAACAGCCTGCCCAATCCCTTCCTACAGCTCTCCTCCTCGTGCCACTGCAGCAACCCCGCTGCCAAGCTAAGCCAGCCCATATAGGAACATAAACACAGCCAGAAATCAGACTTGGCAGCAAATAAAGCCCGGGGTGGGAAATACCTCTCACTTAAAGTATCTGCTGCTGTAAGAGGGTCTCTTTGTAGCAAACTCCCACGCTGTAGCCTTAAAGCTTAATGGTCTGTGAAAGTTATTATGCAATGTTTTTAGCATTCGATTCCGTTCTGACAGGACTTTATGATCTGTATTACAGGAGAACACTGTTAAGCTAATCATACCCATAATGAATCTTTGTAATAGAATAGCTTCTAACATTTTGACTTTTCAGAAATACAGAAAGACAAAACTTCACTGATGTTATTTTCCCCTGCTTCCCCAAGTCCATCTGTTAGAGCTGCTAAAGATCAAGGGCCATCATTTCTTTTCTTCTACAGACTGAATGGTGGAAAAGGCACTTGGCTTCCAAGGGCCTGATTCTGCACTTTTTTATTCCCAGGCACAGACTCTTCAGGCACTATCAATTCGCCTTTTTCTTTTTAAGGCATGCCTGGTATAAGTCATGTCTGAAATATAATTCCTTATTTCTGTTACTGATGACAGCTTAAATGATTAAAAGGAATTTTTAAGTTCTTTGTAGGTTTCTCATTTTCATATTATTGTTATTTTCCTTTCTGCATTTCATTCAGTTCTGGTAGCAGAAAGAGCCTTACTGGAGTCACTTTTTCCTTCTGTTCATTAAAACTAATTCTATTCAGTTTGCTTTTGATGAGCAGTTAAAAGAAAAGGAAATAAAAACACAGGTACTAAGTAGTCTGAAACACTCACCAACTGCATACACTTACAGAAAAACTGAATTTGCAGCCTATAATTATCAAGAAGGGCCCTTTAAGCTTGAAGCAGGAGCAGATTCTTCTAAACTTTCCCAGAGAATAGCAGTGACCTTGCAGATCAGATAACCCATGGTCTCCAAGAGTTCAAATATGTCATCAAGACTTTATTTCACTGCTCAGTGTTCCTTGGCCTAGTTGCTTCAACCAGGCTAATTGCACCACTCCCCCACCCAAAAAAAGCCCCACAACAGGACTGCACAACCAGAACCAAAGTCAGCAGAGTGGAGCTGGGCACATGGCAGGAACAAGGATAAATGAGACACTGTGGAAGGCTGGAGTTCTGCTGAGTGACTCTAATCTGATGGGTACAACATATTAAAGCCAATGGAAACATTTGATTAAAAACCTGCTAGGTCTTTGCTCAGGGTCTTATCACAAAGCTCTCACAGGCAGGCAGCCAAGTGCTGAGAAGCAGCTTGAATGGTCCATGATGGAAATGCATGGACCCCCAAGTCCTTCCACAGAAAACTTGCCTGAAAAATACCTGGGGTCCCCAGACCTCTGCTGCCTTTCAATGTCTGCAGTGAGAGACTGAGATCTGCCATCAGCATCCTTAAGAATACAGACAGCCCTGCAAGCATCATCTGCCCCAGCCTCTTGGGGTGTGCCCAGGAAGCCTCAGCCTTTCCAAGAGGCCACGTGCCTTTGTGTCAGGTCAACACCCTTCAACCTCTGTGGTTTTATTCCAGAAAATTTCCAGTCAGTCTTTCAGGAGACAGGGGCAAGCACCCCAAACCTCCAGCACCTCCTGCATCCCACTGAGAGAAGTGAGCACGCCAAAACTCCAGGATCCCCTGCATCCCACTGAGAAGAGGGAGTATCCTAAAACTCCAGGATCCCCTGCATCCCACTGAGAAGAGGGAGTATCCCAAAACTCCAGGATCCCCTGCATCCCACTGACAGGAACAAACATCTCAAAGCACCCCATCTCCTCTCACTTGCTTTGCAGCTAGATTGGTTTCACTGACACATTTTCTCTGCTGTTCCCTTCCCCCTGGATATCCCTGGCAGGATGGAAGAGCCCAGGAGCACAGGAAATAAAAGCATCCCAGGCAGCGTGAGAACTGCTCCCCTCTGTTTTGTCTCCAACAGGCTGGAGCTTGTGAAATCAAACAAGGGTTGCATGTTAGCACAAAAGCTGATGCCAACCCATCTTCGTGGATTCTAGCATTAACTGAGACTTTTACTTTCATTTTTATGAGAAATGGATGCTTTTCAAAGTTGTTGAGGAAGTAGCTGTTATTGTCAACAAGCTGTGTTGGTTTTACTCCAGAATGGGCATTTCAGGGAAATCAACCAGGAGAAGAAAAATCACTTTCAGCAACAGCAACTGTCTAGACTAGTTTGGCCTTAACTTTAAACCATACCCTTAGGCTCCAGTTTAGCAATGTATTTGAACATATATTTAATTTTTAGGCACAGGAGTAATTCCGGTGTACTTACTTATTTAAATTTAGGCACATGGTTCAGTCTTTTCCTGAATTAGCTTCTAAACCATTCACAACTTAGCCTAATTTCCATCAGTGCAAAACATTATGTGACATCGTTTGATTACTGCAGGAGTAGGAAAAAGTATTCTTGGTAATTTCTTGAGAAAAATTTCCTGCTTTTATATCAACATTTTGCTGGGGGTTCAGCTTTTTTAACCAGTTTCATTCTCCAGCCTGGACTCAAAGGTAGAGCTGGGATTTGATGAAACACTTTGGTTGTAAAAGGAATATGCTCCAACTTATACACAAATTTTAAAGAGGAGAGATAAGGTGGGGGAATAGCTTTATCGTGCATTTCAAGCAAAAATGCAGCCACTCCCCTTTCCCAGACCCTCCTTTTTCCCAGCTCAGTATTCTGGGACATTACCTGGTCATTCCAAGACATGCTGGTGGTCAGCACTCACACCATGACACCACCAGCCTGTGGCTGGAGGAGACCTCTATGTGTATTTTGGGTTGATGTAGTTGTTGATCAAAACTGATATCGATATTTTGATTCTTTTTTACTTTAATCCCTCTGAAATGGAAATACATACTCAGAAAGATGATTCCTCTTTTTATTTTTTTTGTCTGAAAAGAGAAGCATTCACAGTCTAAGTTTGCAAATCTCAGCAATTTGGTCAATGAGGTAAACATAAATGGAAATTAGCCAACAATTCACTTGAGTTAAATAAGAGGTTATTATCATTCTTTGCATCCTCTTCTGTAACTCCATGGAGAGTTAGTCAGGTTAAGAACCAACCAGAGGGGACAAAGCAGCTACTGCTGACACCATGTAGTGTTCCAGACACAGCAAAGAGAATATAAAATAAATAGGATATAAAGATGTAATTCTAGGATTATGTGTTTCCTAAAAAATATGCTATTCCATTCTCATTTTTAACCAAATCAGGCTGCACCTCAAGTAAATAAGAAAATATCAGTTGCCACAAACAGCTCAAATTAAATATAAATATTTCTGAAGGCTTCACTAAGACTGTAATCTCATCTCTCAAGGTTCTCAATTCTTCACTTCCTTTACTGATTTCTGGAAGTAAATGCACCAGATTCCCCAAATGTTGTCACCGTGCATCATTATTTATATTTTCACCAATCTAGCACGGTGCTGCAGTTTTGAAATGGCAGCACTCTGAATCCACTCCTTTGGCACACACATAAAAGTGCATAGACAAGAGGCAAAAGATGGTAGAGAGTCCAGGCAAAGTGAGTTTATTTGATTGTAGTCATTAGTGCTATACATTATGGGTTCAATCCTGGTTGGTGCTATTACTCCCATTGAATTCATGTGCTCTGAAAAATGCCTGAGTTTTGCAAATGTATAATTTTGATGCTACAAAACATCTCCTTTTTTCGTTTGTTTGTTTGTTTATTTTTGGGGTTTTTTAAAAAAATAAAAATAATAACGTATTTCAAAACCTTCTGAACAAGCAATTCAACAACAAATTTCCAAATGGTATTTATTATGTGCCTTTGAGACGCCTTGCCATGTTACAAGAGCAAGTGGCAGTTTGGGGAATAGAGAAAAAGTTTCTTTACCTTGTAAATCAAGTGTATATGCTCTGTGTGGCCAAGACGAGCTTTTCCATACCTCACATATCCACATCAAACCCCAGTTCTTGTGTTGGTCATTTTCACGCTGATATATTACCAAAACATACTGTCAGCTCAGCAAAACAGAAACTGTAGCTGCTGGTTATAAAATCAAAATATTCTCCACTAAAACACTTTCACTTTAAAGATGCTGGTGCTTAAATACATTGTTTATTCACCTTCTTACTGTCTGCCAGGCTTCCTCTGGTGCCTCTCCCTCCGCTGGCTTACTTCTGGCATGGCGTAACAGGAGGTTTCTCTCCATGAAGAAAAAAACAAAACCTTGCTCTCTCCTTCTCTTTTTTCCCCCCTACACTTAGCCCTTTTGTGTTTTCTTACCCGCAGAATAAATTTTGGCTAAATTTCATTAGCTCTGGGTCTGTCCCTGCCTGTTTGGTCCCATCAGTGACACCTCCTCATCCCGGGACATCCCTATCTTCACTCCCACCAGGACTCGTGGCTCCCCCCACCTTGGTGATGGTGCCCCTACAGAAACCCTCTGTGAGCTTGGCTCCATCAATTCCTCATGTCACGGGCCCCACACGGCTGCCCTGGGGTTTGGGGCATCGCAGGTGACCCGGGAACGCCTCCAGGTGGGTTTGGAATGTCTCCAGAGAGGGAGACCCCACTCTCTGCCTGGGCAGCTGTTCCAGAGCTCTGCCACCCTCGATGTAAAGAAGTTCTTCTTCCCGTTAAGGTGAAACTTCTCGTGTTTTGTGTTTACGGCCACTGTTCCTCATCCTGTTGCTGGGCACCAGTGAAGGAAGAGTCTGGCACCTTCCTCTTGGCACCCTTGGAGATTTTTATGGGCATCGATGAGATGCCCTCGCAGCCTCCCCCAGACTAAGCCCAGCTCGCTCAGTCTCTCCTCACAGGAGAGCTGCTCCACATCCGTCAGCGTCTGCCGGACCCTCTCCAGCAGCTCCTTCTCTTCCTTGTCCATAGGATCCGGACCAGGGGCGGTTTTTTGGGGAGGAAGGTGTTCTCCGCCGCGTTACCTCCGGCGGCGGCGGCACGCCAGGAATGCGCGCTCCCGCGGCGGGGCCGCGCGGCG
>VXBS01002000.1:24579-35179 GCA_013400255.1 Sitta europaea
AAAAAAAAAAAAAAAAAAAAAGTTTTGTTTCACAGAACGTGCCCCGCTGCAAGGCCTAAAGATAGAACAACCAAGCCATAAAAGAGAAGTTTATAAACACTGGCGTTGCTCTTCATCTTGAGCCTAACATCAGCGTGAGGGGCAGCTCGTAGGGGAGGTTGCCTGGAGTAATGCTCGGTGCTGGAAGCACCACAACCTTCAAGCCACCGGCAGGAACATTTTGGGAAAGTCCAGTGTGCCCCTCCATGCCAGGTTCTACCAGCTACGAGGCTGCTGCGACTCTGGAGGCGGGATTTGCTAAGTTGGAAGCTAAAAAGAACGGCCACCCGGGCTCCCCTTTGGATGTGGGGATGTTTAACCTAGGTTGTTGTGTTGGCAATGACAGGGATAAAAGCAAGAGTAGTTCAAAGGTTAGAGACTTGCTAAGAGTCCAGTACTTTGATCTACTGTCGGTGTTGTTATGTTTCTTTTAGGAAGCACATCCAGAGCCTTTATTTAACACTGCTACACACCACAGCTGGAGAATGGATCAGTAAATGAGAACCATGTTCTGGGAGTTTTACTGAGCCTTTAAAAAAACCAGCGCTGAGCTCACCAGAGTTGGGGCCCTCTTCAGCTCCCTACTGAAGCTGGGAATATTGCCTGGGGAAGGAGCACTCAGGAAGGCTGCCACTAGGCTCTGTGTTTTTATTGTTATTATTGGATGTTAGGGGGTTCTCTACCTTTTGCTTTTCTCATGACTTCTTTGTTGGCTAGTGAAGATCACATGTGGCTTAAGCAGCATCTGGACTTTGCTTTGCTGTTGCTGGGTTGTGCTGCATTTCCCCTTGCCAAAACGAACCTAGATGGACTGCAAATGCCTTGTGCTGCCTGGATGCTGTGGGGCCTGATCCAAAGTCCACTGGAAACACTGACAGCTCGCTTAAGTGGCCTCAGGGGCAACTGCAGTCTCTCCTTTGCCTGTGTCCTCTTCTGCAAAGGAGGTTCTCCTAAGAAGAGACTGCAAAATAATGCTTGCTTAGAAAACAAACCCTTGGCCAGTTGGCTTACCAAGGTGAAGGCTGTGGAAGTGTTCATAGATGAGTGTGTATGTGTTTGCTCCAGAAAAATAAGGTTACGCTGCAAGGTGAAGTTGAGGGGAATTCCTCCTAAGATCCTTCTCCAGTTGTCTGGCTAGTAGAAGTAGAAGTGGGTTTGTTTGATTTGGTTTGGTTTTGAAAAATCCATTTTCACCAAAGGATGCCTTTGTGCTGTGGTAGGTTCAGGAGAAAAAGCAAAAAAGAAAAAAAAATTACCAGGGGTTGTTTGAAGTTAACACATAATTGAGCTTAATGAATGGGGCTTTGGCATGGCCGAGCAAGGCAGGGAGAGCTCAAAAGGAAGCAGGCCTCTTTTGGCCCAAGTTAAGACCGGTGTTGAGGGAGAGCTGCAGCTCTATACAAGCATAACAATGAATAGCAACAAATATTGGAGCTTCAGCATTTCATTATCTGGTTATCAAAACATACCAGGCTCCTTTTTATTATTATTTATTATTATTATTATTATTATTATTGCTGTTATTGTCGTTGTTGCTTTGGTGCTCTCCGAAGGAGAAAGAAAGATCCCCCTTTGAAACGAGCGTGTTACAATTCTCCCATTCTCCGGCCTTTATAAAATTGGAAGTCTCAAGGTATGTGACCAGTTGGAACCTGTTGCATCTTGCAGCAAGTGATTTATGTTCACAGTTTTGATTTGCCTCAATGAAAAGATTTTCATTCATAGCCCCCAGCTCTCCAGACGGATGGAATTGCTGCTCCATTTAAAAAGGAAAAGGGGTGACTCGCCTTGTTAGGAATTTTTTTTAAAGCGCTGCAGCGCCTATATGCCTGCTTTGTCCTCCCTTCAGGGTGGCTGGCATTCTTCTCTCTCCTCCCCCTCCTCTCTCTCTCCCTCTCTCTCTTTTTAACAACGCTGAAGTTGTTTATTCTTTTTGGATGAAGTCTCAGATAGGCTACTGGGGATGTGTGCTTCAATTGATGGGGCCCCCTACCCCATTGTGGCTGTGTCAGGTCTAATTCATCTCACCGAAGCCCCCTTGTTCCTGAGCGCTCAATAGCGCAAGATGAGGCGATGGAGGCTGACAATGATGCCACACTCTTCACTTGGGGGCATCCAATTACAGGCGAGAGGGGCCCCCTGATTAATATGCTGAAATTAGTGGCCTCTGCCACAAATAATTCCTTGTTGAGTTGCAACAAAAAGGCAGTCCATGCTGCTTGTCTGGAGTGGTTATAGGGACAGACACAAACTGGTCATTTAAACTTCATTATCACTTTTCCACCTTGGAAAGAATGAGGGTGTGACTATGAATTCATGTTCTTGTTTACTGCTCCATTTAAAAGAAGGACGCAAATATTAATCCCAAACGTGATCCTGTCAGGACGGGCTCATTAAAGTGACACATTTTGGTCATGTCCCGTTTGTGGAGCTCCGTAAACAGTGTCGGGAAGGCACTGCCACCCTACCCCTCTGAGCAACCCCATCCTGGTGGGATCCATGCTGGGAATCCCCCGTTCCCCAAGTCCACCTGCAGCTCTCTGTCAGTATTTCAGTTCAGGACTGGCTTTGGAATGGTACAGTGCCAATAAGCAGTCTGGACTGATGCTTTTTTCGGGGGGGGGAATGACAGCAGCTTGCTAGAAATTGGATGTGTTTATATCCACCCAGAAAAAGGCAGGTTAGGAAAAGGAGGCAAACCAAATTTATTTTGATATGTTTATGTTAACATAAAGGAGATGACTTTAGCTCGAGTTTGCCTTTTTGTTGGCAGTGCATCCTCAAAGCTTAGCCAGAATTTCATGTATCAGTTGAATTTTGGAGGTTTGCAGGATGCTGGGCAAAGTGCCCCTTTGAAGGTGGGTATTGGTCAGCACCACAGTGGAGTGTCAGAGGTGTCTGAATAAACAGATTCAGAGCCAGGACTTCTACGGAGTCCTGAAGGTTTTAGTTCCACTGGTGAAACATTTACACAAAAGTTATTTTATCATAATAAAGGAGATGCATGATTTAATACCTAAACTGTTCCACTGAGCCCTCTAAGCTGTCCATTCCTTTGATTTCATTCAGGGGTTTGACAGATGGTTTATATTTTTCCAACCCAGAGGAAGTTGCATTCTGACAAAAGCTGAAGGAATGTATCTCAGGTCCTGGTGTACATTGTGGCATTTCCCTTTCTCCCTCACAAAACTGGACCTTGACTTGTGCCACTCACTTCCTTTGTTCCTGATTCTCCTCCAAGGTGTTCACTGCCACGGATCAAATGCATTCCTGCACAGTAGAAAAGAGTCTTATCATTCAAATGTGGACTATTATTATTGAAAAAAACTAGAAAAACTCAAACCAAACCAAACAAACCCAAAGGGAAAACATGCTAAATGGCAGAGATAGCCCCTTAAGGGATCCTGGGAGTGGCTTTGTGGAGAGACCTACAGCAATGCAGTCTGGAAGGGGGCCCAGCCTCTTGTCAGCATGGTGTCACATCAGAATGTAACTGATTGTCCGCCAATTCTTGGGACCCCCGTCACTTAGTTATGCCACATTTACATTAAATCCCTGTTGCCAGGATGGATGGCAGCCACTGACAAGAGACTAGGTTGAGACAAAGCATTTTTAAGATGAAACCTTAATTTAAATATGGATTATCTGCCTCCTGACAGGGTTAAGCAGTCTTTCTCTTTTCTTTCTTTTTGTTGATGTTGTTGTTCATTAAAGCAATATTCCTTTGAGTGTCAGAGCAAAGGTTTCTGCTTTAAAGGGCCCCAGGACTCGTTGTTAGAGTGCACCTTGGATCTGGCCATGCCAGACACTGCAGGATGTGAACAGGTTTTCTCAGATGTGCAGTGCCATTGACCCCTGTGGCATTATTCACAGGAGCAAAGTATTTTAACACTGGAAGGATGGGGGCCCTGCTTATGATAAAAGTGCCTCAAAGTGATGAATGGCCTCCCAGGCCCAGTGTGAGGAAGGGCCACTCTCTGCAGAGCAGTTGCTCATGTGGATAAGTGTTTGCAGGTTTGGACCTGTAAGAGTTTTGGAGCAGGAGTTTCTGCTCACCATTTTCCCTGCCTTTTCGGATGCAGTAGTTGGCAGCTGAAAGCCATGCTGGTACAAAGAGTGTATGTGTATGGACAGGCTTCTCCTAAAGCAATCATTTCAGTCTTTTTTTTTTTTTTCCTTTTTTTTTTTTTTCTCTCCTTTCTTCATACAGATATTAAATTTATTTCAAACCCACCCTCCATGATCGCAGCTGGCAGCGTGGTAGCAGCTGTGCAAGGCCTGCATCTGGGGAACACTAATACTTTCCTCTCCTATCAATGCCTCACACATTTCCTATCACAAGTTATCAAATGTGATCCGGTAAGTGACTCTTTCTCTCGGTTGATCTCCTGCATTAAGGGTTTTTAAGAATGAATGCCTGCTTACTGCACGGGAGCTAATCTGACAGTAAATCTTGGGAAAGGTCACGCCTCAGAGTGGGGGTTCTCAATGTGTTCTCTTGTGCCCAGCCTGCTTGTTTGGCTGTTGGGATGCCCACTGATAATCTGTGAGGATGCTGCTGCAGTTCCCGGATGGGAATGGCACATCCAGCTCTGGTGGCTGGGAGAGGAGGGAGCCCTGCACCCACTTAGGATGTGGCAGAGGCTGTCTTGGGGGTAATTAAACCAGGAGCCCCTGTAGAACAAAATTTGGGGAATAAGACCAGGAAACAGACCTTGTGGTATCTCTGATCTTATCTTTGACCATTCTTGAGGCCTTTTATTGTGCCAAGTGGTGTGAAAAAGCTCTTCTTAAAAGAGTTCTAATGATCTAATTTGGTTTATTACCTGCTAGACCTGCACAGTAGCTGGTTTTGAATTCCTTTTTGGAACAAATGCTTGTCCCACGACTTTCTGACAAGGTAGATGGTCCTCACAGGACTCTTCATTTTGCCCTGCAGCTTCCAGGAGATGCACATCAGTAACTAGTGAGCAATAAACCTTTCATGAGTGAATGGGCCAGGAAGGGAGCCTACAAGGAAGACCTAAAGTCAATGATCCATGCCATAATGGTGTGTGAAGTTGGGGCAGAGTTGAGCTTTGTTTTGTAACAATGTGGAAGACCAATAAATAGATGCTTTAAAAAGGTTCTTGTGAGGTCTCCAAGCGCTGGACAATGAGTCAAATAAAGACAACTCTGTGGTTAGGGGCAGAATCTTGGAGATGCTGTTAAATTATTTTACATGCTAATAATTTAAATGCATAGTAAACTGTCCCAGTCCAGCCACTGCAAAACTGGGTTTATGTAATTGGTCTTTGTTGACAGGATTGGGCGATTTCATTGCAGTTAGTTATTCACAAAAGAATATTTTACTTTTGATAGACTGTGTGAAACAATTGCTGAAAAATGCAGTATCTCCGCTTGTGATTTTGATCACCTGAACAGTTTTGTTCAGAGTATTGAGCACGTTATTTTTGCCACTTATATCATGCAGCTGAGGTGATACAGTGTGGAAGTGTTAAATCTCTAAGAACCTGAAATGCTGAATACTCATAAGAAATGCTGAAATAATGGGCTGCTCAGTTTGCTATGCACATGTGATGATGCTTTTAGTCAGTTTGTGAACAGTGCAGATAATTCCAGTGTGTGGTTGGCCACGGTCCAGGGTGAGATGTTTGGAGCAGGTACTGAGGGAAAATACTTGCTGTCTGTTCAGGCAGCATCTTGATTCAACAAGGTGATTTAACCATTCCTCTTGCTGGGCACTGAAGAGGATTCTCTCACATCATGCAGAGCAATAGCCTGTCCTTATGTGACTTGACTTAGTTGATGACAGAGCTCTTGAAAAAGAAAACAAAGTTGCTTTAGCAAGAAAGAGGATTTTTGATTATTTCTTATTGTCCTGAGTCATTTCAAGGCCACAGTCTGTTTGACCTGGGCTTGGTTAACAGCTTGAAAAGGGAGCAACTCCCCTCCAGCTTCCAGTGCTAAATACATTCACGTGTTAGGTAGAAATAAGGATTTTGTATGGATTGCTGCAGAAAATTAGCATCACAAAGTTCTGTGTAGATGTACAGGCATATTGTTGTGTTTAGTGGAATAAGGGAACAGCAACTTCCACTGCAGTTGTTCTGAGAGAAGAATCTGCTTGGTTTCATACAGAGCATGATTCCCCTGCAGGGAGACTTTCTGAAACTTATCTATGCAACCCATGGTATCAAATGCCATTCCTGCTATCCCATTTCACTAGGATTTGTATGAAGTGTGTTATGCCCTAGTGATGGTTCCCCTTGTCAGGGAACATGTTTTATATTGGATAGCCTTGGAATGTTAAGAGCAGGGCTGGTGTTCCCCCTGATGATCTGTTAGCTGGAGCAGCAGGTCTGTTGGACTTCAGGTTACATAATTACACTTTTTTACCTTTAGTCTCAAAGAAAGCTGAATCTAAAGTAAAATGAATATCACCTGATTGGAATTCCTTTATGGTTCATGTTTATATGTTGGTAGGAGTCCAGTTTCCCATTTTGCCTTTGATCAGGGGTAATTAGAAGTCGGATAATCACAATTAGAAGTCTTGGGCTGTCTTCCATCATTCTATTCTTGACCCCATCATCCAAACAGATGGAATTTTACCTGACATTCATTTCCAGGCCAGAAATTTGCTAAACTCCATTAGATTGGGTCTCCATGCTGTCTGTTACTGCATCGGAATTCGCCTCCTGCCTGCCCCTTCTCAGAGGCACCTTCAGACATGTGCTTGTTATCCAGAACGGGTCAGGCAGGAACAAAGGATTTCCAAGCAGTTCCTTTTTTGTTGTTTGTTTCCTTTCCTATCTGACCCTGGAGTCTGATCATGTCCACTGTGTCTTAAAGGCATTTGACCACATCAGTTAAGTTAGCAAGTTTGGGGTTTTTTTTCTTTTTTTTTTTTTTTTTTTTTTTTTTTTTTTTTTTTTTCTTGGGGGTTTTATTTAACCCGGGAGGGTNTTTTTTTCACTGAGGAGCTTAATTAATCCAGGAAGGGTTTATGACCTTGAACAAACTGTGGGCATTGAAAATTTGGGTAGTGAAGCAGAAAAGTTGTTGGGAGAAGTTATCAGAGTACTGCACAAGTTTTGTATTTACTTTTCAGTGTTGGGAAGTACTGAGAATGAAAACAGCTTTGGTGAGGTTGTTCACAGTGAATTTTATGTTTTGCAGTTGTTTTTTGCTAGCTCCAATGCATTCCTACAGGCAAACTATTTATCTAATAGTCATGTGAATAAGACATGGACAAACTACCTTAAAGAGTAAAAAAACCTTTTCATTCAAGTGTAGCTTAAGACACTCTGTTCATAAAAATTGTAGAGACTGTTTTTAAAAAAAACAGTTACAGCATGCTGCACTCTGAGAATTTTAAATGAAAAGAAAATTCTGTGGGCAAAAAGTACCTTTAAATTACATAGTCCTATGTAATTATTCATAACTGGACTCCAGAGGGAGAAGAATAGGTATTTATAGAAATTCTTTTGAGTGGTTTTAGTTTTCAGAACTCAAACACGCTATATGCAAATGGTCAGGACTGAAAAAAAACCCCCACGAAGTTCCCATCAAAACTCACCATAAAATCCACTCCCACTTGAAGAAAAAAAAACCCTAAAACAAAACCCAAGGGGATTCATTTTGCTCTGAAAAATAAAAATGCTTTCCTTTTGGAACACTGAACGTGCTGAAAGAGAATTCTCCTCAGGAGTGGCTTTGTCCAGGCAGGATCACCTAAAGCTGTGCTGGTGTGCCCCTCGTGTCTGACTGCAGGGGCCAGGGAGCTGTGGGACAGGGGGAGCCTTGCAGTCAGGATTGATCTGTCATATCTGGAGGAGGGCTGGGTGCAGGGACTTCATAGAGACCTTATTGTGGAGGCCAGAGGTATGCAGGAGCCAGAGGCATGATGACTTTAGGATATGAGGCGTTTCTTTTTGTCATTTAAAACGCTGTGTGTCTCTGTCAAGAGGAAATATTACACTAGGGTTTAAACCAGGAAAGGTCATAGGTTATGTGTTTTCAGTGAGCTGTAACTGATGGTCTGATCTGCTTAGAGGTAGGATTAACCTCCCTCTCTCTCAGAAAGGACTTGCAGAGAATTGTTTGCTTGGGTTTCTAATCTTATTTTACCCCAAATGCCATGTGCCCTTATTGGTGGCAGAGGAGATTCTTGTGGTAGTGGAATCAGTGAAAAGCTGGTAGATCACACAAGAAGCCTCTGAATGAAGGCAGAATTGAAACTGGGAAATAAAGAAAACAGCAGGCAGGTCACCCTCTCAGGAAAACAACATTCATTCTCAGTCATGCACATCCTAACACTTTTGACGGCAATTTATCATGGAAGACTGGGTTCACCGCAAGGGCTAACACATGTCATAGGTTAAATCAGAAAAGGCAATGCTGAAAGGAAACTTCAAAGTCCTTAATACACAGAGTTAAAGATGTTGGGGGGAAAAGCTTACGATGTTTGTTATAAAGATAAGGGTAAACAGCATGCTGGATGAGTTTTGGCAAAATGCTGTGGGATTGTTCAGCCTATTTAGGGCCCCGTTTCTGTGTCCTTGCAGCCAGTGGGTGTTCAGACCTCCACAACCTGCAGGAAGTTGTGCAGGTTGAGCTAAAAGGCCTTCTCCAGTTCTGGTTGCAGGGAATCTGATGTATCTCCTCGTGGTGTGGCACAAGGCCTGGGGGAAGTTGCCTTTGCCCACCACAGACAGGATCTTTCTTGGTTCTTTCTGGTTTTTTAATTCCCAGCGAGGCCTGAGCACCCTCCTGAACCCTCAGGAGGATTGTGTGCACATCCTGCTTGGAGAAAACTCTTTGGAAGTGGGAGGGCAAGGTCTCACCCTGAGTGGGATTTCCAGGTGGATGTGGTAGCACCCAGAAAGCTTGGATGGCTTGGTGGTGCATGGTTAGGGAGGTGCTCTGTGGTGTCTCTGAGAGACCTCTGTGTTCTGGGGTTGCACAGCCCAGTCCAGTCCATCTCTGGAGATGCTTTCAGGGTTAGGAATTTGTCAGCTGGACATTGCAGCAGCTGGCAGGCAGCCTTGTGCATGGGCATCTCAACATATATATGGCATTTCTAAGAGCTTCCTATCACTGGAATTCAGCCTGGGGGAAGAAGTCACTGTTTGTGAGCTTCTAGCAGACTCTACTGCTGAAGGATTCCTGGGGTAAAAGTAGAAATCTCAGTTATGAGCAGTGGGCTTGTACAGAGCTGTAAACAGCACAGGCAGAGAAGCAGCAGTGCAAGGCACAATCTGTAAAAAAAGGGGCTTGCTCATCCAGTCCTTGCACTGGTGGGTGCTTCTGCTTTCCCACCCTCCTTTCCAGCCTGCTGCTCTCCCAGATAACCCGGTGACTCTTCTCTTGCTTTGTCAAGAATCTGGTATTTTAGCCTGTGATCTTTCTAAAGGACTCTTGGGTCTCTCTCTCCCACTGCACCCTCCTGCAGGATTGTTTACGAGCCTGCCAAGAACAGATTGAGTCCCTCCTCGAGTCCAGTCTACGCCAGGCACAGCAGCACAACGTATCTTCAGAAACAAAGACTGTAGAGGAGGAAGCAGACCTCTCCTGCACACCCACTGATGTGCGAGACGTGAACATTTAAAGAGGACTTCTTCTTAAATGGATTTGCTTGGCAAGAAATGCAGACAAAGAAAGGGCATCTGAGAAGGAATCAGCATCAGGATCTCCCCCCCAGAAACCCTTTTCTCCAGGACTTTTTTATACCAGAAGGGAAAACCAGTCTCGTTATATTTTTTTCTTGCTCTGTCTCCCTTCCATCTGTGACTTCAAACAAACAAATAAACAAAAAATACCCCAAAAACTGTCTTAAAAAAAGAAAAAAATAGTATTTGCATTACCCCCAGGGGTTTGTGCTACAAAAATAGAGGATTTTATACAATAATAATCAACTAGTTTTTATATTAAAGTGTTCTTGTCTGTATGTTGTAAAAATAGGCATTAACACACGAAATGTCTCCAGGGGAGGTATTAGATTTGATTTCTTACATATAAAACAAACCAACAAACCATTTTTAAAGTAGAAGAGGGATTTTTTTTTTTAGATAGTAAATGAAATATTCTTTTTCTTTAAAAAGCATAGCTTTAACGCAGTTCTAGGCTTTTCTGTATCTTGCTTGCTTATGCATTTAGTCACTTTATAATTCATCTGTAAATGTTTATTTTATTTCCTTAGTTTTTTTTTTTATCCTCTTCACCTTATAAATGGTTAACGTAACCCATAAGTTAGTGTATGTTAGTATGCAGCATTATTATATGTTAATCTTTTTATTTTTTTTTTTTGTGCCTGTGGATTGCCTGTGCATTGAGGCATTTGTAGGGTTCCAGCTTAGCATGGTTGGGAAAGGCCAATGTACTACTCATACAGGACCCTATTATAAAGAGAAACCGAAATAGTGACATAATATATTATATTTTTGTAATCTTCCTATTTTTGTAGTTACCTGTGTAAAAATGCTAGTCTGACCCCACAGATATTCAGCCTAATTATGGTCAGGTTCAATCCACAGTTCAGTCTTTTTTTTTTTTTTTTTTT
>VXBS01002000.1:35213-57942 GCA_013400255.1 Sitta europaea
TTTTTTGTTCGTTTGTAATATTCTAAAACCATTCCATTCAAAGCACTTTCAGTCCATTAGATATAGGAAATACATTCTTTTGTTGTGTGGGATTTTTTTTTTGTTTGTTTGTTTGTTTTTTTAATGGAATGGTTTGGATATATATAAAGTGCTTGTTGGCAAACTTGGAATTGCAAAGCAAGTGCATTTAACTATGGTGTTAGAGGAGAGGTGATTCTTTTTTTCCGAAGGTTGTGTTCCAGTGAGAGAAAATTGCATTCACAAATTGCCAGGATATTTTCCTTTCCTTTTCTATAGAAAAGTTTGAAGTTTAGAATCCTTTGGTGCCAACTCATCTTTATAAATTAGGGGCCTTAAAGGTTCACATATAGGACACATAGTTTTAAGGATTATCGCTAGATGTTTTTACAACTGAAGGTTTTTAAACACTAAAATATATAATTTATAGTTAAGGCTAAAAAGAATATTTATTGCAGAGGATGTTCGTAAGGCCAGTATGATTTGTAAATTAATGCAATTGCCCCTTTTGAAAAAGAAAATCTTTCTACCCTTGATGTTGCAGTTTTAACCCAGCTTATTAAAGCAAAAAAAAGGACACGCTTCAAAGAACAAACCCAAAACCAAGCAGTCTATTTGGCCCCTTCCTATACATTTTCAAAAGCAGTCTAACCATGAAAAAACGCCATAGTTAATAGATATGAAAATTGGAGTACTTGAAAGAAGTTTTTATTCCAGTATATGCCCCATTTTTTTTTGTTTTTTATTTAGCTACAAATAGAAAATTTGCACATCTTGGCTATGTATCTTTTTATTATTATTTTAGAAAGTAGCTGAAGGGACGTGGACATAGCTGTTGAAGTTGATGATCGAGCAGAATGTGATGGTGAAATGTATGTGAGAAAACTGCCGCTGAGGTGTTGATTGTAAAAAAAAGAAAACAACAACAAAAAAAAAAAGAACAAAAAAAGGAAAAAAGATAAAAAATTCAAAAGATAAAAAAAAAAAAAGAAAAAGACAAAAGAAAAGGAGTGGATGCTCCGTTTTTATTGAGCTGCTATGGATAAATTCCCAGCATGGTTTGAAAAAAAATTAACATTGCTTTTCTGTATCTTTGTCATTGTGTTTTGCTGCTATTTTGTGGATCAGATTTTTTTTTTTTGTTATACAATGTCATATACTGCCATGTAATAGGTTTTAATTTTCTCATAGAAAATTATATTATTGACATCATTTTTTTTGTAGATTTTTTATGTGATCAATTTTTACTTAATGTGATTACTGCTCTATTCCAAAAAAGGTTCCTGTTTCACAATACCTCATACTTCAGTTACCCGTGTCTAGACCAGGTTTGGATGTTCTTACAGTGCCTCATAGTTCTACTGCAAACAGAAATGCATCGAACGTTGCTCTGAATGGGTCTCTGCATTAATTTAAAAACCAGCAGACATTTCAGAAGATCAAGTAATGTCAAGGGTTGGTTGTGGTTTTTTTGTTTTGTTTTGGGTGGTTTTTTTTTTTGTTTTTGTTTTTTTTTTTGGTTATGCATTTTATAAAGCTGGATTCTTTGTCTGATCTGGGGTTTATTATCATAGTAGTTTTAAGCTGTGTTATTAGCCACATTGATATATGAAAGGTGCATTATAATATAACTCTTGTGTGCCACCTGATGTGGGTCTCCCTCAGCTGGGACACATCATTTGGTATGATAGGTTATCTTCTGGAACTCTAAGTATTTTGTGTGCTTAATCTGTTATGATATACTAGGGGGTTTTTGTTTGTTTTGGTTTTGTTTTTTTTTTTTTTTTAATTATAGCATAATGCTAATTTAAAAAAAAGCCTGTAAATCTCATAAATAAGCCAGCTAACAGAGTTGTATGCTGAAGAATAATCTAGCTGTTGCCTGTATGCTGCTAAACCAAAACAGAATTAGAGAAACTCATTTTGAGGCAAATGCAGTTAAGATCCTACATAGTGCATAAATAAGCATTGCAATGCTACTAGCAGTCGCAGGACCCAGGAGGACTGGATACATTCTGTCCAAATTTCAGGAACATTTCTTACTGCTTACCTCATAAAACACTTCTGTTCGTGGCATCTCTGTGTCTCTGAACCAAACATGATTATTGAGTTTAGTGCTTGTTGGTTTTATTATGTGTTACACTGAGTGGCAGTGTGTACTGCAAATTTCTTTAAAATATTGTGTGTACTGAAAAAGGCCAAATCCAGATAGGTGGGTTCACGTGCCAACAGAGATGCTTTATTTGTCACATTATTATAACAATCTGTAGTAAGCAAAAGCAATTCAGATTTGTACATTTTATATTGTACTTATTGGCATCACTGGTCTGAAATGCACATTTTCACCAACAGACCTGTAACAGACAAGTTTCCAGCAAAAAAATCTAAAGTCTAGAAATAAAATTGGTAAAACCCAACTGTTGTCGTCTTTTAATTTATTTATTTTCTTAAAATTGCCTTGAAAGTGCTGAATGGTTGTAACTCCCCAGTGCTGTGAGTAAAGCACATGACATTTTCTAGGTTTCACTCTGCACATTTTAAAAGCTGAAGACCTTTTGTTGTTATTTTAGGAAACCGTGGGTGTTTCGAGCCATGGGTAGGTAACTGCCTGCCTGTCACACCAACGTGTCTTTTTAAAGAGGCAAAATATTTTTTTTCCCTGCCTGAAGACTTAATTTTTTAACATCAAAGAAAACTAGTCAGAGTAAAATACCCTTTGGTGATTCATGTGAATAAAAAGTAACACAAAGTAGGTGTTGGGTGGCACAGAATGCATGCTGGTATTTTCTCACCAGTGGAAGGTTTTGTGTCCTAGAAGACCTTGACAGAAGACAGTTGATTTTAAAAGCCAGTTGGTTCAGCTGCCTTCTCTGTGCCTTCCCCTCAGACACAGCTTTTACAGCTAAGATAATAAGGAATAAACTGCAAAACATTAAAGATTACTAAAACTATGTAAAAAAAGAACTGGACCTAGGACAGGAATTAGATATTAGAAAGTAAAAATGAGAAAAAGAAATATAACCTGTGTTCCAATACACATTCCAAAATATCTCTGAAAAATGGGAGATGCACATTATCTATTATTATTATTATTGTTGTTGTTGTTACTATTTTCAGAGCTGGACACAGCAGAAACAGCTTATTTTCAGTGGAGATGGTCAAGCTTATGTATTTGATTATTTATCCTGTGAAATTATTTCTGCCTTAAAAAAAATCTATGTAAAAGGCCAAGTGTTTGTCCTCTCTGTCACAAATTAGAAATTCAGTATCTGCCCTCTGAGTTTCCCATTGACTAAGCTTCACATTACAACTCATTCTGTGCAGGGAGTGCAGCACAGGAAATGAAAAATGAAACTCCAGAGCTGACTTCTAACGCGTTAATCGTTGTCTAGTGCAGAATCAGCTCCTTTTGGGGCAGTTACCACTGGATGGGAAAGCACCTGCACCACAAGAATCCCAGATGAGCTTGTATGAGCTCGGTGGTTTCCCAGTCATTTCAGCCAGAAACCTGAAGCCTGTGTGGCCTGCTGTAAAATCCCAGCCCAGGTGGGTGAAGTAAAACCAGTACAAACGGGGGTCTGGTTTGTTCCATTTGAAATGGGCAGCTCCCCTGTACAGTGAGTTACCCTGGGAGGTGTAAAACACTGAAAGATCACCTGAACTGAATGCACAGGGACTTCAAAAACACATCAAGCCAAAGCTTAAATTGGTCCGGGCTGAAAATGATTCATTTTTCCCAGCATATTAAAAAAAAAAAAAAAAACAAAAAACAAAAAAACGATATGATTTTCCAAAATAGCTTATTTTTGTATGGCTGATGGCTCATCACTCTGATCTTGAGTGTTTGAAAACCAAGTGAAGACACACTTAGGGGATCTTCTGACAAAAAATCTTGTGCTGATAAAAACGTTACAGTGAATCAGTGAGAAATGTAAATCTGTGTTTGGTTGAATGTGTTAAGTAGGTTTTGCCATTTCTATCTCTTTTATAAATGCTATTAAACTGACTAAGTGTTGTGACTTAAGTAGGTTTAAGCCCACATAGTCAGCTCTGTTATTTACATTTTCCTGCTCCTGAACATCATCTCTAAATTCAGACTGCTAAACTTGAACGTTGGGTGAACTATGCCAGTATTACTCACATTGCAAAGGGCAGAAAGACAAGAATGTAGCAAGAAAAACAATTTACTATAGGCTGTAAAAATTATGCACATTCAGCTAGGCTATGCTGCAGCTTATTAAAGGGAAAACTATTGTATTTTTTTGTATCAAATTGAGACATGTACAAAGTAAAACCTCCCCAGTTCCATTGCTGAAGTCAGGCCATTTGACAACCTTGGACCTTTTATGAACACTTAAATTCAAATGTTCTTTATTAAAGAACAGACAAGAACTATCAAATGAAAAAACTCAAATCCACTTGCATTCAAGCACAGCTGGCATTTTAAGTGATAGAAAGTTCCAAAAGATAGAGGAGAAAGAGAAGGTTGGAGCAATTGTTTTTAAGTCACAGGAATGACCAATGCACATAGGCTACATACTCTTGAGATCCCTACAATGGAACAATGGCAGTAAAACTATAAATGATGGCATTTTACTGAATTCCTGTTGGCATCGTTTTATGAGAAGTTTATTTCTTCATAGAAACCAGGTATTTTTATGATCCCACAAATATAACTGCTCATAGTAATTGCATTGGCATGGCCAGCACAGATTCCCATACTGAGTTCCACACCATATTCCAATCAAGTGATGAGAAAGGGATTGCCAATTAATTAATGGGACTGCACCAATAATGTGATATTTGCCAGACTTCTGATTTTGTTCTTTATCGCCATGCAGGACCAAATGTAGGCAGAAGGCAAAAGTTACCCTTTTGCTTCTTTAATGTGATAAAGATGTAAGAGTGAAAACAGAAATAGTCCTTGCTGATCCTACAGCACCTGCAGAGCCCTACCTAGACCTGTCTTCCTTTCAGCCTGTGTGGAGAACAGCTATTAAAACATCTCGTATTTCAGGGAATTCACCAGGTATTCCCAGGCATCATTTTCCTGAGGACTCTCACATGAAGAAGCAATTACTGGCAGAAAGATGCCGTGTCCATGGCAAATTTGGAATAAAGCCCATGGGCAGCATCTTTACTCTGTGGGGGCCCTGCTTGGTGCAGGAGCTGGACTACAGGAGAAGAGGGTGAGAGGAGCCTCCTCCCCACCAGGTGTGGGAAAAGAGAATGGCCTGGGAGTGCCTGTGCTGACAGATACATGGAACACGAACTGGCTAAGAGGGCAGTCCCGCAGGGCTGCAGGGAGCTCCAGGCACAGATCTCCAGCACCAGGAGCCAAAGGAGGAATTGTGGCATTCAGGGGCCAAGCTCCAAGCCAGGACCTGACACATGGACTAGCCAGAGAAGGAGTCCTCCTCTGGAGCTGCAGGGAACACAGGTCCAGAGCTCTGAGTCCTGCTCCTAGCAGGTGCATCACCAATGGAAATTGCTCCCTGCTCACCCTTCCCTGACAAGTAAATACATTTTAGATTCTATGTTACCCACTGGTTTCCTTTCACCCATCCCACCTGGCAGAGCTCTGTGACACTCACTAATTCCCTCACAAGCCATACTGCACAGATGCCTGGCCTCCCGTTGCAGTTGGTGGCTGGGATGTGACTGGTAACACCAGCAGCACTCCAAGGATCCTCACCCACGGCCCTCGAAAGCACCAGCAGGGCATTACGACAGCACCACTGAGCCAGCCCCAGGCAGTGACCTGGTGTCCTGAGCCACTGCTCTGATGGCAAGCTGTCTGCAACGGGCAATTGAGCTTTTTGATGTTTCATTTCTCCCCTTTATTAGATTGTATCACCCCGGATTGTTCAAATACAGGGTATTATTTTTGAACAGCTTTCTTTCCTCCCTGAACACCCGCAGGCCAAAGTTCTTTACATTTGGCTATTTTAAATATGAAGAGCAAAGCTTCAGCCAAAGTGTGCTGTTAAATTTCCAGAAGACATCATAAATTATTTACTCATAAGTAAACGTTATTTCTTCTAAGTGTAACACATTTATTTTGTGGGTTTGACTCAATATCTCTGTAGCCATTTCAGTCACTCTGACCATTTTATTCCTTTCAGACAACACATCTATCAGCCACATATTTTTTAGGTTTCTCTTTCCATGGAGACCCTTGGACTGCAAAGGATCAGAAGGGTTCTCCCCTTATGGATATGATTTTCCAATGTCATACTGAGAAGTTTCATCTGCATTCACTTCTGCATGACAGTGCTGGACAGTGCTGCAGAGTCAAACAGTGCAACGCCTCACATTTGTGAAACGTTGTTTCTCTCCTCCACAAACAGTTTTCCAACCACCAAAACTGAGCCCTCTCATGTTTTTAAATCCTGCTGTAAACCAGCCCAATGTGTCTTCAGGAATCTCTTTCCCTGATGTTTCTGCTGAAGGAGTATTTCAGGCAAATCACAAGGCAAAGCTCCTCGAAAAATGTGTCCATGCTTTTCTCTAACACCATTTGTTTCTTCCTCATTAGTTTGAAGACTAATGATGCTACTGGAATTTTCTGAAATTTGTCCTCCTCTTACTGCATAAGAGAACTTAAAAGAAGACCAAGACATAAAACTGTAATAAGCCAGGTTCTCAAAACGTGGTTCTAACAATGTACTGACAGTGAAGCAGGTTAATGGCCTACCAAACTGTGGTCCAATCATTCTCTACCCTACTCAGGTGTTCTGGCTATGACACATCAAATGGTGCCATAATCCATGTGGGTTTAGGTTTCCAGAGCACTTGACCACCTGCTCCACAGCCAAGGTCTCCTCAGGAAGGAGATACATTGTAGATGTAACCCCTAGCTCTGCTTGGAAATAACATTCTGTTCTGTCTGTTCTTAGCTCAGAATAATTAGCTTTTTCACTTGTATTTCAGAAATTGTCAAGTGCTTATTAACAATAACTTCTGTATGTGCAAGTGTTTTTAACAGAGGTAAATGGGGTCTCAAAAATTCACTGTCTGCACATACATTGCAAAAAAAATAAAAAAAAAAGCAGGCCAGTTTAGAGAACAATGTAGGCATGTGTTTTTAAACTACTGTTCGTGCAGTCTGGTCAGGGCTGTGTGACACAGTATACAGTGTTTTGTCATCCAAGGAATGTCTTTGATCAAGAGTTTATGCAAGAAGAAAAAAAAAGCCATGAAACCCTAATCCGTTCCCACAGTCCAGTAAACGTGAGCTGGACAAACAGTGGACAATAGCAGCAAAGCTTGCTGCTGGAACAATGGCTGTAACTAAAAAAATTAAAGGGTTGCTGACTCACAGTTCCTACTATCAAGAAAGATTCCATAGAGTGTTGGTTATTCCCCAGAATCCTGAAGATGCTGAAAGTTAAAAAGTGTTGAGATAAAGCAGAGAAATAGGGGGCTAAAAATCAGAAATGGAAGCAAGTGACAAATGCTGAGTTGATTCTGTCTGATGCACAGTCAGGATGCAGGGACTGAATAATGAACCTCCTTTCTGCTGAGCATTTTGCTAAAATAAAACTCCATGATTTTATTAGGAATGAGCATCAAATTCTTTCAGACAGGAGACCACTATTTCAGATGTCACCCAAACAAAATCTGCACAACTAGAACACAGCTTTCTAATTTTTCCAAAACTAAAGTTTTATGCCATTTCTTATTCCTATTCAGAAATTTTCCCAAAAGCAGATACAAAGAATGCTGCACTAGCACTCAACTAGTTATGGTTATAGAATAGGATAAAAGAATTTAAAACATTGTGCAGCAAGCTGCTTTGGAATCAAGTGAAACAATGTCTGAGTTTTTTTCACCTTTCAAATATTCCATGGATTTCAGAAGTCTCTCATGTTTCAGATGAGCTTAGTGGCATGTCTCCTTCCACACAGTAGTGCAGCATTTGATAAGTAGTACTAAAGAATTCTAGCACGAAAAATGCTGAAAAAATTTAATTACCACACTTAGGGAATAAACACTCCAGCAATTAAAGTAGGAGCATTCACAGTGTGATGTCAGAGAGAGATTCAGGTTAGCTACAAATGAACTGACTGTGCAAGCTTTCAAAATAGCACACAGAGTTTTAATTATCATTTTTATTACCACCCCAGGCTAGGCTGGTCCTGCAATTCCAAACCCTGGGGCCCTGAGGTGCTTCAGCAGTGCACTGCTCCAGTTGGCCTCTACACATCAGCCCCAGACACCACAAGTTGAACTGGGAACCTGCTGAACTCTTCTCACACCTCCCAAATCCCCGTTTTCCCTGGTGATACATCCACTTCTGTGGGAATGTGTACTGTCACAACTTTATCCATTAAAAAAACAACTCTGGCAGACTGTAAAATGAGAATCTTCATGGTTACTTGCCAAACTATGAAAGCTGAAGTTTTAGGCTGCAATTAGACCAGAAGCCATGGTCCTAAGAAGTTGCAAAGGACACTATTCAAAAGGCACCAGGAATAGAAAGAATTAGAACATTACCAGAAATATCAAGTTCTTACTCTAAAGCACTGTGGGATACTAGGGTGCAGGCAGACTTTTCACAGATGGATCTCCCTTTATTCCAGTGCAGGAAGTTGTAGCTCCAGCCAAAGTGTAAATAAGCATGCATAAATACAGGGCAGGCTCAAACTCTTGCATCTCTTCAAAACCCAAAACCTACACAAACGTTGAAACAGATTTACTGGAAAATTAAAACTCCAAATTTAATCTCACATGGAAATTATCACAACCTTGTTTCAGAAAAACAGATCAGGATTCAAAAGAGCCAGAGTACCTCTACAGAGCTGGTTTTGAAGCAAGCAATTGCACACTCAGATTCTTCTCTTTTTCTGATTTATTTCACCCATTTCTGTCAATTACAGATATTCATTCAAAGCTGGTACCTTTAGTACAATGACAAGAAATGGAAAAGAAGCTGCTTAATGAAGACAGAACAAGAATTGTGCTTGGGAACTTTACCAAATGATATTTGAAGTTTACCTCTCTGCTGATGCCTCAAAATTCACTATTTCTTGTACTCAACACACATTGCAGAAAGGAAGATTACAACTCTTCTGGATTGCAAGGACTTCAGCAGCCTAGAAATAATGAGCTGTGCATCCATCTTTTAATAAAGTTCCATATTCCACAGGCTCAGCTGAGAGATGATCATGAAGACACAAAACAAGCTAGAACTCAGTCCAGGCAAGTCAGAAATCAGAGAGTGAAAAGTTTCAAACATTCCTCCCTAACTGCTGTGCTATAAGTAGGGGTGGTGAATGAATAGAGAGATATGTTCTTAAGTCTTACTTCTGCAAAATTTCAAACTTCTTGGACAATCAGCACCAAGCTACAATCTCTGTGTTCTGCTTTATTAATAGCCAATATCATAATGTACAAGGTTGTGAATTTTTCTATATCTTTGTGACCCTAAGACAAAGACAAATGAATATTCTTCATGTAACCTGGGCTTTAAATCAGGCATACCCAAAACCTCAGCTGTAACTCAGGCATAAAAACACTTCTACAGAATGCTGGGAATGTTCCACTGCCACAGCCCTGAATGTCACACAAACCCCCACAACTCACTACAGAAAACAAAAAAATGGCACTGAAGAAAGCACACAACTGCACATCCAACAGAATTTTGAACTGTACCTCATTTAATAAACCAAATCAGGCCCACACAAGTTGAGAAAGAGCAGATATTCAGAAAAATACAGACTCATGGAAGAAGAAACTCCATCAGTGTGTACACACAAATGAAACTTAACAAAGACCTAACAGAGAGCCCTAAACTTGGTACAACCCAGCTGGAAATCCTGGTTGATACAATACTTCTAGTTCAGTATATACACATGTATTTATATAATAATTTATTATAATATTATTTTATTAAAAATAAAACTAGAGCAATGCAAGAAAATTAGCCACCAAACCAATTTTCCAAATAACAGGCATCACCTGACTGCCAAAGACCCTTTCTCTCCTGAGCTGAACAAGAATAACTGTGTTTGATACAATCTCTGGAGCAGCACCTTGGCTTGTCACTCTCACACAAATGCTCCACTTGGAGCTCTCACAACCCTGCCCTTGCTTTTCTGCAAATGAGGAAACAAGTACAAATGAATTTCTACCTCAGTGTTACTTCATTTCAAAGAAATTCTCCACATAATTAGAATTATCCTGAGTGTGTACATTCTGAACTGTCTTTTTAACGACTTCACCTACACAAATATCTGTGGGCTCCTACAATCCCACACATCCACTAGATGGCTCTCACACTGCCTGTGTGCATCAAAATTCACGTGTCAGACAATGAAACAACCCCAAAACCTCAAATCTGTCCTCATGAGGCTGCACTGTGCCACACAGGCAGAGCCAGACACACAGAAGGTACAGGTGATAAAGGAATTCTGGAATTCCTCACAGAACTGGAATGCAAAGACATCCAGCAGCCCAAGCCAAAGCCTGTCCCAGGCATTTCTCTCAACTAACACAGTTAAATACATGCAGCTGGCAGCATCCATTGATTTGGAACGAGACTAAAGAGGTCACTTGTCAAGGCAGACACATAAAAAGCTCGTCTGTGAAAGAGGTACTAAAAAATACAATCAATGAGAATCACAGCTCTTCTGGCAGCCATGTTTATCACATCCTCCACTTACACTGGTAAGTTAATTTTGTGGAGTTTGCTCCCTTCCCCCATCAGTCTATGTTAGAAATATATATATAATACTATTAGAAAATCCAGGTGCAAATTCCATATTCTGAGCAGGTATCTTCATCCTTCTCCTCTGCATTCTGACCTCCTTTGTCATTCCATCCTCTGCCCACAAAAATGTTTCCTGCTGCAAAGTCTGCAGGGAATTGATCTCATTTTCCTTCATGCCCAGCACCTACACACTGTGTAAACTGAATGATCTGCATACACAGATTTAAGGAACAGACATCCTTTAACAAGGAAACTGTGCAAATGCTTGTTTTCCTTTTGAGGAACTATCAGTAAAAGACTAGCAAAGAATTAAACCAAATATTTCTGTTTAACAGATTCACACCCTAGTGTGTGTAATATCCTAAATAAAACTTGGTGACAATAAATGTTAAATAACTTTCCAAGTCCAGTGATTTTCCCTTTCCCCTTTTACATTTAACATCTCTTCACTATTTTGATTTTTTTTAACATAAAAGTACATACTTTTCCAGTTGTGTTCTTTTAATGCCTTTTTTTTTTTTTTGGTCATCCATGTTTATCTTCATCTGTTGCATTCAAAATGTAAGTGAAGATCTCTCAGTTTCAATTCTAAAATCAGACTGAATATTTAGCATTGAGCAAACCTAAAAAAGAATATACAGAAGTGTTTCAAAGGGTCTGTTTTTCAAGAAGAATGTTCAACAAAACTCCAAATTGCTCCATTTCTCTTCTGGTCCCACTTGTAACTCAAATTGTCAAAGATTATTTACAACTTGCTTTTTAAAGAATATTTTTTCCTTTATTTTACATTTGTCATTGGTTGCAAAATTTTCAACTATCAAGGATTTGCACTTAATTTATCTCACATCAAGTATTTTACTATGATTGCAGAAGGGGAACAGTAACTCCTCCACACAAATACTGTGTTTTGGAGTGGCTTTAGAAACTAAGTATCTTCAAAAAGGAATTTATGTGCTAAAATAACAATCCTACAAACCTGTTTAAATTTTCCTCTGATTTTTTCCAGATCTTCTTGCAGCTTATCATAAGTGGGGTCATTATATGGGAATTTCTGAACCATCCCTATTAATGAATCCAGAGCCCTTATCCTTTTGCTAGGAAAAAAAAAATGAATCCAATCAAAACAAAACCCAATGATCTTCACACAGGAGTTTTTTCAATCCATCAGTATGAAAATTATACAGATATATAATAATAATAATCCAGAGCACAAAACCCAGCCCTCCATCCTTCTTTAATTCAACTTCTCCCATTTAGCCCATTGTCAGGTGTGTTCAATATATATTTAAGAAATCATCAAACTAGGAATTATTCCAAATTGGGAATTAAGCACAACTGACAGATTTAAGGTTTCCCTTAAAGTCCAAAGTTGAGAAATATTCAAGAATCAATAAAAAATACTGATTAGATGACTGGGCAAAATAAAGAAATTTTTTGCAAGCAAAAAGGTAATTCTGACAGATTAATCAAAATGGGACAGAAAAAAAAAAGATATGAAGAGAAGAATGGAAGTCACAGCAAAATGACTTTTTCACCTCACCTGTTCTTTTCATCTGTGCATTTCTGGAGCAGACAGCGCCACGTCAGTGCAAACCCAAGGTAGGAACCAATCTAAAAGTGAATTTAAAAGAGTGTCATGAGGGAAAGAAAAAACCCCAAAGAACACACAGTATGTACTGTCAAACAAAAATAAAGCACTACACTGTAGCTCACTCTCCAGGAAACTAAACCCTGGATACACAAACATATTTCCAAGCTGGAAAGGCTGACAAGCCTAAGGTTACCCAAGCCACCTTCTCACTTGATGTGTCTAATTCTGCCTCCCTCTGGAGCTTTCCCAATATGAGCAGATTAGAGCACTTCCTCTTTATGTCCCAAGATGCCATGCTTTTCCCTATGCTGAGCCACAGGAGATGGGGAGGGTGGGCCTTTAGCCATAAATTTGGAAAAGATTACCAAAGCTCTGTACAGCAAATAAACTCAGAACACACAAGCACACCTACTGACCTCTCCAGCTCAAAACAGCACCTTCAAAGCAGTTTTATGGGTCCTCCTGGACACTGACACAGCAGTGAAACACAGCAGGCCTCAGCCTGACCCTTTCTGTGTGGCTGTCATTTTCTAGTGGCAGGAAGATTCCAATGCTGAAGCGTCTCCCGCTTACCTCCGAGCCGATCCTGGCTCCGTGGAGTGCTCCATACCTCCTGCCCTCAGCCATTCCAGCGTGGCTGCCCTCTGCAAACCCCTCCTGGTACCCCTCCCCGTGGAACCTGGGAACACAGAGTCACAGCTTTGTTAACCTCATTAATCTCAGCTTTGTTAATCTCAGCTCACACTGCACACCAGCGACTCTGGGCTACAGATATGTGCATCACATCCAAAGCTCAGAAATACCACATGAAATTGATTTAAATTCCAGAATCACAGGCTCATTTTGGTTGGGAAAGGCCTCGGAGATCATCCAGTCCAACCTTTGAATCTGTGTGAACCAGGCCAGAGCCCTGAGTGCTACATGCAGCTGTTCTATGGACACCTCCAACAATGGTGACTGCAGCAGCTCCCTGGGCAGCCCCTTCCAAGGCCTGGCAACCTTTTCCAAAGAAGAAATTCCTCCTTATGTCCAACTTAAACCTTCTCTGGTGCAGCTCGAGGCCAGTTATTTTTGTCCTGTCACTTGTTACCAGGGAGAGAAGTCTGACCCACATGGGGAGCTCTGTCAGGGAGTTGCAAGAGAGGGAAGGTCCTCCCCGAGCCTCCTTTTCTCCAGGCTGAGTGCCCCCATTCTGCCTCAGCTGCTTCTCATCACACTTGTACTCCAGATCCTGCTCCAGATCCACTCCCTTCTCTGGACACTAGCCAGCAACTCAGTGTCTGGGGTTAAGGCGCCCAAAACTGCCCCCAGGATTGGAGGTGGGGCCTCAGCGGTGCCCAGAACAGGGGGACGGTCCCTGCCCTGCTCCTGCTGGCCACACAGGCCAGGATGCCATTGTCCTTCCTGGCCACCTGGGCACACCTGAGCTCCCGTTCAGCAGCTCCCGGCCAGCACCCCCAGGCCCTTTCCCTCTGGGATGCTCTCCAGGAACTCTCCCGCCCTCCCGGAGCGCTGCAGGGCGTTGAGGCGCCCCAAGGGCTGGAGCCGGCACTGGGCCTTGCTGGCCCTCACCCCGCTGGGCTCGGCCACCAGTGCAGCCAGCCGGGGCCGGGCCCGCTCTGTGCTGGACCAATTCCCTTGGCAGATTGTTCCATCCTCTGAAGAACCGCTCCCTGATACCCAACCCAACCCTCCCCCGACTCAGCTTCAGGCCGTTCCGCGCTGCTCNAATCTGTGTGAACCAGGCCAGAGCCCTGAGTGCTACATGCAGCTGTTCTATGGACACCTCCAACAATGGTGACTGCAGCAGCTCCCTGGGCAGCCCCTTCCAAGGCCTGGCAACCTTTTCCAAAGAAGAAATTCCTCCTTATGTCCAACTTAAACCTTCTCTGGTGCAGCTCGAGGCCAGTTATTTTTGTCCTGTCACTTGTTACCAGGGAGAGAAGTCTGACCCACATGGGGAGCTCTGTCAGGGAGTTGCAAGAGAGGGAAGGTCCTCCCCGAGCCTCCTTTTCTCCAGGCTGAGTGCCCCCATTCTGCCTCAGCTGCTTCTCATCACACTTGTACTCCAGATCCTGCTCCAGATCCACTCCCTTCTCTGGACACTAGCCAGCAACTCAGTGTCTGGGGTTAAGGCGCCCAAAACTGCCCCCAGGATTGGAGGTGGGGCCTCAGCGGTGCCCAGAACAGGGGGACGGTCCCTGCCCTGCTCCTGCTGGCCACACAGGCCAGGATGCCATTGTCCTTCCTGGCCACCTGGGNTCTCAGAGCGCGCACGGAGGCGAATTTTCCCCGCCCTCCTACTCCTCCTCGGGCTCAGCGTTCGCCCTTCTTTCCCTGACGCTCCCCTGGCAGCTCGCACAGCGGAGCACAGGCACCGGGGAGCCCGGCGCTGCCGGGGAGCCCGTCCCGGGCGCTCCAGGCCGCCTCAGTCCCCTCACCTCTGCTCGGCCATCACGATCCCGTCGAACAGGTCCGCCATGGCGGCGCGGGGCACGCCGGGANGAAGTCTGACCCACATGGGGAGCTCTGTCAGGGAGTTGCAAGAGAGGGAAGGTCCTCCCCGAGCCTCCTTTTCTCNCGCTTCAGGCCGGTCTCTCGGGGCCTGTCGCTGGTCATGAATGACAGAGTTTGCACATCCCTCTCATGTAATGCCGGTGTCTGCGGCCTTCAAGAAGGGTGTTTTTGATGCAGATAGCCACGGTTTTTCCCTGTGAGGCCCTGGCACAGGTTGCCCAGAGAAGCTTTGGATGCCCCATCCCTGCAAGGTGTCCAAGGCTCTGAGCAACCCAGAAAGGTGTCCCTGCTCCTGGAATGAAATGATCTTTAAGGTCCCTTCCAACCCAAACCAGTCTATGATTCTAAAACACAGATATTTTTGGTGTAAATACTTACCTGAACTGTAGTGTGCAGTTCTAGGCTGCTCTGTTAAAATACTTAGGAGTTGTTAAAGATCAACGCTGGTCAAAGAAATAATTTATACTCACTTATAAGCACGTGCTTTAAAGTTAATTNCCGACTCAGCTTCAGGCCGTTCCGCGCTGCTCGCTCTCTCAGAGCGCGCACGGAGGCGAATTTTCCCCGCCCTCCTCCTCCTCCTCGGGCTCAGCGTTCGCCCTTCTTTCCCTGACGCTCCCCTGGCAGCTCGCACAGCGGAGCACAGGCACCGGGGAGCCCGGCGCTGCCGGNATCCCAGCCCGCGCCCCGATATCCCAGCCCGCGGCTCAGCTGGCCGCCGTGCGCAGCCCGGTGCCGTGCTGTGGGACAGGAGCCTTTTCCCGGTATCCAGCCTAAACCTGCCCTGGCACCGCTTCAGGCCGGTCTCTCGGGGCCTGTCGCTGGTCATGAATGACAGAGTTTGCACATCCCTCTCATGTAATGCCGGTGTCTGCGGCCTTCAAGAAGGGTGTTTTTGATGCAGATAGCCACGGTTTTTCCCTGTGAGGCCCTGGCACAGGTTGCCCAGAGAAGCTTTGGATGCCCCATCCCTGCAAGGTGTCCAAGGCTCTGAGCAACCCAGAAAGGTGTCCCTGCTCCTGGAATGAAATGATCTTTAAGGTCCCTTCCAACCCAAACCAGTCTATGATTCTAAAACACAGATATTTTTGGTGTAAATACTTACCTGAACTGTAGTGTGCAGTTCTAGGCTGCTCTGTTAAAATACTTAGGAGTTGTTAAAGATCAACGCTGGTCAAAGAAATAATTTATACTCACTTATAAGCACGTGCTTTAAAGTTAATTTATGCTATTACTTTCCAGATACTTAATGAGAATGTGGCTCTGGGTCACCCTATTCTGCCAGCCTGGAGTTGGAATACGTATATTTTTGAGGAAATAAAGGGAGTTTTAATTTATCATGTTGTTCTCCATTCATATGCAAAGTACACTGGCAGAGTAGAAAGAGTGGCCCTCCAACTTTCCACCAACAGGGTTTCAGTGATTTGAGCAGAGGTAAAGTGGACACTGTGACTTTTGAATTGATTTATAGGTTTTTACACTTCCTCCAAGTGGAAATGAAGACGCCCAGTATCTCCTTCCCCGCAGTCCCCCCCACACACTCTTCTAACAACTCCTATTTGCACATCACAGCTTCCAGCTGAGACTTCACAAGGAGACATTCGACACCTGAGCTTTAAAAACCTTTTAGGGCTGTAAAATGCGCTGTTGCGAATGAAAGCCCCGCCACGGTCCGCCTGTCTTTGCGGAGCTGCGAGGCCCCGGGGCCGGGACGAGTGCGGAGGGGCGCTGCTGCTGTTTACATTCCCACGGAACCCCGCGGGTCCTTGCAGGGTTTGCACACCCGGTTCCTGACCGAGTCAGGTGTCTCGGGGCAGGGGAAGCGTTTCCCAGCAATCCTCCCACCTCAAGCCGAGATCTTGTCAGGTTTTATAAGCAAAACAGCCAGGTTTGGTCAGAGCTGGGATGGGAAAACTCCAGCGAAAACTGAAGCACTCCAGGAAGTGGTGTGGGTTAATTCAGCTCCTGGCACTCTTCCCTCTGTCTGAATAAATATTGAACCAACTCTAACTGTGCTGTTGCAGGAAAAATCATCGTGCTGCCGGTAGAAGATGGTAATCCAAAGGTGTCAGCAAATAGGGTCACGGGAGAGCTCAAGATGCTGTTCCCAAAATGTAAGGTTGCCTGTCTTTGCACCCTTGAGATATATTCACACTGTTACACCCACTTAAAAAATCTCTCACTGGTGCAATTGAACTGTGTACCCTCCAAACTCCATTATTTGCCATGTTTCCTGTCAAATCTGTGCGATTTTTTAGCAGAAATGTAAAAGTGACTTTTTTTTTACCAAACTTTTAAAGTTATTTCGTATTTTATTTTGTTGTCTGGTTTGATGGTTTTGGGTTTTTTTAAGAAAGGTCTTGAAAGACATTCGAAGAAAATATAGTGACTGATCAAAACTGGAAATTAAACCCCCTGAAATCTGGAAAGTTTGGGAATAAAACAACCTGAAAATCAGAACTACCTCTCCCAGCATATGAGGAGTGGGAACCCTCCGGATGTGTGGCAGTGGCTCAGCACAAAAGAGAATGGGAAAACACCATGGGAGATGTTTGCCAGCCAAGAAATCTGCTGTTCCTGTGACTCACAGCATTTCCAAATGGAAATATTTGGCCTCTTTTCCTGCCAGGAACTGACATCTTTTTCAGGCAAAACCCACCACTTTTCTCCCTGGCAGCACTGGTTAGAATGGTTCCCGTTTTTAAATGGGAGTAACCTTCTACCCACAGGATTTTTTTATTTTTTTTTTTTTCAAGAAGCTGCCCAGGGAAGTGGTTGAATCACCATCTCTGGAGGTATTTATTTAAAAGATGTGTGGATATGGCACTTAGAGAGAGACAAAAGAGTCAAGCAGATTTCAGTGTTGAAGATGATTTTCTCTTTTATTGCAAATGTACACATTACACTACTGATAATGCACAGAAATTTAAAAATTGGCTAAAATTCCTGCTGTTTAAAAATTGGCTGAAAAATTGGCTATTGTTGGCTAAAATTCTGTTGATTACAAAACCGCACAAGATTTGTTACAACTAAAAAACCCACCTTCAGAAGTATATAAATAGAATTTTGAGCATAAATAACAGTAACAAAATAAACAGAGGTATGTATTCAATAAATTAATTATAAATATTGCCTTGGCAATGAAGTGCTAGGTCAGAAGAAGAGCAGGTTTTCCAGTAAAGCTTTTTTTCTTTTTTTTTGTCCAGAAATCTCTATTATAAATGAACCTTTGGAAACAAGTAGAATCTCTGAACCATCCTTTTTTTTTTTTTTCTTTGACTTCACTTTGGTTATTCCTTCATTGAATCTTTTCAAAGGGAGAACAAGAACTTGAAGGTATCAGGTGCCTTGACCAGAGGTGCTCACAATACCTCCCTGCAAGGAGAATCCTGACACAGTTCTGCATCTTTTAACTCACTAAAACATCTCTCCACTGATTCCCGTGGATGCTGAATCAAGCCTGGAAGTGACTTGAAAGAATTCCTGGTGGTTAAAGGTTAAACACAAAAACCTATTTTACAACTGATTTGACCTATACATCCATTCTCAGTGTTTTTCTCTGTTTGCTAAGGACATATACATGCTTATATACAACAGAATCTTCATTTAAACATCGTTTGAGCTGTTCATTCCCTACCTGATGAACATCAATTCTAGCCCTGGGCATTCTGCCAACCACACACTGAATTCTCACTGATTTTGATGAGAACTCTCTGCTGCATAATTCTGATGCCACAGAGAACATAATTTAGCCTACAAAAGAAATCAATGATCAAGTTTCCCAAGGTACTTTTTATCAGTAAGGGAAGGGAGGAATTTTTCCCTTTCTTCCCTTATTTTCTAAGGGAAGAAAAAGCACTATATACAAGCAGATTTGTTTTTTCAGTACCATGCTTTCAATAGAAAGTTTTCCCTAGAATGTTGTTAGCAGCCTTTTATGAAGCAGCATTAACTCAAGTTACATCTGATAGGATGTTTTCCTTCATCTAGTTTTGGTCCAAATGTTTGAGTTTGAGGTCTCTGAAGAGGAAAAGCTTTTCTGCATTTGCTCATATGAGCAGATATAACAGGTGAATATATGTGGAAGTGAAGCTGGTGTAGAAAAATTATAGTTATTTTATCACCACCTATGGAGGAATTCTGATAAAGCTACTAAACTCTTTTGCATTTAATCCTCCTTTTCTAAATAAATCTATGGATAGTCAATTCTTTAGACTATAGAACAGCCTCTTGGCACTCATATCTTACAGGTACAACGAGGACAAGGCTGGCTCCATACTCAAATACACAAAAAAGTCCTCAGATATCACTATACAAAAAGCTAAACCCCCTGTGGTACTCTGCAATATTCCTGTAAAAACACAGTGGGAGCACAGTCACTTCTGGAAGCTGGGGCTCTTCACTGGGGCCAGCTTAGAGGCGATGCCAAAGGGGTCCATGCTGTCCGTCTCCAGGGGCGAGGAGAACACCTCTGGCTCAAAGGCCTGGCTGTAATCCCCGTATTCCCCAAAGTCTGCTGACTCCACGGGCACTGTGTTGATCATGGGCAAGAAGTGAGACAGGGGAAGGAAATCTTTCCCCTTGAACTGCTGTCTTTGTTTGGCATTGCTCAAAGACACTGATATTCCGTGTTTTTTGGATTTATACACGTTGTAGCCGTCCGGGCGAATCTCTTCCTCAAAGGAACAGTCTTCAGTGGAATACCTGAGCTGAACAGCAAGGAACAGCAAGAATTACAAATGTACCCACCAGGCTGCTTGTATTCAACCACAAAACAAACCTTGGATGGGAAAAGTCCTTGTCCATCAGTGGGGTGTCCTTCTGCCTTGTCCCTGTTCTGTTCTGTTCTATTCTATTCTATTCTATTCTATTCTATTCTATTCTATTCTATTCTATTCTATTCTATTCTATTCTACTCTACTCTATTTCTATTTCTATTTCTATTTCTATTTCTATTTCTATTTCTATTTCTATTTCTATTTCTATTACCATTCCGTTCCATTCCAGAACCCCTGAAGTTCTTTCCATGTCCATCCCATTAAATCAGCTTTGAATCCTGGGATGTGATTCTCCACAGCCACCACACTTATCCCATCCTGAGCACTGGGAAGAAGAGTCTCAGGTGCCTGTGCTGATTTAGATAAACTGTCCTTAATTGCAGTCATGAGTCCTAACCCAAATATAGAACTCCTGCTCTGTTAGAGGTTTGCCTGTGCAAGGGCTTCAGGATCAGCTCTGTAGAGAGGCAACAAGCCAATCAGTAAAACACTTCTAACTAGAAGGTAATTTCCTCCTTTTTCCACTCAAAATTTACCGAAATTGCCAAAGACCCTTTCACAAAGTGTCATTTTCCTGTTAACATGAGAACTGTTGAATTAATACCAGCACAAGCTAGGATTTTGTAGAGAAGAATGTATTTTCTTAGGTATGAATTTGTTGGATTACATTTGCAATGGCCTGTACAGATATTATATATCTGCAACATCTGAAGTTATAAATATATATATTAGACCCATATCAGCAGGTCAGACGTCTCCAGATCTTTACACCAGCACTGCATTTCTTACAACTCTGCTGCTATTTCAGTCTCAGTCTCAGTGCAGGTGATTGAACCTGGGTCAATAAAAGAGAATTGCTGATTATGTCTCAGTCTGCAGAGACAGAAATGTCCTTACATGACTGTTCTGTCTGTCTGAACAGAGAGCATATTTAATACTTGTGGGCCTTTCTCAAACATCCCCAGTAACATGGAGTAAAATTAAGGGCATGCATTTGGTTATCTTTTAAAAGCATGTTTTAAATTAATAAAGTGATTTCAGAAAATACATTTTCTCCAAATAAAATGGTGCAGTATTTATCCTTACACACACATTATATATCAGAAAAACATGTGTATATGACAAAAAATTTGGGCTGAATTGTTAGCTGTCTTTGTGAGTGCTCAGCCTCACTAAAAAGGATGATGAAATAAAAGAGCTTCTTGCTCAAGAAGTGCACACTACAAACAACAGATATTGATTGAGTCCCCGTGTCCCAGCTATACCTTTCCCTCTTCACTTCATTGGGATGGTCTCTAGTCTGTTTTTGTAAAAAAGTATCAAACAGACTATTTAAAGTATTTCCAGATTTTTTTTTCCACAGGAGGGATTTTGTTCACAGGAAGAATCACAGTATGTCAGTATATTCAGCACTTCCCCTGAACTACTGACTGCAGCACACTGCACATTCAAAACCCAACCCCAGTCATCAGTTCTCCAGTGTCAAAACAGGCCAAGCTGCAGGAGCACAGGTTCAGCCCCCAGACACCGTGTTTGCCCTTTTGTTCTCCAGTCCTGAGCGTGGTGCTGATAAGGTAAAGATTTACCTGCAGAGCTGCCTGGCAGGCTGGGAGTACAGAGGTGACAGCAGGTGTCCACAGCACGGAGGTGGGACAGCATGGCTACGTGCTGTTGTGTTTTCAGAATAAAACCCCAGCCTGCATCTAATGCTCTACACAACAAATGCAGTTCCAGTCAATGTGTATGCCTTCAAAATCGTGTTATAGGAAAGCCATTTTAAAAATCTGTGATTGCTCAAGTTCAGCTGGTGGCTCCATTGGGAGCAGAATCCAGGCTCCGATTTGTTTTGGATATACATTAAGGAATTAAGCTAATAATTGACCTACCATATCATCTGAACTTGTGCACCTCATCTTGGCCTCGACTGATTTGAGCCCAGAAAAGCAAGGAAATTCAGAAAGAAAGGCTTAATTCTATGTTCTACATTCTTAATTCTATCTGCATTCAGAAATGTCACTGTTGCTGTTCTTAAAGATACTGGGAGTTTTGAGAATGGGCCAAGTCCTCTCCTGATTGAAATCAGCAGAAATTTTGCTGGAGTAATCAAAAAAGAATCAAGCAGTATCTTTACTGTGGCATCATGAAAAGCCATTGCTCTGTGAAACTCAGGCTTCTGTACCGACTAAATCGGAACAGCACCTGTCAAATTCTAGAGTCAATAATGTATTCACATGCCTTAAAAATGAGTTTTTGTCAATGACTCGTTGCGAAACCTAGTGAAAAAGCTAACCTAGTGGCATCAGTGAGGCACTTAACTCCCCAACCCCTCAGAGTTCCGCAGGTGTTCTGTTACAGTAGGGCAGATGTGAGGCAGTGGAGAAGCATCCTTTCCCCCTCAAAATCCTTTTTTTGTTAGTAGCTTCCTAAGACATGGCAACCCCGTGTTGCTGGGAATTGTATGCCTGGCAGCCAGCTGGTTGCAACTCTGCTCCAAAGGAGCAATATCTTCTTTATTTTTTTTTCCCAGGATACGTGACCTGAACAGTGAGAAATTATTCATATTCTACAGCAGAGCTTAATCTATTTCAGCAGCCAAATCACAATCTCCCACTGATGAGAATTTTAAGCCTAAATGCAATTTTGCCCTGGGCTGTACTTTCCGTGTATTTTGGCAGGGGGCACGCAAAACATCGTTTACTTCCGAAAGGACGTTTCCTTTCCGCCTTCTAACAATCCCCACAGCTTTTCGGGCAGCGGCGGTGACAAGAACCGCAGGTCCTGGGGCGACCCGCGGGGAGGCGGGGGAGGGAGGGTGGCGGACCCCGGGAAGCTTTGTTTGCCCGTTCTTAGAACACGCCGCAGTTCCAGAGCGGAAAACGCCCCGGGGGCCGCAGCGCGGTGCTCACCTGCCCGTGCAGCCGCCCCGCCTCGTCCATGCACAGGTACCGGGAGCTCTGCACGCCCTTGATGGCCACGGTGCGCACGGCCACGGCGCGGATCTCCAGCAGACCTGCGGGCAGAGACACAGAGAGGGGACAGCAGTGTCACCGCGGCCGCCCCGGCCCGTCCGCACCCCTGTCCCCATCCCCGCCGCCACTCACTCTGCGGGCT
>VXBS01002000.1:58109-85659 GCA_013400255.1 Sitta europaea
CAGAGCCCCGCAGAGCCCGGCCCGGGCAGGCCCCGCGGCTGCCGCTGTCCCCGGCCGTGTCACTAGATGGAGCCTGGCCCCTGGGATGCGGCTGCCGCGCCGAGGGGGAGCCGCTCCGGGGGCCTCCCCGGCTCCTGTTCGCCCCCACTTCTTACAAAGAGGCCGGGGGAAAAAAATTCTAGGTGAAGCAAAACTGCATCGCCCGATTTAATCTTCAAATAGAAAATTTTCTTCTGGTCTGTGCGAGGATTTTTTTTCCACGTGGGCTCCTCCCAGGTAGCTCGCTCAGCAAATGCCCCTGGAAAGCAGACACACATATTTGGGGGGTTTTCCACTGTATTTGCATCTCAGTGATGTTTAAAGGGATTGCTGCCTACTTTTCTGCTGTACATCCGAAGTGATCGTTGAAGGAATTTTCTCAGATTTCAAAAAAGAAAACTGGTAATTTCATAAAGAAAAAAAGAAATCTTTCCCCCACAGGACATTAAATGACAATTAAATAAGATATAACCCCACCTGCCAACCAGCTTCTCTGAAACAAGGCTTTGCTCAGCTTCCACATACTGATTGTATATTTTTCTACTCGTTTGCTTTAATCCTTTTGTCCCTACACTTGCATCTCCCTCCTACAAACACCCCCACAAAAACCTTTTCTTCATGAGCGGTCTTAGCTCAGAGAGGATGAGCACATAGACAAGGCCACACAAAAATCCTACAGAGGCTTGTAGGAAGAAATCTTGCACTTATTATCATGTGCAACTTCAGATGCATTTAACTGGAGTTAACCACATCGATCAGTCCGAATCAGGGTCGTGTGTAACAAACTTACTGTGAGTGAGGGATTGAATCTCATCAATCACTTCAAAAGCAGCTACTGCTGTTGATTAGCTTTGGGCATTTTTTGGCAATCAGCTTGAAACACCCAGAAAAGACCCTAGTTTTTCCCTGCATGGTTACTGAATAATTAATAAGGATTAAGAGCACTTTTCATTCATTCCTGCTGCATCCTCCAAATCATGTGTGGGCTTTCCTACCGATTCTGCTCTTTCTTACATCACGGAAGTTCACAATATTATAAGCCCAGTAAATAATACTAAGGCATGTGAGTCCCTAATTCTTTTTTTCCTCTGCAATGTTATTACATGGCTGCTACAAAGGCAGTTCCTGCCCTGCAGCCCTGGGCCCCACAGCAGTTGTGCATGTAATTCATCCTGGCATTCTTCAAGGTACTGAGCACCCACCACACATGCAGAGGTTATGGTCTGAAATGAATCTGAAAGGCTTCTTTAGCTCAATTCTTCTGTGCAGCTCAGTGAATAGAAGCTGTTTTATGATCACTACTTCTGCTATACTCTAGTGGAAACAGTAATCATGATCGTGAGTTTTATTTTCTTCATCAAGAAATTCAGGCTTCTTCCAAGCAGCAAGGAATTGATGCTTGAAAGTTGTTCATTCATCTCTGTGAGGATCAAAAATTGAGGAAGAAAGGATAAATCATTGGCACTAAATGATATTTCAAATCAGTGAAAAAGCTGGCTATAAAGGAGAATTTCCCAACAATTGATGGAGAGCCATTAAAAAGTATCTTCATTGTTGCTGTTGCTGATGTTGCATGGGCTGATGTTGACATGTTCGTGTCTAATCAAATTAAAACGAAAATGAAGCACTTAACTAATTTTTTTGAATGGCCTCTTCTTAGAGAAAGGTTTCATTCTAAATAATTTGTCCAAGTTTCCCTGTAGTCCCTGACAGAAGTAAGTGCCTACAAACACTTAATTGGACTGAATACTACCAATCCTATCACAAAACAGCTGCTGAAGAGATATGGGTTAAATATACCCTGGAAGTGTTCATTTCTTTATTGCCTCTGTAAAGAAAAAAAAAAGACCTAGATGATTAACTCAGATTGAGGGCTTTATTTTTAGCTAGAGATACATACACTAATAAATGTCACTGAACTAATGAATGTCACTGAATTCAAAATACAAAAGTTGCAACACATGATTTTAATTCCAGTTCCTGTCTGTGTCACTGAACTTTATAATTTATTGGCATCTTTTATCAAAGTTCAATAGAAAGTCACATGCCTTTGCATGTTCCTACAAATGCATTTGCAGGAAAAAACATATGTTTGCAGAATAAATGTATTGTAGAGTAAATCCATCACTTCCAGTGCTGGACCTGCTTCCTGCAACAAGGAAACCAGGTAGTGTTGGATTTTCTGCTTTTATGAGGATAGGAAAACCAACCAAAAACCCAGGAGCAAAGTCTTATAGAACAAAAATACCTCCTGACCAAACAGTACACAATTGCAAAAGCATTTTCACCTGTTGCAATGAATCATTTATTTCCACTGCACTTTTCAATGTTCCAGTGTGATTTCTGCAGAACAAGAAGTCCAGGTTTTGTTAATAATGAAGTGAATATGTTTTGGAAGAAAAAGATTAGCTAAAAATAAAAGTCAAACATCCAGAGATCCAAAAAGGTAACAGAGGGTTTGTGCTGGACTAAATAACAACATCACTGAAACCAACTGAAAAGAAACTAAGACAAGTGGCCTCAAAAATGATGAGGAAATAGGGCAAGAAGACACCATGAGTCAAAGCTGGTCATAGCAGGCTACCTTGTGGTGGAGATCAAAGGAAAAATTATATAGGTGAGTTACTCAAGACCAATTGAGGGTCAAAATGTGAAAAAGTGGAGGCATTTCAGATGAAGGGACATATTCTCAGCTATGGAATATCTTTGGAATATCATGGTGAAAGCTTTGGCTGTAGAAGCCACTGCAGGAAGATGGAAATATTGCAGAAGCATTGAAGATTTTCTGCTTCCTTTTGGGGTGTCTTTGGGACCTACTGCAGATTTTGTAGGTGGGATTACACGGGTGTGATCCAATATTTCTTTTGTGGAGAGATCTGTCAGTCTTCCCCCCTTTTCTCTGAAGTCAGAGGTGGGAGAATTACAGAGGCTGCAAATACTCTGAGGGTGGGAAGGTTCCAGGCAGGGCTGGAGATGTCAGTGCTAATGCCGCCGGTTTCTGGTTTCTGCTGTAGTTCCTGCCAGTCATCCCAGAAGTGACAGAGAAAAGAAAACTATTTTACCCATGGCAGAGGGCCAGCAGAGCAGTCCAGCCTTTTCTCTTGCTTCTGGTGGAGAAGAATATGTCAGGAGAATGAGGGCAGGCAGAAGTGAAGACACAGGACACTGTGATACGCAGTTATTCGAGCAGGAGCTTGTTCTATAAAGAGCCTTATCAGCACAGCACAAGTTAAAAAACCTGCCTAAGAAGGAGAGGTTACTCCACCATATGTCAGGGACTGCTCTGCTTCCCAGCTGCTTCTGCAATCCAAGAGGCATGGAGGTGACAATATTTCTCCCCGGGCTGTGAATGAGTGCAGAATTGAGATTCCACAGCTCCCGCTGCGCACACCCACTGACAGGATGTCATAGGATGGGACGAGCACTCACTGAGTCTCTCCCCTGATACCACGGTCCTCAGTGAATTTGTAGGATTCAAATGCACCAGATACTTACAGACTTTTCAAATGATCCACCTCCATAGGGGTGCTACTTGTAAAACTGCTCTGCCAAGGAAGGTCAACACGCTGGGGAGATTGTTGCTGCTGTAATTGGCTTTTGTTGTAGCTTGTTCTTTCCAACGAGCACAGCCAGGCAGCCAATTTCAAATATCTCTCACCATTCTGTTATCTAATGCTTCCTCAGCTATTGCTATCAGTCAATGCATTCCAGAGAGCAATACTGAGCCTGGAACTGACTTGGAGCTTGCACAGTCAAATGATATTTTCTGGTTAGGTCTGCTCTAAAGCTCACAAAATTCTCATCAGCTTCAAATTGCTTAAATGTATTTTTTCCATCACTGCAAGACACTCTTTCATGTTTTAGAGGTTTTTCTTCCACTCCATCTTTTCTGTGAGCTATGAAATCCTTCATAATTACACTATAGAATAAACCTTATTGATTTTATGGGATCATATTTGGTACAGTGCTTCTCTAGCACCTTATTCATACTAAACCAACCAAAGCTGGTTTTTTCTTGTGTGATGTCTTTCTTATGTTTTGAGCAAACTTTCATCCTGCAACAGAAATGAATAATTGCAGGTTTCTTTGCCAAGAGGTTACATTTTGATTTCCAGCTTGACCTAGGGAGTAATGCCCCTGGACTTTGTTTACACAACGTGTTTGCAGAAATCATGAGGAAAGCTTTTCTAGAAGAGGGTAACTCTAGATCATCAGCTGCTCAGTAAACATTGTATCCTTGGAGCATTTTCCTGTATTCTTTTCCTGACAGTATGTAATAATTCCGTCTTTATGAAAAGTCCCAGCTTTACTGGAAATATTTTCTATTTTATAGACAGAGAACAGTAGAAGAAGATATACCAGAAACGCTTCAAACTTGCAAGAGTGCAGACTTAGAGCTGTGGTCCTGTACAAATACACCTGGACAGTCAGAATTAATCAGGTGGTCTTATTCAGCCTGTGACAATTCCCACAAAATCACTCCTGAAGAGCACAGTAGGAAGCCAGGATTTGCAGACTTCAGCAACAAGACCAGTAGAGGCCATTGGAACAGACCCGACCCGGGGGCAATTTCACTGAGTGAAATCTGGGATGAATTTGTCCCACAGAGGTCTAGCTTTTCTAGCTTTCACTGGAGGGGCATTGTTGAGAAGGACACTGAGCCAGGGGTGCTCGGGTGATGATTTTTTGGGAGTCAGAAGTAGAGAAGGAGAGGTATGAAAGGGGTTTAGCTCTGCCTGTCTGTTTGGTGAGACACTGAATCCCTCCTTTCCCTTGGAGTTAAACCACCTCAGAAATGTGACTGTGCCTTTGCTTAAAGGCAGATGTATTCTCAGAAACACCTATGATAGTAATCCTGATTTGTTGTAAAATTGACACTACAAAGTTTCTATTCATGAAGATGATAAATGAAATCATTCAAGGTATTCATTATGCATATGACCATCTAAGTGTTTTTTTAGCTAGAATCAGTTAGGCTCAGCTGAGAAACTGTGGGAGAGTTCTTATGGCTTATGTGATGCCAATAATCAGTTCACCCTCCAGGGACAGATTGTCCCTACAGTTAGTTAGTTCTGGATGGCTCAGTCCTGGTAAGACTGAAAGATGTGAAAGGTAAGAATTGTACCTTTCTGGGGAGTTTCTGCTTTAGATAGTTGTGGCTTTCTTTTTTTATTTATTTGGGCTTCAAATACTTGATGAAGATCAGAAATAAAATGAGTGTGTGCTGCACACATTACAACAATTTTCCCTGTTGTGAAGTAAAAGAGGCAGAAAGGGAGCTAAGGAAGCCAGCTAAGACTCATGATTTTCTTGCTGTTTTGTATTTCATGCTACACTGCTGCTTATCACTTCTAGAACTGCAAGGCACCGACAGAACTGTATAAATTGTAAAGAGATGTCAATGATTATCAAATTCAGACCACGAGTGGTTATTCACCTGCTGTCATCACCCTTGATTATGATGATACTGCAGGAAGGACTGAAACGATGAAGCCCTTTATGAAACAGTCTGAACAAATGTAAACTCGAAAACTTAGTACAAAGTTTCCTAATGATTTAAGGCTGTTAATATTTTGCACACAGACATATCCTCAGCTTCTGGAGAGAAAAATTATTCCTCTGAGTCAACAGAAGTCTAACCTTTCACTCCAGGTCGAACCGTGGGCCTAAAACCTTGGAGAAATATCTTAGGAAAAATAAAATTCTCATGCAACTCCTCCAAATTCTAGTTTAGTACATGGATTTACTTCACCTGGGTTTTAAGAAGTGCAATGATATCTTGCCTCCTTTCTCAGAAGACTTCCAGACTCCATCCTTAACATTGGTGACAACCATGTAGGAAGTTTTACAATGACTTTGCTCAAGAGAGAGGAAGATTATTAATAAACTGTCTTCCTCTTGGAGGTCATAGGGAGTAATTTTCAACTGAAATGAAGCCTAAAGCATAGCCTGGGTGTAGCTGCACAATTTGCTGTGAATTGGGAAAGTGAATAACTTTCTCTGATGTTCCTTTTTGCAACTGGTCCCCTTTTGCTGCCACCAAACGTGGCTGTGGGACATTTGGGGTCAAGAATTGAAGAGAAAAGGTTACTGGAGCATCCTGCCAATGCAGCTAAAAGTGACCTTTAGCTGACAAAGCAGAGTAACAAGGGATCTAAAAGAATGGTATTCGAATAGCCAGTCCATCCAAAACATTGCATTTGGATTGATCCTAATCAGCCATAATTTCCTCCTTTAATGGCCAATTAAAAGGCCATTTGAAAGTAAGAGAAGCAGAACAAATCAGCATGGAAAGAGCCTGCATGGTCTTTAGAAAGTAATTCAAGTTTACTTAGGTTTTACACATCTGACTAGTGAGGAAATGAGTGAGTAATGGATGTCTTACTCCAAAAGTAGTTCAGCTTCATTAAATAACTTGTTATAGTAAGAGACAAAATCTGAAACACCACTGGAAAGTAAAATGAAATATCTGCATCACCACAAGGAACTTATCTACCTAAACATCACAAATATTGGAAGGAATATAGAACCCCCCCACTAATTGGCTATTGTGTGTTATGTACATTGACTTGCTGTAAGGAGCAGAATGAAAATCAATGTGTTTATGTGTATTTACAACTGTGATCAGACATACAATGGTCAGAACAATTCTGTTTTACCATTTTTAAACGCCAAATATTTTTACACCAAACAGGTCTTCAAGTTGTTTTCCTTTTTCTGGAAACAAAATTCCTTGAACACTTCAAGCCAAAAGTGAGAGCCCCATTGCCTCTGGTCCTTTCATGTCTGGAGGTCCCAGGAACGTCCTTGCACGACCAGAGGCAGAGAGCCCTCAGTTGCTGGGGTGAGCAAGGCAGACAGAGGTGCTGAGGATGGCAAAGTGGAGACTGTGGAGCCTCTGTCACATGGGGCAGTGTGCACTTCACACCCTCTGGGCTGTGGATATTTGGATTTGGGCACTCCTTTTGCCAAGGGGGCTGTAAAGACCATCACCCCCCCCCCCCACACACACACACTCCCCCCAGATAATTCAGAATTTAACCTGCTTCAGATCATTTCCAGAGCAGGACAGGAATCCTTCTGTCCCTGAGTAGGGCACTGAGGTTTCAATCAACAGCAGAGGCTCCCTGAGACCTGTCTATTGCTCTTTATCAGAGGCCTCCAGCAGATAAAGCCTGTCACAAACCAGCTACTGATGGCTGCCACTGCAGCCTGGCTCCAAGGAAGAGGTGCTGTTGCCAGGCAGGAGATGCCCTTTTTCCCATTCCCTGGGTTAGCAGGACACACATTGCCACCAGCATGGTTTGGACTCAGCCAGGCAGATGTTCCATCAGCTCTATAAAATTGTAGAAGGAAGTAGCCAATACCAACGACCTGGAGAGCAGCAGAACTGTGACTGAGCCCTGCACAAACCCTTCCAATTCATGGCAATACCAGCACTCCACTCTCAAGAGAGGGTAATCCCCAAATTTGTGAGTTTTTCTCACACACATGGGCAGCAATGTCAACCCTTTGCACAGCAAGTAGCAGATATAAAACCCCACAGATTAATCATTCAACCCTCACCCCAACTGCCTGAGTTCCCTGTAGAACTGCAATTTAAAGTAATATTTGTAGTTTAGTCCTGTGAGGCCTCATGAGAATGAAGGCTCCCTTTTGCCTTACATCTCTATGAGCATGAAAATAAAGCAACAATATCATGTTTTCCCTTCCTCACATAACAAGATGCACAAGGAATGGATTTTGTAGTCCTCCAGGCCACACATTTATTTTTCTAGAGAGTTACAGCTGTGCATACACATGGCTCCAGCTTTTCCAATTTCAGATCAATGAGCCACCCAGCAAAGAGCACAGAGTTGGCAGGTCCTCAGCATTCAGCTGAATGAAATGAAAGGGAGCTCAGTTCTTGGCTCCAGTTTTCTGTCACTCCATTGTCATTCAACGAAAGGGACCAAAGAGAGAAGTGATCAATCCATAAACTCGTGAAGCCTCAGTCTCCAGCTGTCATCAGCTTTGAGCCCCCTCCACTGATCTTATCTGTTGCAGAGTGATTGAAAGTAATTTGTTTTGGTTGAAAGTAATTTGTTTTGGAGAGTAATTAGATTACCTCTTGGGGGGCTTCCTACCTGGTGACCCAGTGTTTCTACTTCACTTGCTGCTCATTAACATCAATTACCATAGAGACACTCTTCAAAGGAAGGCTTGCACTGCCCAGGGTGGGGAACCTATTAAGAAATATGCTTCTCATTTCTGCGAGGAGATAATAAACCTTCTGGTGTCACACAATTATTTGTGGGTCAGACACATAAGATCCCACTGGGGCTTAAATCTTCTGTTTGCCATTCCGAGTGGAACATTTAGCAGTTTGGAATGAGCTGGATCTCTCTTATAATGGTGTATATTGAATAGAACAGGCCCAAGCATAATATCTGGGAACATTTCCTGGCACTGTATGAATATCCTGCACTCACAGAGGTACTGGGATGGCAAATAAAGCTCATGTCTTTTGGGGGAAATGCAGAGAAGCACAAAAGTTCATGCTCTGATTCTTGTCCCCAGAGTCACCTCTTTTTAACTGAGACAGTTGATATGGCTGTGTAAATGACACAGTGCTGATAAGCATCATCATAAACTGGTGTCTCATTTTTTTCTGCAATGATGTGGGTGCCAAATGAGTTGTTGCCTGACTGGGACATTTACTGGTAGTGATTACATCATTACTACTGTGCCATCCTACAGAATAACAGAAAATAAAGAACCATATTCATCCACCTTTTGGACCAGGTCTCTTTTCAGGCACAGCAAATCTGAGTAATAAATGGCCCTGGTTATCCCTTCATTTACCAATATTCAGTCCAAAACTTTCTCTTTTTGAATCTGATTTCTGTGCTGCTCAGGAAGTAGAAAAACATATAGAGGGAGCAGAAATTGTCTCTAAAGGTAAAGTTTGCTGGCTAGATGCTGTGTAGAGCCATTGCAAGGCCTGGGCTGGCCCTGGGCATGCAGGATGACCTGGGATTGACAACAAAGAAGCTGGGGGAGAAACATCCTTGGTGAAAACATCCTGGTTGTGCTGCTCATGGGTACCTGGTCCAGCAGGAGAGGAGTTCAAGTTGAACATCTGAGTCACAATGGCAGGGAATCATCACCAGGGCCTGTAACCATCAACCCCCCCCTTCCAGATGATCCTGGTTCTCCAGGTTTAGCTCCCTGCTACAAGCCCTTTAAATGGCTTTTCTGACGAGCTGCTAAAAACTAGCATCTGAAGTAAATAACTGCTTTTTGTTTGTTTGTTTGTTTGTTTGTTTGTTTGTGTTGTTTGAGTAATTAGGTCATTATATCTGAAAGTGGTTGTTTCATGTGTGCCAAGAGGGAATAATGAAGACCTTTGATGAATCCAGCATGTAAATGTGGGGAAGGAATGCAGAGGCAGAGGAATGACCTTTCTGGAACAGCATTTCTCCCCACACCACCATTTTTATCCGTGTTAAAGTCAGTTAATGCATTTACTTTTTCCTGCTGTGTGTATTCTCCAGTGCTTCCTTTTCCTAATAAAATGCACATTGTCCAATGGGTTTGCCACGTTCTTTAAATGGCTGCTTCAGGCATGTTTGTGAGACAGCCAGTGGCTGCTCAGACAGAGTTGAATGTTTCCTCTTTCCACAGCTTTCAAGGGGTGCCTAGAACTTATATATTTCATGAGATTGCATTTATTTATTGTTCATATTAATGCTGAGCTATGAATGACCTGCAGCCACCCCTCCAGATCCTAACCATGGAGATGAATGGAGGTAAACAAGTAAACTGATTTTATTACTCATTCAAGTGGTAGTTAAAAAATAAAACACAAGGACCAAATATGGAAAATAAATAACCTTTTGTTTCTCAGGACTGATTCTCACAGGTAAGGGTGGATTGACTTATGTGCTCATGTGAGTGACTGTGGAGTGAAACTAGACTTTTGTTTCTGTGCAGCAGGAAAAAAAAAGGTCTGTTTTGGCATCATTTAAGCTTGAGTCAAAATAAATGGTTTGAAGGAAAAGACTTCCCTCCCTGCTGTGTTTCAGTTTTCATTTAGGAGTAAGTGGCATCAGAGCATGGGGACTGAATTCTCTTTGGAATAAACCTGTATTTGTGCTCACTGAGGTCCCCTGACATGGTGCTAGCCCCAGTGGCCACTAAGTCCATGGGATCAGGTTAGACCTTACCTGAAGCAACGTCCTTCAGCCATGTCCAATGTGGATGCTGGTTCCTCAGCACTCAGGAAAATTATGGGATAATTCAGGATATCCACAACATCTTCTGTCTTCTTAAATAAATACTTTTTTTTTGCCTGTGACATTCAGCAGGTGCAGCAATTCCAAATCTAGATCCATGTTGCTCTGATTCTGAATAGCAGATCTAAGGAATAGTGGGGGGATTATCACTGATTTGAGATCATTTACTTGTGGGAAAGCTAGTGATTTAACAATGCAAAGCAGGCTGCTAGGTAAAATCAAAAACAAAACATGGATCAAAAAAGATGAAATCTGTGGCAAAACCCCTGAATTCCCAACCAGAAAACTGAAAATTGCTCAGAGTCATAACAGGGACATGAGGCAGGTCACGCATCTCAGAAATGTTGTGCACAGATACCCTGTTTACAGCTGGCAGCATAAACTGTTTACTTACAATTTTGAGTCACTTGTGGGAATATAGAAGAGCAAAACTGAGTTTAAAGAGTGAGCCTCCTTTCTGGAATGCTATACAGCAAGTAGGAGCTAATTCTGATATTAATTTCTCAACCACAGAATCATGGGACAAGATACTTTCTCAATAGTTTTGTTAGACCTCCTTTCTTAAGGCTCCCGTGGGCCTTAAATCTCCTGTCTCCAGAAACCTTCTGTCCTTTCTTGATTCTCTGCTACTATAGTGCAAGAAAAGAAAAGAAAAAGTGACACAGAGGCACCCATTCATGTCTTTCAACCCACTGAATTACTGACCATTACAAATGTAATGGCCAAACTATTTTCTGTGCACACCCTGGAGGAAAAATATTGTTTGTGTGGGTGGTTGGTCAGGAACTCTTTAGAAGCACAGCACACAGCCTTTTTTAAGTGTGCAGGTTTCTCACCCAAGGCAGAAATGCCAGGATTTGAGTTAGGCATCCACCTGTCCAGAAGGGGAGGAAATACCATGCATGTGCATATCCTAAATACAGAAATTTCAGCAGTTTTACTCTTTGAGACAGGTACCAGTCACAGACCTAGGTTCATAGTAGAAACTTTCCACTGACTACAGTTTGAACAAGCAATTACATGTTAATTAATTAGTCAAAGCAATCAAATCTCTGTGGGCAATTTACTAAATCCCATTTGTTGCTGTCATGGCACATTCAACCACCCTGAGCTAAGAGGTGACTTCTTAAACTCCAGAAAACAACATAATCAAATTACAAAACAGAACAGAATTACATTACAAATACAGATGCAGTTGCAAGGAGTTTGTCAGCTCTTGCTTCCCGTTATCCTGAGATTTCAGCAGTGGGCTTCTTCCAACATTTCCAATTGATGACCACAGCTGTGCCCACCATACTCCGTGGTGGCTTTGCTGGCTCTGCCTTTTCCCTCTTGATGCTGCAGGATAAACCTGGGTGAATCTCCCACAGGAAGAGCAGGGCTGAGAGGGATCCCAGCAGAGGAAAATAAAATGCCAGCACCCTCTTTCTTTGGCTGACATGAAGGTCCAATACAATCTGCTTCATTAAAGGGATGTTGCAAGATGGTGATTACAGGGAAAGTTCAGCTGGTCTCCCTTTGAAGTACAAAAGGGTGGTGCTCAGGTAATGGGTGTGAACACTGGTGCTTTTGATGTCTGCAGGTTTTGCACCTGCACTTCTGGAAGCCTGGACACCTTGCCATGACCAGGCCTTGCAGCTGGCTCTACAAAAGGATGCACATCACTCACAAAGGCCACTCCCCTTCCCCAGCTTGTCCCAAATTGTACGTTGTTACCTTGCTTTGGGGATGGGTTCATTCATTTCCTCTTTGCCTTCAAAGAGTAAGCAATCTGGCCCCACAGATTTTGTGAGGTTCCTGTAGGGATGGCCAGGGCCAGGGTCCAGCTTTTGTTCTTTGCCAGGGTCCAGCTTTTGCTCTTGGCAGCTCATTCCAGCCCCACTGAGGAGCACAGGAAGGCTTGGCTGTGGTGCCAAGTGCCTCCAGCCCACAGGAAAAAGCTGAGGGTATCCTGGAAATCAAAGGAGATGTGCTGGGATTGGTTCGGACACAAATCTTACTAATTTCAGTCTCACTACCCCTGTATTTAATTACTTTTTTAATTCTAGTCACAACTTCAGTGTACTGAAAGAGTGACAAAACATCACTATCATCCAAAAATTGTGTTAGAGAAGCAAACCTCTTTGTGTCACAACTCAAAAGCAAAATGCACATTCTCACCCAGAAGTGGGAATGACCATCCCTGCTTTTTGAAATACTTGGGAAAAAAAATGCCATTGCATATGAGACACTGTTTGATTTAGAGAATTGGCCACCTCTTCCCAGGTAAATGCTGTGTTGACCATGCTCCCTGGTCCAGCTCCCTGCCTCACGAGGTTTGAGGCTTTAAGGTTGTTGTGTTAAACATTACATCTTACTCTACAGGACATCAATTTCCAAATTCACAGTTTCCCTGCCTTCCAATTGGGTCTTGTGTTGAGCCATGTGATTTAGGGATTGGTTAAACACAGAACACTGGTGTTCAGCATACTTCAGATATTTTGCTGTAACTGGAAGATTGTGTCTGGGGAGATTTGCAAGGACCTAAGTTTGGCTGGAATGAGCCAGGTCGAAGATGAGTTTAGTGCAGGATGATTTAGTGCAGATCTGTCATTTTGGTTGTAGTTGGCTACAGATTACTACAGAACAAGACAAAAAGGAACATACAGAGTCATTCTTCAACCTTGGACAATATTTGTTAGAGGGACTTTTTGAAACAAAGGTTACAATATTTTTTTTTTCCATTAGAGTTTCCAAAAAGGTATCTTGTGCTGATTATTTACTGATTTCCATTTTTTTTTAGATAGCCTTCCCTTGACCCCTTTGAAAACAGGCATCACATTTGCTCCCTTTCCTTCTTCCTCTGATACTAAGGCTGGTCAAGCAGTAAGTGTCATATCCCAGCCATGAGTTCAGTGAGTTCATAGCTCAGCTCATCTCAACCCTGATATCAAACCCTGATATCCTTTGGTCAACAGCACTGCGGTTAATTACCCCATTGGATCTGACCCAGGAAAGAAAGAAAATACAATGGATGGGCACATAGACAATTATTTATATGGCAAAGTGTGTGAGAGCACTTCATCAGCTCATCTCTCTGTGCTCCTCAGGGTGGTCTAAAATCTCCATCTAAATAAGATTTTTAATACTTTTTTTTTTACATTGCACACCCATTGCAACTTTTTTTTTTTTTTTTCCAATAAGCGCATAAATTAAAGGACCTCCCATTTTATCTTCTTATTTTTGAAACACAAAGAGCAGGAATGTTTCAGACGGGTTTTCAAACAGCCCGTGGTTTCCACGGAGCGCGTTCCTGCCGGCGCTCGGCTGAGCGGCGGGGCTGCTCATTATTTCATTCATTCATTATTTCATTCATTCTTTCGTTCGTTCGTTCGTTCCTTCACTCCCGGCTGAGGCTGCGAGCTTGGGGCCGGGATGCGAGCGGGGTGTGGAGCCGAGAATCCCAGCAGGGCTCCCCATCCATCCCCTGCGGCTGTAGGGCTTGTTTGCCGCTCTGGGTGGGAAGGGGAAATCCCGGCAGGATGAACAGGATTGGGGCACATGCTGGATATGTTTCCTCTCCAGCACCTCTCCAGCTTGACTTCAGTGAAGTCACTCTTACTCACCCCAGTAAACCTGAATCAGGGCTGCAAGATGAAGGATTCTGCATCTTACAAATAAAAGCATAAGAGTATGTTCGTTCATTAATCAGTGCTGACATGTCTTTGAATTAGCAGCAAATGCTCTTTTAAAGGCATCACAGGGAAAAATTTTCACAACAAACCATCTTCTCTGCCAAAGGAGGCAGTTTTTGCTAATAGAGGCTTGTAGGTGTTAGCTGCAAAGGAGAACTAAATAGTAAATGTTTGCTTTCTACTTAGCGAATGTCTGTCATAGCCCTGCTAAGTAGCCAGAAACAAATTATGTGTGAAACTCAGCATTCCTCTCTCTCTTTCTCTCCTGTGATTGATATTTGCTTATGCAGCCCAAGTCCTTAATTTAATTAACAGGAATATGCTTATTTTACAAATTATAACCTTGTAATCTCCTTAGCAGGAAAAATAGGAGTGTTTTTACCACCAGCTATTCTTTGTTGCACATCACCTTATTACCAACGTTGTTGTGGTCTTCTATTTCCTAAAAAAAAGTCTATATTAGACTTTCTGATTATTTCCACTAACTTCTAAGTGGAAGTTAGAATTTACAGAAATTGTATGGGAAAGACATAAAAATCTTCTGAGGCTGTGTATCACTAAAGAGACTTCCAGAATAGCTGAATTTTTTGAGTGCTAGTGTCAAATATAAAATGAATTAGCACTGACTCTTTTTTACATTGAGTGAATTTGCCACTATTTTGAAAAAAATGGTGAACTGTAAACCTCAGTGAAATTTCATAGATTCCCATGACAGGTAAAAAAGGAATAGGTGTTGATAGGCACAAGAGGTGTTTTTAAGTGGGTGTGTGTACGTTTACATCAACAGACACATTCACAGGGCTGTGGCCGTTGTATTTTTGTGACCCTCTATAAAGAACCTGTGCTGGATCTGCCTTTAAAGTGGATTTATTGTTGCCAGTTCATTCACTCTTCCCTTTTATCAAGGAATACATCCTTCAGTGCCACCATCAACACAAAGAAATATTCTTATTGATGGTCACATGCAAAGGTAATTCTGTTAACACAGCACCTAATGCAGTGAGTGCCCAACTGTCCCTGGCAAACCTGCCAGGGGAGTGGGGCTCTGCACAAGCAAGGGGACAGCATGTTTGGTGCTCCTATGAATAGAATCAGAACAAATTGGCAAGGCAGATGGTTATTTGCTTCTGTATATTTCTTAATTAACTTCTGGAGAGTGCAAACAATGAATAAATGCAAATATGAACCATGCCATCTTCCAGAAATCTAATGGAAAGAAACCTCAGATTTTTGTCACGAGGAGAAGGGAATGTGGTAATTTTCAGTCTGCATCTCTGACACCCACATGAACATCCACAGCTTTTCATTAAATGTATATCTGGTCCTTATTTCTGCATCTGCTCACCTTTCTGTAAGAGTTAGAAGGTAATTACAGCAGAATGTTTCCATGACTATTAAACTCCAATTCAATCTGGACCACTCACTTACTGCACTGGTAGCCTTATTTATTTTCTGTCATCATTAAGCAGAAGAGAAGAACTTACTAAAAAAATTAACTTTAAACCAATAATTTAATAAACTAATAATGCTTCCAAGCGGATGCCTTCCCTCATTCTGTGAGGTTGCTACTTCACTCTCACCTGACTTGCAAGCATAGAATACCAGGAGTTCCTTTTTCCACCACATCTACCTGAACAGGTATTCAGTGATTTTTCAGCCTTTATTTGCAAAGTGATTTAAATATATTTTTCCTGTTGTTCATTTGGCTGCACACCTGTGACTAAGAGTAAGCTGAGGCTTACATGGTCCTGATTAAATCCTAATGATTCATGATAATTACTTTATTAGAGTCACCCCAGTCTTTACTCCTTTAATCCATATTTTTGGACTAAGATAATTCCAAAATCATAACATTTACTAAATAAGTTCTAGTCTAGTACACCCTGAAGAATAATCACACGAGATCATCTTATTCCATAAAGTCACATTCTTTGCTATTTAATAACCATTAATCCAAAACATCAATTCCATGCATTATTTGCCAATGGTATTTTATGGCTATAATACCCACTATATAACTTAAATTGTGTATCTCTGTTTGTATGTATATTGAAATGGACAAAATAAATAGTAAGAATTAATTTAAAACAAATCACTGCTTTGGATGTGACTTGTATTTCTAAAGATTTGCAGAAGATGCTAAATTTCATCATGCTTTTGACCCTCAAGGTCAAAGACTTTCAGTTTAGCTTACTCTGTGGTTTCTTGGGTTTCCATTTATAGATCTGACTTCAGCAGCAATCAGATTCTTTCCAACACAATCACTATCAATCTCTATTGAACACAAAGCCACGTGAGATGGCCAGCCATATAGATATCTTTCTGATGAAAACACACTTTGCTGTGATTATTCCATCAGTGCAAGCCTTCTCTGCAGGGCATGAGACTATCACAGCTATATTTATAACTTACATAGCTCTATAAACACTTAAGTGCTTTTCCTTGACCACCCTAAGCAGGCTGAAAAACCCTGTGCTGAAGTGCCCATGCTGTGGTTGCTAAAACAGATCCAGCCCGGTGAATCACATCTGATAACTTATCAGGGAGCATGAGCAACCTGGTTTTTATGCTTTTCTGGCTTGTAAGCAGACACTTGGTGTTCTAATTCTCCTTCCATCAGGCTGTGTGACTGGTACACTTTGTTCCTCAGAAGGATGTGGTGAACTCTTCACAGGCTGAGCTTGACCGTGGCTGGCTGAAAATTTGCTTGGTCACCTCTGAGATGTGGGGAGAGAAGCTGCAAAGGACTGAGGGAAAGGAGATACATGGGTCAAAATGAAATATGGGCAAGCCAGAAGCTCTGTGTTAAACTGAAAAGGAGAATTTGCCACAGAAGGTGAAAACTAAGGGTACATACAGATGCTGACCAGAGCAGAAAGAAAGAGTTTTAAACTTAAACAGGGTGGATTCAGACTAAATAAGAAGAGCAATTTCTTTAAAATGAAGGTGGTGAAACACTGGCCAGGTTGCCCAGAGAGGCTGTAGATGCTCCATTCCTGGGAACTCTCAGGGTCAGCTTCACAGGGTCTTGAGGAACATGATCTTGCTGAAGATGTCCCTGCTCATTGGACTGGATGACCTCTAAAGGTTCCTCCCAACCCAAACCATTCTGTTATTCTGTGAAAATAAACCCACCCTGACAAGAGCATAGCAGGCAGTCCATGCACATTAACATCTGCAGGAGCAGATCTGAGTCACAGGGCTGGATGCAGGTACGAGTCGCTCCCACGTTGGCAGAGTTTGCATCACTGCTCTTCTGACCCTGCTGGCCAGCAGGCAAGTCCAGGCCAATGCTTGGGTAAAGTTTAAGTGTATTTATCCTTGGGTGTCTTTGGCCTTAACGTGGTGTATAAGGTCTTCAGAATAAAATCTACACAAAAGTGTTCAAGGTGTAGAAATGAAAGGTGATCAGAGAGAACACAACTGAAAAACACCCGGAAAGGTGGTAGAAAATCGAAAGAGGAGTATGTCAATGTGTCAAAATAGGATATGGAAAAAGGAAGGGTGTTGGATGGGGGAGGTTTCTGACCTTAATGTGAGGAGGAAGCCGGGCACAGGCAGGGCTTCTGGGGAAAGGCAGTACCAGTCACCCTGCCCCGGCGGAGGAAGGTCAGAACCAAGGTGGAAAGCAAAGTAATCTTGCCTAGGGGCTGTGGAAAAGCTGTAATAAATTGCAGCTAAAGTTCTGGCTGTTGGCAGGTCGTTCCTGCCCAGGTTCCTGGGGCAAGCACTGCGGGGAACCCAGGGTTGTCGCACGGGAATAACCCGTGTGTTCCTGCAGCTCCTGTGCCCGGGGAGATCAGCCCTTATCTCGGAGCTCCCTGAAGGAAAGGCTCCGACAGAAAGACGCTCTGGCTCCAGAGCGAGAGCAGGCAGGGGAGATAGGGAGCTAACTGCCCGGGTTAATGTGTAACTCCTGCTCCCCGCAGCCCGGCGGAGCCCGGAGCCGCATTCGGGACGGCAGGCGAGCGCTGAGGAGCCGGGACAAGCCCGTTCCCAGAAATAGGAAAGATTTGGAGCACAGTGGTCTCCCTCCCTCCTTTCCAGGAGGAAGAGGAGAGGGGTGTCCGGATCTGGCAGAGCGGTGGTATTCACTCTGGGTAGAGGAGCTGAGTCTTTCCTGGCTGCCGGGGCTTGGAGGGGGATGAAATGGGAAAGGGCCATTACAGTGCTGGGGTTTAGTGTTGGTACTGGGCATGGGGAGGCTCTGGAGCAGCCTGGGCTTGCTGATGAAGGAGCCCTGAGAAGGGCATCCACCCCACTGTGCTGCTCAGCCCCGAGCCAGCCTGGGACATCCCAGCCCTGGAGAGGCATCAGAGCGGGGATCTGGCTGCCACCTGGCCAAGAGAAAGAGTTTATAAAAGGTTTGTCCACCAAAAGCTCGAAAATGCCCCTCCTGTGTGAGCCCTCAAGCTTGCCAAGCAGCTGTCAGTCAGAGGGGCATGGCTGGGCATTCCTTCTAACCCTCTTTGAGGAGATCCCCACAGCTGGGGTCTCTCCTGTCTCTGAGGGATGCTCATCCCGCAGGTGGTTCCTCTCATCCCTTTCTTCTCACAGGCACCCTTCCCTCAGTGACATTCAGCAGCTGTATGGGCCCCAGCCAGCACTACAAACACCTTTCCTGAAGGCACTGGAAGCAAACAGATGTGGCTGCAGAGATAATGAAAAAGTATGTAAATAGTAGCTCCTCAGAAACCACTGAGTTTTACCAAGTGGCTTTGACACTTGCCAAATACCTTTAAGCTGATAAAGATCCGATTTGTACTTCAGAGGTAACCTGATTAGCAACCAATTTCAGTCTGGAATATGGTAATTGGTACAAACATCACTAAATCACTTTCTTTAACCTATATGGAGCAGTGTGAACGAACGATAGTGGAGGTCAACACAGCCTGGGGAGTTGTAGAGAATAAGTACTCTGGGTCTACCCACAATAAAATAGTATGATTTAGTAATAAAATGTAATTGCATGTACACACACACACAGAATGACACTAGAAGTTACCTGAGGTCAATCCAGCTCTCAGAATTGAAGAAAAAACCTGCTTTGAAACTAAAATCTGGTGATGCACCACCTTTTTTTTGTCAGGAGTCCTGTTTCTTTCAGTGTCCAGTACAGAGGCTGTTCAATAAATGAGCACCCATTCATCATTTTGTTTTGCTCAGCCCCAAGCTGACTGACCTCATGCCCTTGCAAACCCAGAATCCTCAAGTCTCACAAAATTTGATATATTAATGAACATATTTTGAAGACTATTTATGACTATTTATGGAAACAAGAAGATAAAAGCACAGGGATAATAGTGTCAAAAAGTTGAATTAATGTAATCTGCCCAGGTTCAAACCTTCCTGGCATGATTTTTTGTAGTGCTTGTCATCAACAAGTTACTTATAACTTACTGAGTTATCAGTCATTTATACCCACCACACAGCTGTAGATGAGTTCAGTTTTGGGGGCTCACCATTTTTGTCACACTTCATGGAGTCTGGTTGGGTATTCAGGAAGGAAGGGCTGGACCTTGCTGTTACTCCCCTTGGAGAACAGAAGGCTCCAGGGAGACCTTAGAGCTCCTTCCAGTACCTGAAGGAGCTCTGGAAGAGATGGAGAGGCACACTGGGAAAGGGTACAAGGTGGTAAAACATGGGGGAATGGCTTTAAATGGAAAGAGGGCAGGGTTAGATGGGATGTTGGGAAGAAATTCTTCCCTGTGGGGGTGCTGATGCCCTGGCACAAGTTCCCAGAGAAGCTGTGGCTGCCCCATCCTTGGAAGTGTCCAAGGCCAGGTTGGATGGAGCTTGGAGCCACCTGGGAGAGTGGGAGGTGCCCCTGCCCATGAGAGGGTGCTGGGCTGGATGGTGTTTAGGAGCACAGAATCATGGAATGCTTTGGGTTGGAAGGGACCTTAAAGCCATTCTCATTCCACCCTCTGCCACGGGCAGGAACATCTTCCACTATCTCAAGTTGCTCCAAGTCCCATCCAAGCTGGCCTTGGAACTTATGATGAAAATTATGATGTAAGCAAGCGACACTGTTTTGCATTAAGTAATTGTTTGCCTGAAATGACTGCTGGAAGACACTTCTTGGATGATATTTTTAAGTAATCAAATTTTTAAACCAAACAGTTCAGGGAAATATTTCTTGTCTGAAGTCTGGAAATCATGACTCATATGCAGGAAACAGAAATTGTGCTGTGTCCCTCCTTTGCATGTTGTATTTCCTGATAGCAGCTTGGCATTACGACTTTGCACTGTGCCATCCATTTTTAGATGATTTAGTAGAAGAAGAACTGGGGTGGTTTTGTTTTGGTGGGGTTGTTTTGGTTTTCTTTCAGCTTCACACTGTCTTTTCTGCATTAAAAATCTGTTCTCTGTGCTTGCCAAGCAGCAGTACTTGGTGTCATATAAAGGGAGCTGCAGCTTTCAGGGAATTCCTTTTAACTTTCTCGCTGTGGTTCTTGCTAGTCATTATCAAAAGCCTCCCCAGCCCTTAGCAGAGTGCCTTTAATTGGCCACTTGCATGGTCAGCTCACAGGCTGCGCTGGCAGCCAAGTGGTAAAGTGTGAACAACCCGCTCTGGCCCCATAAACTCCTGACCGCTCCGAGGAACCTGCGGCTATTTATATACAAGGCAGTGTTTTGTCATGCTGATTTTCATTAGTGCAGATCAGATACAGACAACTTGGGAGATGCCACGGGTGAGTCACAAAATGCTCAGCACGGGCTGTTTAAGACAGGCAAGGCTGCAAAGGAGGGATGGGGCTGGAGTCTCTGTCCTTTCCCTGGTGAGCAAGGGCACAGTGCAGGGCCAGGCTGGCACAGCTCCCCTTCTGGTTATCCCACGGGCTGGATCATCCCTGGGTGGGGGGAAATCTGCCTGGCTTGCAGAAACCATCCTCAGGAAAGGTTTTTGGTTGATCCATGCAGATAAACATTCAGGAGATGGCAGGAACCTTGGCCATGGCAACCTGTGGCGTATCAGTGCCTTCTTTTGGAGAGTTAAATTTGATTCTCACCTTTATTGCATTTCTTTTACTACATCAAGAGATAATGTGAGGAAAGTTGATCCCTGGAAGTGTTCCAGGCCAGGTTGGATGTGGCTTTGAGCAGCCTGGTCTAATGGAAGATGTCCCTGCCCATGGCAGGGGGGTTGCAACCAAGTGACTTCCAAACCAAACCATTCTGTGATTCTGTGTTTCTGTGATTCTATGATTCTGTAATTCTATGATTCTATGATGATGCTATGATTCTATGATGATTCTATGACTCCATGAAAGCTGGCTTAGCAATGAAGCAAAAAAATGGGTGATGCCAGAGGAGGAAAGTTTCTCCAGAGTCCTCTGTGACATCTCAAGATGCTCCATCTGAGGTGGCCCTTGTATTTTCCTGTGGGTAGGACATGTGTGCAGCACCACTACTTCAGGTCCTATGAACCTGCAAAGCTACTACTCTGAAATCTCACCTTCCTAGCAGCCAAACAGTAGGATTTATCTCCAATCTTAAGATTGTAATCGATAAAATTTCATCCCCAAGGCTGAAAATTTTTTTATCCCTGGCAACAACTTTTTGTTATAATTCTGGCAGTCCTGGCAGTGATAAATTTGTGTTTGTTCTTTTTAGAACTGTAAACAAAAAAGTAAATTATGAGAAATTATTATGTCTGCCTGCCTATTTATTCTGGCTCTATTCATAGCAACATTAAATATGCTGCAGCTATACTTGTGCAGTTATAAAAACTCCACCTGTGCCACATATTTATAGAGCCTGTACAACTTTAGAGAGGAATTGCCCTTGTTCAGAGTGAGGGCACTGGTCATTCCCAGCTCACCCCCTTCCCCTTTCCAGGAACAGACAAGGGAGCATCACTGGATGGAAAATGAAATGCAGAAGTCTGTGTGGTGGGGTCTGGATATCTGTTTTGTATGGTCCTTACTGAGCTAGACAAACTCCCTTTGCTGTCAGGGTGTGGAAAATCAAACCTGAATGTTGTCTCTCCCATTATGAAAGCTTTCCTAACTGTAGGGAAGGGATGAAACTGAAAAAGGGAATGGGACATGATGTGTGCATGTGTGTGCAATGCACTCGTGTGAGTATTTATAAATAAAATTTGTTCCAAAGAATCACAGAGTCATTAGGGTTGAAAAAGATCTCCAAGATCATCAGGTCCAACCTTCGGCCAGACACCACCACGTCCCCTAAACCATACCACAAAGTGCCACATCTACTCATTTTTTGGTTACTTTCAGGAGCAGTGACTCCACCACTTCCCTTGGGAGCTTTGACCCCTCTTCCAGTACAGGAATGCTTCCTAATCTCACCCTATGATGCCACACAGCACTTCAGATTTCTCTACATTTGTATTGAGTATGAACACTAATTTAAAAAAGATCCTGTCCCAAACCAAGCAGGTTTCTTGCCTCACACTTCACAGAGAGAGCAAGCAGCACTCACTGGGGCCAAAACCAGGCGATCAGGATTGTTTGTAACATCAACAACGAGCAACATCAACCTTGCAGCTGGTTTGTGTCTCTGACCATTAATTAATGCTGCCATTGTTAATAACCAGGGAAGTAGCACAAGTGAGAGCAGCAGCATGTGGCAGATGCAGGGTGCATATCTGTTACTGAGCTGGGAGCTGGGCTTCCCTGGACAACTTCCAGCTTTGGCAGGGGAACTTTAGCTGAGTAAGAAATCCAGGCTGTCAGTCCTGGAGTAGCTGGCAAAGGTGCAAAGGCTCCCCAGGTTTTGGGAAAGTGAAATAGCATTTTTTTTCTTCCTTCCTTCCCTTGCAGGATGCATTCTGTTCTAAAGAGATAAAAATCAATACCAGGGTGTCATGCATTTGTAAACGTTTATCATTTATTATGCATTTAAGTGTGCACAGCACATACACCACAGTCTTGAACAGCACCTGTATAAAACTACAGACAGATTCTGGTAAATGGTGAAAGCTCATACCATGTAACATTGTCATCAAGGTTGCATCACAATATTTAAAAGTTACAACAACTACTTCTGAACATATCTCGTGTGAGGCTGTTGGTTGTGGATTTAATGAAGTGAAAAATGGCAAGGAAAAACCATTCCCAGAGAGAACCTTTGTGGTCTGATTTTGCTATCTGAAATCTGGAACAAAATCATCAGTTGTCAGAGGTAGTGGTGATAAATACACAATGATTACTCACATATAGAAAACATAGAAAGTACAGAAAATTCCCAATTTTACAGAAAAAAAATTTTAAATCCTTAGGCATGACATTTCCTTTTCCTTAATTATTTTTGCTACAAGGGCAGATGCCTTAAGGTCTGGTCCTGGTCTGCTCTGATCTTACTGAACATTGGTGAGTGGAGTTTCTCTTCAAGGTCATGTGTAAGTAGAGGATACAGGCAAGTCTATACCATTACAAAGGAACAAAGGCTTTTGTGTAGGAATGTAAAGAGGAAAAGAAAAAAAAAGCTGAATCAAAGATTTGCATGTAGTCGGAAATAATTAGGTTGGAAGATGATTTGTAAACATCCTCTAAGTCATCAAACATTGTGGCTAGTCCTGGTTCCCACTTAACATATTGATGGCCCAAAGATGGAGCATCTTTTAAATATAAAATAAAAAAAAAAGGGGAGAAATCAAGAAAAAAAAAAAGACACATGAATCCTTTTAGTGATTCCCCCATAATCAAACCTATCTTTTCCTTCATCACATTAGAGACATGAGTTACACTTGCAAAATATATAAGGAAAAATATAGGGTTACTTGATGACGATATAGTACTGCAGCAGGACAGCTGCCTGCAAATATTTTCACCATGATTACCCTTACTAAAAGTAAACCACTGGGTAAAGATAGCTCAAACGTGACAAGGCTCAAATAGGATGCGACCGACTCTATCCTGAATACTTTTGGCTACATATGGAAAAAACGAGAGATTTGGGATTATGATTGTTCCCCCAGGCCCTCCTCCAGAACTTTAAACCCAAGCAGGAACGCGGGTACCTTCCTCCTGTGCAGAGTTTGTTACGAGACTGGCTTTGAGAGGTAGTGAGGTAGAAATTAATCAACTTCGTCAGGGAATGAGACAGGAAAAAAAAAAAAAGCAGCACATTTCTCCTTTCAAATACTGCAGCAAAAATAATAAATAGTACAAACCAACCTCAGTTCCTCATCATCGATCTAAATTCTTTCTGTGGAGCTTGTATTTGCTACAAACCAGCAAACGCTTTTCCCTTGTAGAGAACTTAGGAGTGTTCTAGAGCTCCCACCCTTTGAGAAATGAATGTGGAGTCCAAATAAGAAAGGGAATTTGATTTGAGTGAAGTGGAGCTGCTTCACTGTTGTGTGTTCCACAGCGCGTTGGCTGGGGGAGGGACAGACACGTTAGTTTTTAGCCTCATGCCAAGCAATTGTACCAAATAAAAGCTCCCGTTAGGGGCCACAGTTTATGTGGAGCAGAGCCCCCAGCCCAGCCCTGCCGAGCCCACCGAGCTGCTGCAGCCCTGCCCGGAGCCGGGCTGCGGGCGCTGCGCTGGCCGCGCTAAAAACAGCTTGGCGGGGATGCTGCGCTCCCGTGCCGGGGTAAACCGATCCCGGAGCAGAGAAATAGCGCAGGGGCTCAGGCATTGTGTGCGGCTCCAGCCGGCAGCCCCGCCAGGCACCCCCTGCCCCCGCCGGGAGCCGCCGGGACGCGCAGGGGAGGGCGAAGCCACCGTAACCCCAAACAAACAAACAGACAAACAAATAAACTCACACTTGTACAACAGTAAACACCGAGCAGCACACAAACAGTGCAAAACGCTGGGAGAGAGGAACTGGATGTCACCTGCCTTAGCAGCACACCTGTGATAACTCAGAACTGAATTAAATAAACCACGGAGCTGAAGACTTCTACTGTTGCACCATGAAATGAAAGACCTTGGGTTGGAGGTTTGTTTTGTTTTCAGAGGTTTAAAAAAAAAAAAAAGTAACTATAAATAAATTTTGTGACAATATATACAGATTTAAATAATTAACTTAAATATCTTACACCTACTCTGGCATAAAACTCTCCAGTAAAAGTGCACCATGTTTCTTTTCCCCAAAGGTGTTCTGCGTCTTCCCTTGTGCTGAGGTAGGTCTGAAGGGAGATGTCTCAGATTCTAGGAAGGAAATGTGTCACTGTCATTGTGGGAGATACTTTATTGCCTTTCTTTGTTCTTCCATTTTTGCTCAGGGCTATGTACATCCCGGGATAAATCCTGGATTCGTAAGCATTGTAGTTGTTTGGCAGGAGAATCTCTTTGAATTTGCACTCATCATTGAAATGGGCCTGAAATGAAAAGGGAAGAATGAGAGGGAAGGAATTTTAAACATCAGGTGTGGAAATATTCTTGCTACCAGGTGTAGAAGGTGTGTTGTGGGCAAATGTGCAGGTGAGCCCCCTCCACTTAGCAATCTTTTGAAGTGGCCTCTGAGCTTCAGACAGGACTCAGGAGCCAGAGGATCAATTAGGGATGCTGTGCCCAGACCAGGCACAGACACCTAAAGGTGGGAAGGACACCCATGGGAGGGACAGAGACACTTTAACAGAGCTGAGGTGAGTCAGGCCCAAGCCCAGTTCCATGGTCCTGCTCATCAAATGAGCATCCCATCAGCAATGAATTGCATGAGAGGCCACAGAAAAGTCAGAATACTGGCACTTTTTCATGTTGCTTGAGGATAAGGAGGCATTTTAAAGCCTCTCATCATGGACAGTATTTTCTGCTTCTTTAGATTTAAATCAAAGGAAGGGTTTGGAAAACTTAGGTTAATGGATCAGGAAAACAGATCTGGAAGCAGGCAACCTTTCAGGGATGTGGTTTCATTTGCAAGTATGTACAAAGAGGGGCAGGTCTTATCTGGAAAGGAGCAAATGAACTCATCTCTTATTGTTGGGCAAAACCCCCTGGGTTTGTGAGGTCTCAGCCTGCCAAGCTGAATACTACACTAGGGATTATTTTACCCAGGACACCAAGACAGCAGTATCCCTAAGAAAAGATGCATTTTGGTGACTGATTCTGGATTTTATGTAAGGCAAAATCCTCCACAACAGGAACAATGCCCCAGAAAATAATTCTGGATTCTTCACGCCCTCAAGTGAAAATGCCCCAGCTAACTTTGACATAGTTTGGCTCTTCCTCAGCCCAAGTTTCTTCACTTGGGGAACATGACAGAAAATTCATGGGTGAATAAGGAGAGACAGGAACATGAGCTTAAAACTATGCTGATCACAGTCACTTGTACAGAGCTGAACTCAAAAGCAGGACAGCTCAACACAGGCAAAGATACACCCTGTTATTGTCCACCTCAAGTATATTTTACAAGATGTCTCTATCTTTTCCAAAGATCCCACGTAAAAGAAGGTCTGTATTGTTTCCTGATGGGATCTTCCTTCTCATACACAGAAGGGTGCTGAACTGCCATGGGAACTAACTGTTCAAGAGCATTAAGAACGAGTGATCAATAGGTCACTGGTTCATCACATCCTAAAGGGTGGCTTGTGGGGGCTGGCTGATCACAAGTTCAAGTGCCTTCTGAGAGATGGAGCAAGTGATTGCCCCACCTGCCTAAGGCTGTTTGTACTTATAACAAATAAAATACATGCACTAAACCTAGCTTGTGGTCTTGCCATGCAGATTACTGATCTGTTGGTCTATAAGGCAAGCAAGATGTGCAACCATGGTTGGGTGACTACAGTTTTTGTGTGAGACCCAAGGAAGTGTAATGACAAGAGGGGGTTTGGCTCCAAAACCTCAGTGAGCAGTGTAACTAGGCAGCACACCTTCTGCTGGCAAGGCAGGAAGGGCTGCCCTGTGCTGACCAACCCAGCAGGGGCAAGGACAGGGCTTGGGCAGCTTTTGGCACCGTGCACACATCTCACCCCAGCTGACCATGGTCCCCTCCCCAGGCACACACTCAGTGGCTACTTACAGATCCATAGAGTTTGCCTCTGCTATTCATGGCCACGAAGAGTCCACTTTTGACACCAAATATGCTCACCACACCTCTTTCCACAGGAGAAATTTCCAGCAGACCTACACAGGAGACACAGAAATCAGAGGGACAAAAGGGTGTGCCCTGGAGTGTGTGGTGACAGTGCTGCACTCACCCACGGGTTGCCATCCCCAGCGTGGATCCCCACACCCCAGTACTGCTGTGGGTGGCCACAGAACCCCGGCCTCACACTCCACGTGCTGCCCTATGCCCCATGCTGGGACCTCTCTTCTTTTAGCTAAGTATCTATTTTTATTTTGCCCCCAGGCATCCCCTTGTGCAGACAAGGTTAAAATAAGCCAGAGTATGCTTAGGGCAAATGAAACATTTGTCATCATGCAGCTTATATCCCCGCTCCCGGATCTTATTGTTTCAGTTGGATATCAGAGTCATGGGGCCACGGGGTTAAGTCCCCAGCAGATGCTTTTCAAGTTCGGGGGAGAGCCGGGCTCGCCCCAGCCCCTGCTCGGAGTGGGCGGCCCACGGCACTGCGGATCCTCCAGATGTTGAGGCGACCCCGACACCTGATGCCTGACGGCGGCGCGGGGACAGCCGTGCAC